>CM023482.1:106244175-106804175 GCA_013339685.2 Hyalomma asiaticum | reverse complement strand
GTTGAGAAATGCCTGCGTTTGACCGAAGGTGCGAGTCGTTATCATTTCCGCAATATGTAACCTATCGGCAACACTTAGCTTTTGCTTCTTTTTTTTTCATTATGCCTGACAAAACAAGAGGAAAGGCAAACCATCGTCCGTGCAGCCGGCAAAAGTGCCCTTGCACTTAACACGAAAACGTGTACGCCAAAGGACCAATCTGCTAAACAATCGGTGCTTTCAAACAGAACTGCATGGGATGGAACCCGATAAGGCGCGCTAGGGACTCATTCGGGTCACGCGCGTCCGCCGGAGCAGCGACATAAAATACAGTTGGAAGGAACGCACGGGGGCGAAAAAGGGGGAACAAGTTTATGCGTATGTTGCATCGATGGGAGAGGAAATGTGGAAGCAGTGCACTCTCTCCCTACCGGCATGTATGGAGGTAGGTTCAGCAAGATAATCCATTGCACCGAAGCCGCCGAGGGCAGCCCGTCCCTGGCACGCCGCAGGCAGAGGCCTTTCTGGTATCCCGAATCCCTCGGGGGAAACAGGTCGTTCCCGTCCCACCGACGCCTAATTGTCCCCTGCGTTGTGCGGGAAAAGCCCACCACGAACGACACATTCGGCCGAAAGAGTGGCGCGCGTGAGGCACACGTGACACCCATATTCGAGTCCCAGGAGACGTAAAAAGTGCGGGCGAACTCAAAAAGCGAAAAATAACGTGCACTGGCGATCTTGCTGCATATGGGACATGAATGGGAGCAGCAAAAAACGGAAACGAAGAAAACTGGGTGTGCGTGTGCGGTGCAGCTGCAGGTTGGTAGCGAGGGAGTGCCCGCTTAATCGGCCTAATGGGGACGACGTTGGCGGCCGGTCGCCCTGTGATTGGAGCCGACTTGCCCAATGGCAGATGCGCGACCTTGCGAAGAACCAGGTGTTGAACCGCAAGCCACAACGCGTGGAGGCAGTGGTTGAGACGGCCGACTTGCAAAACCGGTCTGTCGAAGAGACCATGGATTTGGACTACATCGTGCTTTGAGGATACGGGACGAGTCGGTACGAGCAAGCCTTGTGATTTGTCCCCAGATGCCGTCACTGGCAGTCAAAGGTGAGACAAGCTTATTCTATAAAGCTGTGACGCTGCACGTCACATGTTTTGGGATGTTCCTGGCTCTCTACTGTCCCATGGTGCGTCATGGCCAACATATCGGTCGGTTCTTGCGCCCGGAAACGCAAGGGCCCCCGATTTTTTGGTTACAGATTATCTTGACTGGCTGTACTTCAGCTCCGGGTAGTTAGTGGCGCTTGCACATGCAGAGAAAACGTGGGCGTTTTCCTCGTAGTAGAGCCGTCACTATCGAGAGTGGCGCTGGTCCCGCCATAGTTATGTTGGGCACGTATACACCTCCCGATACGCAGTAAACCGCTCGGCGAAAAGCGTGCGGGAGTATCATAGGTGGTTGGTACTGGAAGATCTCGCTGTGCATGCACAATGTGGCGAACCTTCTAGCGTGTCTGATGGATTTCAGGATTTTATTATGATATGCTTATCAGCAGCAAGCAGAGAAATAAATTTCCTTGAAAAATACGATTCAAATGTTGCAGTTTATTTAGATGAGATGACAATAGTTAAAGATTCATAAAGAATTCAATTTCACGCTACTACAGTATATCTAGAAACGTGATTAGCAGCCATAAAGATCTGACAGCGATGTTATTGCCGCTGTTCTAGTGACTCTTACTTGAAACCTTGGTTATCTCTCTGCGCAACAGAATGGCTGTCTAATCCGCCGCGGTGGACTAGCGGGTATGGCACTTGAGTGCTTCCCCAAAGGTTGCAGGGTCAAATCCCGGCCGCGGTGGCTGCATTTAGATGGAGGCAAAATGCTAGAGGTCCTTGCACTGTGCGATATCATTGCACGTCAGAGAACGCCAGGTGAACAAGAAGGAAAACCTGGGCTAGTTGGTAATGGTTCATTTTTGACCAGCTTACAGCTCAAAAGAGAGGACGAAGAGAGGACATGTTGTCACCTTCTCTGATCGTCCTCGTCACTTTTGGGCGGCAAGCTGGTCAAAAATGAACCCCAGGTGGTCGAAATTTCCGGAGCCCCCCAATGCGGCTTCTATAATAATCGTATGTGGTTTTGGGACGTAAAACTCCAGAAACTAAATACCTTTAGATGCGAACCAGCTTATGGTCGGGGCTACGCCAGTCCCTCCATCCATCCATCCATCCATCCATCCATCCGCCGTGTGGCGTCCATACCGGAACTGCGCATCCTCCTCCCCCTCCTCTCATTGTCTCATCTCCTCTCTTCTCGGAATTTCTCCTCTCCTCTCCGAACGACGCGCGTTGACTATGGGAACGTTCTTTCTTCGATGAACGCTTTACCAGCTCGCAAGGAACGAGAACGCGCCCTCACCCGCGAGTGACAACGCTGACGCAGGTAGCGTCTGCTAGCGTCAAACCGATCCAAACGCGAAACCTAGTTAAACCGATGCAAATGCGGTGTGCACCCCCGTGCTGCTTCGCATCGCCTCATGGTCCCCTTTAGCGGGAGATGGTGTAATTTTTTTTTTTTGCTGTCTCTCTGGTTATGTCTCCAATTGACTAAGTTTAAAGAAGTACATTCAGTTACGAACGTATTTTGTAAGCTGACCATTCCTGTTACCAGCCATAACGTCGAAGGCCACGTGTCACACACTTGACGCAAACACACAAGCTCTCACACACGCAAACACACACGATCTCAACACACGCATGGGAGGGTGTTCCCTTTGTTCACAAGCGCTTTATCATCCATCATGCAGTTTCAATGCTTGTTATGTGGTTTTCTTTACTGAAACAAATACTATGCTCTACGCTGATTGATTGATTTGTAGTGTTTAACGTCCCAAAACCAGCTGTGATTATGAGAGACGCCGTAGTGGAGGTTTCCAGGAATTTCGACCACCTGGGGTTCTTTAACGTACACTGACATCGCACAGCACACGGGCCTCTACATTTCGCCTCCATCGAAATGCAGCCGCCGCAACTGGGATTCGATCCCGCGACCTTCGGATGAGCAGCCAAGTGCCATAACCACTAGAACACCGTGGCGGGGCCCGTGCTCTATGCTGCATGCTTGATTGCAAAGAAAGATATGTCGTTTACTCTTAATTGTTAACCGCGCGTTTTGTGTTTACGCCACCAAATTTCGAAACCAACGAGAGGTAAACAGCTTCGCTGTCAGAATTGCGTCAGCAAGTACATATAAATGATTACCCCATTTACGCTGTTCATTTCAATAATACAGTCAAACGCAAACAAAAGTGTGCTAAACTTTTGCAGCATTTTTTATCTATGAACGACCAAAGCAGACTTCTCATTGCCAGACAGAAGCAATAGCAGCATCTGATACATACGCACTCTTCAAAATGACGTAACAGCGAAAGCAGTAGTGACATTAGCAAGCGAACTTCTGCTGCTTTGCGATTATTTGCAAATGCAGTGTAAGATTTTAAGAATGTCACTGGTATCTACGCTTTCCAAGCACTTGCCCTCTGTAACGCTTTCAAGTCTGCGCACCTATCTGCTGCCCAGTGAGGATTAATTGCAAATATCGCTCATGAAAGTTATCTTTAGTGAAGCTTTGGCAGTACGCCATCCTTATCCAATTGTGTAGCCGCGCACGCTTCACAGGTTTCCCAAAAATTAGCTAAAATAATTCAACGAACTCTCTTGTGCCAACACAGCCAATGTTAACTGCCTCAGTTACTGGCTCGTTAAGTTATTTTGCTTACCTACTTGCTGAAATTGTCTAGGAATAGCATACCCACAAACATAATATATACGACCGAAATGTTATGCTTAAGCAGAATGAGGGAAAGTAAAGCATTACTGGAAATGCTCTTCTACGGATTGGGAAAGAACAAATTCTAAAGAAAGACGGCTGAACTTCTTGCTCCGCGAAACCCAAAAATGTGCGCCCTAACTGTCGCATTAAATGAGCGTGATACTATAAAGGCAATACATATATATATATATATATATATGGCGCCTCCCATGCCACCAAAGTAAGAGGGAAACACGACGGCTCATCCTATTAAGCAACAGTTGCACGCTCGCATCAAAACAATTAAAGCTACAAAAAAAGAAGTCTTTTTTTTTTTTACGAGTACTAGAACACTGAGAAAAATTGCAGGTAATTATAGACGCCGTAGATTTTGGGGTACATTTACTCGCTTATCAAATATGGCTCTCCACAGATATGCTTGTTAATTTCTGCAAGCGTGGAATATTCAATGTCGTTTTATGACAATATGTCAAGATGTCAGGATGTGCAGAGGCGCTTATTTTTAATCCAATTGACAAATGCAGTGTCAAGATCTGTCACTTTAGCTTGAGTGACGTGTCCAGGCTCAATATGACGTGAGCCACCTGGGAAAATATGACGTGCACTGTGTGTATAATTGTACTTTCACTTTATACTCTTTTGGTGCAGCATACTGTAAGCGTGACGACAGGAGAACCTACATATACAAATGCCCCTCTTTCAATCTACCTCTTTGAGATAACAACCTTTCAGTTGACATGTCTCTTTTTGTTTCGTGTTATGTCATGATTAAAAAAAAATAGCGCCACTTAAGAGACCGAAAATCCTGAGCCATTTATACAGCAAACCCAGAACGCCACATCTAATAACTGAAACGCCGCCGGATTGCAAAAGTGATTGGACAGAAGTATTTATTCTACATCGCAATTTATGGCCTTATGCAGTCGTGCCTTACGAATGGTGAGTGCTCTCGGTCGGCCAGAAGCGCTCGCTGGATGAGGTTAAGATCGGTTAGACCTTCGCAAGCCTACGGACCCGTAAATTTCAGTGCAGTTTCATTCCAGGCATTTCGCCACTTCCGACAGTGATTGCTATCTATCGTACACATAGCGGCCCTCTCTGTCGTTTATAAAAAAACAAATGAAGATCAGAATTGCGAAAGCTTTGGAAGAATGAAGTCGGAAGTACGACAGTCTTCAGAATGACCTGATTGTGATCACTGGCCATGTTTCCACGACATTTTTGCACTGAAACAAGAAAAAAAGCTAGCTTGGGGTGATCATGTTCTTTGGATATTCACCGCTTGACACGTTGTTATACCCATACCCAATGAAAACATGACAACATATTCCAGTTAAATGAAGGAATAAGAGGATGGTAGTACGCGTTATGTTTACCTTAGCAGGTTTTAGCGAATCTTCAGTTTCTGACAACGCGTTTAGTCGTTGTTAGTAAAGTTTCAGTTCTATCCGGTGCTAGCAGTCGATGTCGTAGACAGTTGAACAGACGGTTAATGTATACGGATGCGGCCACTGCTTTACTTGGACGTCTAATAATGTTGGTAAAACTTGTCTGTAACTGTCGTTTCTGGCACTTGCTGGACCAAAGCTAGAGCCCTGAACGTTTGTTAGTGTGTTACTGGCCCCGTTAAAGATCTTAGAACGTTCCACAATGTTGACTCTGCGTATAAGGGGGGAAAGGGTAGGTGCAGAATTCACGCCAGCACTCCGTACCTAGCCTGCCCAGCTACCGACTCATGCGATCATGCATTTTGTGATATTTTCTGTAATCTTCAGTAAGACCTGTCCGCCAGTATATCCTCTCAGCTCTGCGACGTACGGCTCTAAGCCTCTCGTATTCAGTCTACCCCAGCGTATTCGTCAGGAATTTTAGCACACTTCGAACAGAGGTTTAATTTGCCTTATATGAGTGACAATAGACTCTGGATATCGCTGACGGAATAGCTTGCTTGTAATGTCATACCGAAGCGCCTGCCAGCTTGTTATATTTGCAGAGCGTCTATAAATCGAAAAGCGGAGCCGAGGATGTTGTATTAGAATAAGAAGATAGTCACTTTCCTTCGTCTCAATATCAATTAAAAGAACATATTGCACTCGCATTAACAAAGCACCAGTGCTACAGCGTACTTGAGAGATCAAAGTCACTACAAGAACTGTCTGTATAACACTTGTGCAAAAACAAATTATCCGTTTGCCATGACTTTGACATTGTTCATAAATCTGGCAAAACACACCAAGACGCTGACGCTCTCTCTCCTTGCCCGCTTCCTGCGGAACCTCCCGAAATCTCGACAAATACATTGCACAGAAGCTCCTCAGCTGTCACTGCAGTCTCCTCTCTAGCCTCAGTAGACCGCTTTTCGCCGGTCAAAGATAAAACATTCACCTCTCGCCAACGGGCTGATCCTTATTGCCGGTGCATTATGGATTATCTATCTGACGCACTTCGAGCACCTAACGCGCGACTTCGCTGCCAAATAACAAACTTCAGGCTGCACAATTATCCCGTGCTGTATCGGCGCATTTACCATCCCGATGGCCAGCGCTGGGTGCCGGTGCTACCACGTTGTCTTCGTGCCCACTTCCTAGAAGCATTCCAAGATGACATGACTGCTGGACATCTAGGTTTTCATAGAACCTACGATCGCATTTGAAGCCGTTTCTATGGACCAGTCCTTTGTATAGCGTGCGATGTACGTCAGTTCCCGTCGCAAACTCCCAACATCCGCTCCTGTTGGCGAGTTACAGCCTCTCCCTGTCTCCTTGCACCATTCGAGGTTGTTGGCGTCAACCTGTACGGAGCCCTTCCTGTCACTGCCGCTGGATATCGATGGATAGTGACCACCATCGACCGCCTGACACGCTACGCAGAGACCACACCAGTGATCGCTGGCTCAGCTCCACAGCTTGCCGACTTTGTCCTCGAAGCTATAATTCTCCGCCATGGTGCTCCTCGGGTTCTTCTGAGCCATCGTGGAAAGGTCTTTCTATCGCAACTTTTGAATGACGTCCTGCGCGCCTCTGGCATCACCCACAAGACATCTAGCTATCGTCCACAAACTAACGGCCTCACGGAGCGATTTTATCGCACGCTTGCCGATATGGTTGCCGTATATATCCAGCCTGACCCCAAAAATTCGGATAAGCTTCTCCCCTTCGTTACGCAAGCCTACAATGTGGTGATTCAGCGTACTACCGGCTACTCACTATTTTGTCTAGTTTATGGACGGTCTCCTACCTCCCTCTTCCACGCTTCTTTATTCGACTTCCCCGTTCCTCTATCTACATCGTCCAGCGAAGAATTCGTATCACGACTCGTCCAGTGTCGTCAGCGTGCTCGCATGAACACAGAAGTCAGACAACAAGACCGCAAGATCATTTATGACACATCCCATCGGGCTGCACCGTTCCGATCTGGTGACGACGTACTCCTGTTGACGCCACTGCGCACTGTTGGTTTATGTGACAAGTTCCAGCCGAAATTCATCGAGCCATACATTGCCCTGGAGCAGGCGTCACACTTCAATTATCGTCTGACTCGATCCGGTTGTCGCCCCCCTTCAGACCTCTGTTGTCGTGGCACCGAGGTCGTTCACGTCTCCCGCATGAAACCTTGCATGCGGCGTTATCCGTCGCCTTTGGCTGCGGCCAGGTTGGCCGCTTTCATGTGTGTGTGTGTGTGTGTGTGTGTGTGTGTGTGTGTGTGTGTGTGTGTGTGTGTGTGTGTGTGTGTGTGTGTGTGTGTGTGTGCGGGGGGGCAGAGGGGGATCAGTGTGACCGTTTATCAGGCACGCCTTCCTCATCTGTACATTCTCATCATGATCCCGCTGTGATTGATCTCCATCTTCAGCGCCTCAGGATCATCATTATAGTGTGTGGGCATTGGCTGGTTGGATGCTGAGTACCAGGTCCGAATTAATTGCAACCGACACGTCATAATATCCTTATCTAAAAATAACTAATTCTAGTTATTTTGCAGCTACGACTCTTTAACACTTACTCTCTGCCGCTGCGGTAACAATTTATCGCTACCTTTCTATCTCTCGTTTCCTTTTATTCTATTTTCTTTTTTTTCCTCTTTTTTTACATACATCGTTTGCGTGCCCTCCTGTCGTTTCTGTAACGAGACAGCTAGCCGTTACCTAACTTAACCTGAAACGACAAGCACTGCGGATTACGTCATGTGACCCAGTTGCACCGTATCACTCCTTTTTGGCTCATCAGTGAGCGTCGGGGCCGCAGCAGGGATCGTTTACGAAACCATGCAGTCTTCCGCGAATATTAAAAAAAAAAGCAGCAGCATCAGAGGAGTCACGTACAGCTCGCTTAGCCCGTCAGATGACACACACGTGACCGCAGCGCGCCGCGGACGGTTTCGTCCCGGGGTTATAGCACCTCTCAGGGAACCCACGCAACCTCGCCCCTCCCTTACACGCTCGTAATAGTTCTGTGCAGCGTCACTTCTGCCGCGAACTCGGAAAGCTCCAGCAAACCTGATCATAAATGCCCTATGTTTTTTTATATGCCACAGCTGTATACAACCACATAAGCATCATCACGATCCATGTTTGTTCTACTTTCAGTAAACATTCAGTATACGCGGTGCCACGTGGTACTCCATCATGCAACGCCTAAACATTGCCTTGCTCCCAGCTAAGTCTGTATACAATGAAAACTTGTTTTTAATTGATAACGGCTCGTGTTACTTGTAATATCTCTGCGTACGCATGGTGTAAAGCGACACGTGTATGCAGAGCCCTGCGTGTCATTTGCGCGTCATTTGTTTTTTCCAAAAATAAGTTACTGTTCGCTTTGTCTGAGTTTCAGTTTATATATATATATATATATATATATATATATATATATATATATATATATATATATATATATATATATATATATACGGAATGGCGCGGCGGTTTCATACCTTCCAAGATGCGGGTGGCATTGGTGTGTTTTCGTAAACAATTTAGTTTCCTAGAGGCGCTGCATTACTGGTAGCCATATCTGGCAGCGGCTTGTCAAGGGACTAAACGAAAAACAAACTGCCACCGCCACAAACGCCGTGATAAAATAAGCAGTCACTTTCGCTATAGCCGCCGCGTGGCAGAGTGGTTACGGTGCTCAACTGCAGATTCGATTCTCGCCGCAGTGGTTGCATTTTTGATGCAGGCGAAAGTAGTAGAGGCCCGTGTACGGTGCGTCATCAGTAGACGTTAAGGAAACTACGCGGGCGGAAATTATAATGTCACACACAGGATAAACACCAAGGACACCAAACACCAAAGACGTTAAGGAAACGCGTGCAGTCAAAACGAAGCCTTTTTCTATACGGCGTACCTAGCAAATATGATTGTTATATTACACGACCGAACTTTACACTGCGGCAAATGACGTGGACGTTAAGGCACCTGCTTTCAGCATATGTATTTAAATAATTTAGAAATGTAACAAAAAAAATTGGAAGGAGAAGCTGGGGGAGTGTTTACAACAGTCTCGAGAAACGAAAGAGGGGAATGGTTTGATTGATTTCTGGGAATTTACGTCCCAAACGACAGACGCCGTAGCTCTGGAAATTTTGACCAGCTGAGGTTCTTTAACGTGCACTGACGTCGCCCAGGACACGGGCCTCAACATTTCGCCTCCATAGAAATGCAGCCGCCGCGGCTGGGATTCAATCCCATGACCTTCGGATCAGCAGCCGAGTACCATAACCACTACACCACCGGGGCGGGGCAGAACAGGCAAAGCGGCTTCACACATTGATATGTCGTATATACTGTCGTTCTTTTCGCGGCACTGCAGCGAACTATTATAACGTGGGACAAGCGATTGAAAGAGTACGGAACGACTAAAGATCAACGGTCTGCAGAACGTCACTAGGCGATGTCCGACGAGTATGTGAAGTCGCTGTTCGCGGTGCTGGGTGGAGTCTCCACGCCGAATGGGGGCGGGGGTTATGCGTTTCGGCCGTGTCGGCCTCCTCGATGTGTTTATGTTATTTTCTTCTTGTCCCTGCGTATCACGTCCTCTTGCGGCTTCTGGGAATCCAATGCATCGAGCGTGAACCCCGCGACGTGCGCTGTCGTAGACGCTTTCGAAATGTTCCCACTTCTAACGACCCCTACTCATCGGCTTCGGGGAAAAGGTGAGACACAGATGCAGAGATGAAACGCCCACGGATAACGCTTGCAGTGCAACAAACTATCGAAATACCTTGCACTCCATCTAATCTCAGCGTTGCCAAACAGGGCGTCGTGGATGTTCACTCGACATACACGGCTGACAGCTGGGCCCTCGCAGCGTGTCATGGAACGGCTAAGAGAAAGCTTATAGTCGTTGCCGTGTGAAATCCGTGTGAAATAAAGTTCGTCGTCACCATCACTGTCGTATGACAATTTTGTCAGCTTATCTTATATCTGCTACAGCGCGAAGGCCTCTGCTCGAGGCCTCTATCCTGCACTGTCCTTCGCGAGCTGATTCCATTTTATGACCGCATATGCTTCTTTCATTTTCTTTTTCATTTGTTTACTCCGCCTAGCCTTCTGTCGCCTTCGGCTGTGCTTGCCCTCTTTTGGTATACATTCCGTCGATCTAACTGACCATCTATTATCTGACCTTCTCATTGGTGACCTGCCCATGTCCATTTTTTTTTTTCTCTTCACTTGTTGATCATTGCTGCCAGATCGTTACGCGGACATTTCATCCATACTGCGCACGCCCGCAAGTACAATTTTTTTATAACTCCAATAAGGACGTCGTTAGGTTCCGTTATATATAGTAAGGTCGAGCACGACCTAGGCCGTCCAAGTTTTCTCTCTCTCTCTCTCTCTCTCTCTCTCGCTCACAAAAACCAAAAAGTCATTGCGGTGCATGAGACAGATAATCAAACTAGCAGTTCGGTAGGTCATATCATCATAATAGTGGTTAATTTCGACGAAACCGCAATATGAGCGCACGAAGATGCATGGTGTTTTATGTCGAAACACGATCCTCGTGGTCGGTAGTTCTATCAACGATGCAACCGCAAGTTACATGCCCGTTCCTGGTTATCTATTCTGAGGAGTACATTCGACCGTGAGCAAAATTACAGCTCAAAAACGCAGCCTTGAAGAACATCCTAAGACAATCTGTTTGCGTGCTTTTCAATTCAGTCGCTTTAGATTGTCTGTGATTATCCAAGAAAAAAAAACAATTGAATACGGGCATAAAAACTAAAAACTGCTGACGAGAAGCTACGGGCGTTTCTTTTGCGACATCCCGTCTATATTGTAAAAAAAAAAAAAAAAAAGGTGGTTATACAAATGTTCCTGCGCTCCCGCCGTCTCCTGTTGACCACAAGGGAATTTCTCGAAATTCAGGTGCGTGTAAAACATGGCGTTTTGCAAGAAATTCCTCGTTGGATTAGTTGACAGTGTCAATATTGAAGCACGCGGCGTAAAATTAACCTTAGGTTACCTCCTTAGCGGTTGATCATCCCGTGAAAACCACGAGCTTGTCCTTCACATCACTCTAGCAAAAGTACTGAAGTGACCTTTTAGAGGTAACCTTGAGACCATGCGTTGTATTGAGCGCGTGAGTTGTAGAAAGGCAATAGCGTTGCTACGTTTCTTCCTTGTTGGCTGTGATTGAACCTTTCTCCCCTTCTCTTTTATTTTTTCGTACTTCCCAGCGGATGCTAAGCAACCGGGCGCAGTGTATCCAGCCTCTCTAATTTTCAAAAACAAATACACAAAAACATTATTTCAGTTCGTAGTGCATGCACAGCAGATCGAGGACAACTTGGCTAAGGGCGTTTTACTACACCCGACGAAGGCCGGCCCAATCTCCCTTCGGCAGTTCGCGCACGTTCAACTGCAGCATAAAACTGACACAAGTGTTAACCCTATGAAGCTCACTACATATAAAGACATGTCTCACGTCAAACCAAAAACAAAATACAAACCAAAACGCACTTCAACAATCAAATTATGTAATATGAAAATGTTAGTTTATACATGCTCAGTCATATTGGTAGTTTAGGGCATTCACTAGATATAAAATCATAGCAATACTATCCCTCCCCTCTCCCTCTCTGTTATAGAACAGCACCTAGCAAGGTTTCCTCCGAGCATGAATGACTGCATTTGCTCCCATTAAATTTGCCGCAGCTGCACAAGCTCATCATGATTGAATGTCTGCGCTGTATCATTTACATGAATGATGAATAACAGTGCGCGGTTGATACGACAGTTTGGCTTCTACCTCTCCGAAAATGGAATTCCTGGTGCCCTGCGTTAAACGGCCATATGGCACTCACACCAGCGTATGGAACTGAACACCAGCGATAAGATATAGCTGTATCTTACCAGGAGCACACGTTTCTACCAGCTCTCCGTGCATTGTACGTACAATTGTAAATCCAGTAACGATGTAGCCAGTTCATGCATATGCATCCTTCATATTCACCAAATATGATAACTTTATTTTTATCTCCCTTGTATTGCGCAGGACGCCAGACCGAACTTCAGGAACATTTACAATGCTGTAAGCAAAACACCGTTTCTTTTTTTTTCTTTTTCTTGCATGTATGGCCGCGTACGCAGCAGCGACAAATTGCATCCGGCAAACTGTCCTGTGCCATCAGGCACGCAGTAACAAATACCATGGCTGAAAAAAAAAAACATGTTTGTGGAAAAACAATATTACTCTAAAGTTTCCAGTGTTCACTTGAAGCACTGCTTTGTCACTCTGTTTCAGTGTCAGAAGAGTGAAGCAAAGAAGAGGCATAAGGTGAGCTATATTTACTTCAACTAAAACGTGGTTTATATATATATATATATTACCCACAGTGGACTTTCTTTGTGTTATTGAATTTCCAATCGAGGTAAGTGTTGTATATAACTGCAATTGACGAGGTTAAAATTTCTTTCATCAGAGAAACGATGAACAGATCGCTGAAAACGATGTAGAACGAGTGGCCGTCCTGACGAAGACAAGTACACTTGTCGAAACGTTGGCTCCAGCGCGACATTCTCTGTTCTAAATCGTTTCTAGCGATCCACTGATCGATTCAAGCCTCCGTCTTCCCCTGAGCTTCTCTACTAGTATGGATTTCATGAGAGAAAGAAATACTGTGGGCACTTAAAAGGCTCCTCTTCGTCATCTGTGCATAATCATCATCACAAAGGCTTCTTCTTCACCGGGGGTGGGTAATCATCTGTAGTCTGTTCGGTGCTTTGGGCGCGGCCGGTTCGCTGCACCATCGAGGCTTAATAAATACACCGTGACAACCGCATCCTCACAATACAGCTTGTGGACTTCGCTTTTCGTATTACTCACTGTGCGCTATATGCAGAAAATGCACACGTAAAGCTTGTAACTGCTCAAGAGGCAACTTCCTAAACATCTTGCGGCTGCAGCTACATTAACGAAGCAACTCGCCGACAATAAAATACGCCGTTCTATTATAGCAGAAAGAAACCGTATTGCTACTAATTAAATAACAACACGCAGAATTACAACGCGTTCCGCAGAATATGGTCTTCAAATTTCTGCTAGCCGTTGCGCGCGTCTCTTGTACGCCAAAGTAATAAAATGAAGCCATAACGCCGAAGTACAAAGAAGACGGCAGGGCGTGCGCTAATTTTCAACTAATCTTTATTTCGGAAATACGTATTTATACTAGCAGCACAAATACGCTGATGTGCCAAGATACCAGCCGTGCAATCCAGTATCAGCTGGATACGCCATTTCATTTGCACTCAGAGCAACCAGTGGTGCGCTGACGTACCTCCTACGTTCAATCAGATTAGCTTCTACAGTAACCCACGTGTACTTATCCACATCCCTAAACATGACAGCACATTGTTTACACAGTGGTTCACATCCGCAATCATCGCAGTTCCCACACTCACGCTAGTCTCTGTAGCAGTTCGGTAGCTGTCTGACATTAAAGAATCTTAGTCTGGCCTATGTAAACTTTACCGCACGAGAAAGGAAAGCGACAGAAGACACCTTTTACGCAGCGCAAAAGCGTGCAATGGTGCTTCTTCGCGCATCCTCGGCGGGTGTTTTGAAAAGAATCGGTAGCCTTACATATGCCATCCAGTTTGTGAGGAGGCAGAAACACTAATTCAACCTCCAACTTAGTTGAAACCTTCTTTAACCCGTGAGGCAAAGCATGCATCCATGGCACCACTACTGTCTTGTTACGCGATTGCGCTTGCTAGAGTCCACCGGTTCCATTGTCTTTGCAGCGTTTTCTCCGCTATTGACAGGAGCACGTGAACAAGGTAACCGGCATCCCGCAACCGCTCTCTTTCCTCAAAAAAAAAAAAAAAAAGAAAGCTCTCAGGCATCCGATTACAGCATGACTTCCGCATCACATTCATGAAACACGGTTTTACGATTGCACGCTTTACCAACGTCGAATATTCCGATACATACGGAAGTGCCATTTCCCTCTCCCTCCCTCGAGGGTGATATTTCCCAATAGGAGTGAATGGCAGTCAGGATTTCTTTGATGTCTAAAGACTGGATGATGGTATTTACAGGAAGCTCATGGGTAATTACCAGGTTACCAAGACGTTCACGGAACATCGCGATCACATAAGCAACTGTTTCAGAGTTGTTTGAATTAGATCGTACACCACTAGGTACTTGTCAACAAATCTATTTTTTATATATATGTAATGCCTCCATTTTATCATTCAGTGCGACCAAGGTAAAGGTTGCTAAAGGCAGGGGCTAGGCAGGACCCGACGCAAACTCCTTCTGTAATTCTGAAGCTACATGAGCCCGTCACAAGCGATACAGGTCGACCTTAGATAAAAGGTCAGAATCATATATGTATACTACCTGGTGCTGTATGATTACAATTCAAACTGAAAAAAAAACAGTGACTAATCGCTTGGCACGTAACCAGACGGCTACGTCGAATGCACGCCAAGGCACGTGCGGTCGCCTGCTCCTGCCAGACATAAGCGAAGATCGCGTGCATTTACATCTTGATAGTTGGCAGAGCCTGTAGCAACCTACATTCGGACTGCAGCGCATGTTACAAAAGACGACGATGATTGATTTTTATGGTTTTACGTCCGAAAACCACGGTATGATTACAAGGCGCTGTAGTGGAAGGGCTCCGGAAATTTTGACCACCCGGGGTTCTTAACGTGCACTGACACGCACTGTACACGGGCCTCAACATTTCGCCTTCATCGAAATGCAGCCGCCGCAGCCGAGATTCGATCCCGCGACATTCGGATCAGCAGCCGAGTGCCAAGCCACTAGACCACCATGGCGGGACAGGAGGGGAAGACTTCATCATTCCATAGTGCGGGTGTGGTATGAAACAAAAGGAACAAGTTGATTTCTGACATCTGTGCCTTGGACAAGCCTTAAATGGGATAAAGACAGCCCACGAAAACAATTTCCCCCTGGATGTGAAGATACAAACTGAAAGACCTTACAGCTGTCGGCCGAGTTAATTGACAGCGCGATCCGCGTGGCACTGCATTCGTTTTACGTATGACATCAGCTTCTAAGCTCAAATTATGTCGCGTCGAAGACCATCCGAAGAAGAAAAAAAGCATGATCAGCCTCGGCTTGGTAGGCGTGGTAGCTCATGCCCCCTTGCATGTGAACGAAAACAGCTGTCTCCGTGCACTAAATGCTTGCTTCCACGATGCATTCAACTCGGAAGGACCTGTGTGCCATAATATTACCCTCGACAACGCAGAATGATGAAGACACAGTCTTGCCGGCCGGCAAATGTTCATCGTAGCTCGCATTCACTTTGTCCCGTTCGAATGACCAGCCAGAGTGCTGTTGTGGCTTCAAAAGCAACAGAATGCATGAAATTTCATATGTGCTGAATTCTGAGGCGTGTTTACGTAAAATTTGGCAAGGAGACACTTTTGCACTTTGCCAGCCCTGGGTGAAGAACACCATCAAGCATCTCCTTGGGATTTGTCGTCGCTAGCTTCCACACCCAACGGCTCGTTCTCCACTCATCGTTTGTCTCGGCCACACTCGACGGCTAGTCTCACTGCACAATTCACATTACTGTAAGAAATACCTCCTACCAAACAACTTAGAAAACGACAAGAACACTACGGCAGCACTTGAAACCAGAGGACCCAAAAGAACACCAACAATATTCTGATATTTCGTCATAACTGTTTCAAAAGTGCCTTCAAGAGTTTGCTAATATCTTCAAAAGCCGTGAGTTGGAATCAAATTTCGATAAATCCACTTGTCTGTTGTCCAGGTCTCTCTCTCTCTCTCTATGAGAGAGTTGCGCAATTGTTCCTTTCCCAGTACTCCGTTTGGTGTGCGGTCCACAGTTGCCTGTGAAATATTTTTGCCTTGTCGTTTCGTCTACCAGAGGCATAAGCAGGCAGTCCACCGTATTCAGTAAATGGCACTGGCCTGGATTTATTGCCTTCTGGATCGTTGTCCTGCTTTATACCAAATAACATCCACTGAGCTGTACTTGTGGCAGACATCAACGACACAAGGTACTGGAAGCGAAGCCTCAAGCGCTCAAAGCTCACAAAACGAGCTATGGGCCTAAAGTTCTCATCTGCCAGTGACTTGCTTTTATATTCAGGTGGGATATGGTGCCACCATTACAGCAGTCACAGCAGCAAGTCTGAAATCTTGCAGTACTCTTGAATTCTTGAGTATCTTTCATCCGCGCACATTATATATTGGCCTTGGTAGTCCTCTCTTTCCCAAGCACTAACGTATAAATATGTTCTATCGCGCAGCACATGTTCCTGCCGCTGCACTTGGAGGTTCATTCCACGCAAGGGTCGATCCATCATCCGGGCACGAGTCAAGTCTCTCCGGAGCTGAAATTCAAGTGCGTTCATTTTTAACTCTACAGTAGCACGTGCACTGCTGACGTGTCCTCATTAGTGATGGTCTGTCTGGTATGTTCAAAGACTTCACTCCATTCGGCTAACCATATATTTCTGCCGGTAATTTTCGAGAGGCAGGGTGTAAAAAGCGGTTCTTCAGGCACCTCTCTCTTCTCGTTGTGCCTGCATAGCTTTTGGCTTTCCATAGCGGACCGTAGACCTGACGAGTCCTTACTGGAACACGCAGTTACCGTGGTGCCGTGCATCATGAAGCACGACTCGTGGACTCTGTCCAAATTCCGATGGAGGAAAGAAAAGAAATCAGAAGTTCCACCTCGGACGGACAACAAGGCACCGGAAAAACCGGCTCAACCTACGCTCGTCTCGCAGATGGACCCGGGTGTGGACACTGCCGTGGTAGCAAGATACAAGCGCAATCGCTACATGGATCGAAAGGTGCGCTCTGCCGACATCTCGTCAGCTTCCTACTCTTTTGGTTTTTTTTTTTTTTCTAAACGCAGGTAATTTATTTCACGGTTACGGAGAAGAGTTTTCGTACCATCAACGCCTGCTTCCTCGACATGCTGGTTTTGATGGGCTGCAGTTGAACGGATATTTGAGTAATGAGAGATGAAGCTAGCGGAATCGCACAACTATACTGCCTGAAAGCATGCCATTCAACTCCTGCCGGTACCACACAAAGTACCACTCATTTTGCATTAAGATAAATGTATAGCTTATGTATGGTACAAGGATCCCGACACACACATGCGCGAAATTCATGAGAATGCCACCGTCGTCGTGATGACTATGTGATCAATTGAAATAGCACTTTTATGAACCATTTCCCTCGTTCGTGTTATTTGAACATGGCAGAAATTCTCATATTATTTACATAGGTATACACGAGCTCGGCTACAGCTCCCCAAACATGCACCTCAAGCAGAAACGTCTCCTTTCAAAACCTAGCAATGACAGTGTCATTCATTCTATTTCAGTGCGATGTTACGACCATTACAAAATTTTCGGCCGCGTTTAAACGGAAAACACCATTGTAGAGAAGCCCTTGCTCTTCAGTGTTCTGTTAGAGGCTGCCCACGAGCATAATTATATGACATCGTGTTCCAGAGCTTCGTTCTTTTGCTTCCACATACTAAACTAGTGAACTTCATCAATTCTGTGAAACGTATGAATTTGGTCTGCATGCATTCTACGTTTATCCCACGTAGCAAGCCATGGCCTATAGAGTTAGCATATGGGGGAAGTAGATCGAATAAAAAAAACTTTTCTACAGTTGCAGAATGTTTTACATTATCTCTGCAAGCATCGTGAAGGCGCACATGCACTCTTGCACACAGTTTATGTGGAAGACGTCAAGAAACACGAAACAAAGCATGGGCGGATTTCCCACAAGCATATAAAGACAAGAAACTGATGGCGTCGTAAAAATATGCGAGTCGAAAATGGGATCACGGGCAGCGTGATATATAATGACACTGAGAATATTTAGGCTGTCTCACCTATCGGTGTACTGCTGTTCTGTGCTGTTTCCACGAAGCCTGCGATTGTTTCCCATGCAGTTTCTCCAGAAGCCAAGAGTTGCAGAGGATGTGGCACAGGATGACTTCGGCTCTGCTCTAGTTCGGGTCCAGGGTAAGCTCTGTTCATTTTCAGCCGAAACATTAGCTCACTTCCATTGTCACGCTTACGCACCATATGCAACATGTGCCCAGGCAGCTATAGCTTGGCGAAGTAAACTGAGCTCCGATCCCGGAGACGACGTAATTAAAACTGAACCGGACACGGCGGCAGTACAATCAAAGACGGTAACTTGGTAGGACGTATCCTGAAAGTGGTTGGTTGTAAAGTACCAGTCTTGGCAGCGCTGCTACTTCGCAGCACCCATACATCACACAGCATAACCGGCAAGCATCTCTGCAGCGCAGCGTTGCCACCTTATCGTTGTTGATGAACCGTTACCAAGTCGTGGCCGAGGTTGCGCAAACGCAGTGTTCGCCTTTTTGCCGTAAGTTCATCGTGACTGCTCCGAGTGGTTATCGCGATTGCGTAGCCGTACAGCAACGCCGCTGGCCGCACTTCGATCCCTATCTATGTTCGTGTGCCTGTGACATTTAACGCGAAAGCGTTTCTTGGCTAGGTTGGCGAGGGCGCGCGCCCAGCTGCCGTCCGCAAAAAGCGTCCGCAAGAGCCGTGCCCGGAAAGCATGTGACCTCTCGCACCGGAAGTCACACCGGCGCCAACACTCGCCGCGGCGGCAGTCAGCTCGCGCTCCGCTCTGCTGCAGCTACCTGCCGCGGCGTGCGATCGCGTCGCTGCGTTTCTTCGCTTGGTTGGCGAAAGCGCGCTCCCAGCTGCGTGGCGTCGCCGTAGCAGCACTAGGCGCACGAACGCGCCACCTAGCCCATCGTTCCTCGCCGCCATGCGTGCCGAGTTCAATCTCGAATTTAAGACACCCACTGAGGCTATCAAGACGTCGAGTTTACGTCCATCGATCTCGCATTCACCACCGACCCATACATTGTGCGAGATGTTATGTATGTATCCACCTGCTACTCGGATCACAAGGCCATGGTAGTGCCTTGTACACCGGCCCAAGTACGCCGTCACCGGAAGGATAACAGGGTGACTACACCGGTGACTGTCTAATGACACCACCCACGACGCTGCGGCGGTGGTACTACTTCGACATGCCCGAGACCTGGCTCGGGCATATCTGCGTACAGTGCCTCGACAACAAAATACAAGAGGACATGTGAAGTGTCGACAACACTTAAATGGCATCAAAGCATCTAAATAAACACAATCCGCCCTCCCAGATTGCCTCATTCTTTATAACACAACTCGGCAACACCAGTTTGCAGCACCCCTCCGCAACGACAATCTAGCCAAAAGAAACGCTTTCGCGTTGTCATCTCATAAGAATATGCTTAGGGATTGTCGAACTTTTTTCTCATCTAGTGTCGTGACAGCAAGAAATTGTAAACGCAGCAATGGCTTAGCTTCATCCGATTGTGGGGGCAAACACAGGCGACATTGTCTCGTTACTATTTAGACCAGCTTGTCTTCGCTACACCATGCCTTAATTAATAGAAAACGCTGCGAAGTGTGTAACTTTACTTGCAAATGGCACGAAATCATTTAGACTTGGTTGCAGGTGGTTCGTGTTTTTGCCTCACGAGGATTTCTGAGTACAACATTAAACAAGTGCCCCAGTCATTACCGACATTACTTAACTCCGCGAAAGTGTAGGAAACGTGAAGCAGTAACTTTGAGGAAGATTGCAAGAGTTGGTTGATCCCTCTGTCAGACGAGCTGGTAGCAGTAATAAAATGAAACGTGTATTCAAGAGGCAGCGGAAGCCCTGCTGTGCAATGCTGAATACGTGTTCATAAATGATAAATTTGAGCGGTATCAGAAGCTCGGGGATAAGGTCGGCCCGTAACCAATTAACTTGCACACTTCAAATATGAATACTGCGCCTCCACGACAGCTTGAAGTGGTTGGCAGGAGGAGGGACGCGATTATTTCCAGCAGGATAAATCCCACAACGCTCGAAACAGTATTGCTGTAGTTCCTAAAATGTCCAAGCTGTTACGCATCGTTTCGGCGAAATCGCTTGGCGCACTCGGTCGCCCGACAGTGTGATGCGGGGGCATATAATGAGTATTCAGAACTGAAGCCAATCGTGCGCGTGTCGTACGCAGGTGTCGCTGCGAACCCTGGGGCCCACGGCACCGGATGCGGCCTCGTTGCACACGACCGCGGCTGCTGCTGCGACCGGCCCGCCCCTGGTGCCCTTCTTGCCTCCGCGATCAGTGCTACGCGGCGGCTTCGGCCGCTACCAGGGCCCGCTGAGCCAGTGGCAGATCGCCGCCGACATGTACATCGACAGCGACATCCGCAAGAGGGGACGGTACGCGAGTACATCCCACAATTGCATTTAGTTAGTTAGTTAGTTAGTTAGTTCTTGCAATATAATTGTGTGGACACCCGACGCGTGCATGCAGTTATATCGGGAAACTCCGCCATACTGTCCAGTTCGCCACCTTGTCTGCACTGTATGCAAAAATTAGCCGAGATGGGATTTTCTGTTAACGCATAAGCCCCCAAAGCTCCCGCGCCCTCATCATTTACTCCGCCATTTCGGAGTGATTACGGCACATGTCATAACTTTACTACCATTGTCAAGTGATGGAATATAACAGCGCCATGACCTTATTATACTCCCCGTGGAGTCTCCATATGGGAGTTCTAAAAGCCACTTTCGTTAACGACATGCGTATACATAGGTGTGTGTGCATGCGTGCTTGCGTTTATAGTGCGTCCGTGTGTAGCTCCAGTGCAATTGTTGGTTCAGCGAATCATCGGTGTGCGTGCGCGCTTCTGCTTAGTGCATGCGGGTGAAGCTACAGTCCAAATGCTGCATAACGAATTGTCAGTGCACCGCGCTGTAGCAACGTCCGATTATAGTGATTTGTGTGTGAACGTGTCGAGGCTTTTTGCACTCCTGAACCGCGCTGGACATCATTCCTACTCCTCGAGCCAAAAGCAGAATGCCGCGCAGAGGACCACACTGATGTGCAAATCGAAAATATTTTGTTGTGCGGGGGCCGACCGAAGCACCAACGCCCAGCGAGTGTAGACACATCTAGCATAATTAAGCTTCAGAGGTTATCAAGATTTTATGCGGACAAACCACGATTACTGAAAAATAAACGTTGAACATTGACCGAAACAAGAGAGGGCTTAAAGGATAACAAATTTACCCAGGTATCCTGAGACTAATCGAGTTATTAAAGGAAAACAAAGGTTTCCCTTTGGATAGAAACGTACATTCCATATGTCCATCCACAATCTCCGTTCAATACAGGGTAGTAAACATTTTACTTCACTATTCAACTCTCACCGCGGAATGCGATAGAAGACAAGCCATTTTCCCTCATCTCGGCTTATTTTCCTACAGTGTGCTCCGATTGAGCCAGGGCGCAGCTAGGGCCTATCTGGTTGGTTTGAGGCTTCCATTACAGATATTGAAACTATGGCACCTTGCTGTGGTGCCTAGAATAGTACGACCTCCTGTTAAGGTCGACTAGAAGTTAAACTACGGCCGAAAAGTGTGAGTGGTTAAAGCACTTGGATATTGCAGAATTCGCTCTCTGGTCAGTTCTGATTGGCTCAGAGACTGGCGGCCCCTCCCATTGGCTCAAAACGCCGCCAATAATGAATTCGACAATGGATGAACGAAAGTCTTATTTACAACGGGGGGAGTGGGGGCTTGGGGTCGTCACACTACGAAGTTATTCAATGCCTCGAGAGTAAAAGCCAGTCTCAACTAACAGCCACGTGTACCGAGCCGGCACGCGGTCTGTACCATGGTGTATCAGTCCCCTTACCGACCCCGATCAGGCCGCTTTGGCTAGCATATTTCACAAATATTACTTGCGTGTTAGGATTCGTGAGCAGTGCTTCAAGGTAGTTTGTGAACGCAAAGCCTGTATGGCCTTTCTGCCTTTGTGAAACGCCGATCACTGCCCCACTAGATGGTGAGGGTCAGTATCGTAATGTCGGAATGTCGCCGTTTTGCTATAGACTATGCTGTGTAGGCTGAATTTGCAAGCACGACAAATATCTCCTAACAGCGTGAAAGAGAGGGAGGAGGGCGATGTCTCCAGAGGAGCGAGAGACAATTAAGTATATACTTCACCGAACAAAACTGCAAGCCAGTAACGGTTTTCCGAGTTAGTTGATTCGTTCTGAACTAGGTACTAAATGCACTTCGCAACAGAAACACCATAAGGTACGGAAGTGGGAGCAGCTCTTCCCTGTCGTGTCCTTTCTTTTCTTTTCGCAGCTATGTTATTTGCTATCGCGTTTTTCTTTCTTCCCGCACCATACGGTGATTCTGTTGCAAGAATTTAGAGGTACAAAACCAGTTGTGGATACTCGCACACGCTTTACTGAGCATGCGAAGGAGCCAGGGAAATATTCTCCCTTTCATGTCAACGGCATGATCGCTGTGCGTACAAGGAGCAGCAGACGAATCCAGATAAGACAGAACAGCTAAACCTGCTCACCATTCTTGATTTCGACGAAATTTACCTTATGGTGCACGTTTTGGACCCAGAATGACGACTCTACAGTTATATAGTTCCGTAAGGTTAAAAAGAAACACTTGCCTTTAAAATGTACACATTTCTGCCGCCAAGGACACTCCTCCGCCGATATCCCGATTTCTCAACTAGCGCTCAGCAAAAAATAGCACCCATCTTGTGAAGAATTAACTCTTTTCCCCAACAAACAAAAAGCGAGATGCTACTTATGAATACATTATTACACTCGTCTACGGATGAAATTGAGGACAAGTCAAGCGTACCAAAATTCCTGTAAATGAGGGTTGATTGGGCAATTATTACTGGTACATTCCTTATTTCGCTCACCCTCCGAACACTGTTGTCACACGTAAACGGTGTTCGCCCCCAATAGGAACGTTACTGTCGTAAACCTGAGCGCACCGCCGCCGTGAGCACCCACTACCATGCGCAGGCCCATTCGCGAGACAACTTGGCGACGCAGCATGCAACCTGGCGGCAGCTGAAGCTGACGCAAAGTAAAATTACCTATATTAAGATCCCCTCCACCCCCCAGTTAAACAACGTGCGTCACAATTTCCCAATTTCCTACCAAGTTGTGGCACGTGTGTGAAAGGACGCGCGCGGATAATTTATCATAGGAATGTTCAAAGATCATGCAAGAGCACCTTCACTTAAGCATTGCTCCCTCGGCTTCAATCAGCCAATCTTAGTAAGTAGTATGACGACTGCTGTTATTGCTGGCCACTTTGAAGAGGAACCGTGAACCTCTTCCCGCCCCTTCTGGGCGGGTATCTAGCCTGCTAGGCCTACCACCACTCCGGCTGACGGCAGTCGTCTTTGCCAACTCTCATGCCAGGCGAAGAGTTGTGAGCCATTCATCCGGCGAGGCGAAGGCTCCTATGGTGCCAGTGGAGCGCGTGGAAAAACGACCGGACCGACCTCCAGCCGAGCCCTGCCCTCGACGCGAGGACGTGGACCGTGAAATGGGCCTGCCCCGGCGCCGACTCGTGCTCAAGGGACCGCTGCACGCCACATCGTACTCGCACTGGTACTCGAGGGTCTTCAGCCCAGCTTCTTCATCTAACGAAGACTGTTGAACTTTCCGCCGTGTGTATGCTGAAAGCTAGGCAGGGTGAACGATGCCGCGACCGCGTATGCTGCAGATACGGCCGTATGTGCAAGTCGACCATGCACTATCGCTACGGTTCAAGGGAGCTGCACACAACACAGCTGGGCTATGTCAGTACCGACTGAAGCCCACTTTAAAGCGCTATTAAGACAGGGGCATTAATGACGCACAGGTTTATTATTTGCTTGTGCATGTCTTAACAGCGCCGGTAAGATGTTTTCAAGTCGTACTGTCCGTTTGTTATTAGAAAACACGGCTCGTTCTTTTCATATACTCTTTGTCGAGGCATTTGGCAGCCACAAAGGAATTGGTGAACCCCAGCGCCAAATAGTTCTGTACAAAAGGGCCCTCTCTTAACTGCACATAAGAAACCATGACATTGTTGCGAAGTACGGATTTTCGAAGCACTCGCTGGAGTGCAAGCAAGTTAACCGATGTGTATTGCGATCTTATTTCACTGTCAGTTTCATAGGAAACCGAGCTAAAATAAAATACGCGTAGGACATGCATCACCTTGTGTTTCAATCAGAGCAAGTCAAATCAGAACCGATCAAATGATGCCAAAACGTTAGGTAAATGAGAGGGCGCCAGCTTCACAGAAGGTAAAGGTTCGCTGAAACATGTGTTGGCACTTAGGCTACAGCATTGTCTAATGATTCACATCGTAAATTAAACGAACGCACATTGCACCAAGGCAGCCGGGGCCTTTTGCATGTCACCCTCCTCATTTGCTCTGCTGTTATCTGCTCAACTCGCTTTATGGCTGGGTTTACCCTGGAGCTCGCTGCACCTCTCGGGGAAGTTGCTAAGTGGCCTCTGAAACTAACTGGCACCAAAGCGCGCCAGTTCATCACGAAGTCCATGGCCGCGAGCGCATGGTTGAGTTCTATGCTGCCCGATGCCAGACCCTTTCAATGTTTAGAACAAGGAATGTGGGGGTACCCACAGCATGAATCACGACCGCTAACGTGTGGATCTTGGTGTTGATTGGAATGCGAGAGCACATTGCACTGATGCGCTGCAGGGACCCTACACACCAGTTGCCTTGCACAGGCACACATAAATGTAGCAGCTTGGTATGTCGCCTGTCACTAGACTTGCAGCACTCAACGCGGAAAGGTTGATTCGTGGAATTAGAGCAAAGAAACCTCAAGATTCAAGGTTAGACATGCAGCTCACGTTAACACGCAGCATGTCCTAACACAGGCAGATGAATGTGACGCTCGCTGTCTTACGGAAGTAGCCAAGCGTATGTTTCAATAGTGAATTCCAATACGTATACTTTTCTGTAGCTTTCTAATACAACACGTTATGATATATTACAGTTATGTATATTCACAATTAAATCTGAAAATTACCCATGATGTCAGCTGGGCATCCAATAATATAATTATCTCAGATGACATCACTTCCCATGGAACTTGCCAAGGCTTTGGGTGGCTGCAAAGTGCGCCACTACGACCTCTCCTGATTCGCACATTTAAAGCCTTGTAATAAACATTTCATGCAGAGTGCTTATAAGTGTCCGCATATTATTCTAAGGAATTGCTTTTCCGGCTCAATGCTTTTGTAGAAAATTGTCATGCTTCACCGTTCCTTGAAGTGCAGCGTCATGTTCATGGTTACTTAAGCTATACTTCATTGCATGCTATGCAAAAACAACGGAGCTTATATAGAGTGGCCACAGTGCCCAGCTTGGTCGCTTATGCTCTAGCATCAACCATGCAACGACATTTGACATCAGCGCCAGTGCAGTGGACCACTGCCATTCAATGTGTTGCAAGGTGCTGAGAAGATGTGGCAGATTACTATAGGTTACTCTCAGGCTGGATTTTCTGTGGCCAGACTACTGTAACTATACTACATGGCATCGATTGTCATTAATCAAGCCTGAAATGTCAAGTTGAAATGACAATAGTGGCTGCATAAAATTCTGCATAATGCATGTTGAGCCCGTATTACAGGAATGGCCAGTACTAACACATTACTGTAGTCGGATACAACTCAAGTCTGCAGTGAAGCCCCTCCCACACCCTTATAACTGCCAGCCAGTGTACTCCGCAAAGCCTCAACTAGTTCCTTCTTTGAACTTTCCATGTCACCAAAATAAACCAAGGGTGGCAACAATAATGGATAGGTGCACAAATTTTTACATTTTCGTTTTTTTATTAGTGCGGAACATGCAAAGAATAATGATTTACTGAGCTCAAATCAAGGGGGCCTGCAATGCAAAACCCGGCGCGCTACAAGAGTTGCCATCCGAGTTTTTCAGCACAGTTCAGTGAAGTTCCAAGCGTAAAATAGGCTCACAAGAGAAATGAACTGTGCCACGGCCTTTTACGGATGGAAACGCTCAGACCTGACGCATTTTTGTCCATGCTTCTCATGCACCTCATGGCGTATACCTATGAGA
The DNA here is from genome assembly GCA_013339685.2 of Hyalomma asiaticum. Classification (NCBI taxonomy): domain Eukaryota; kingdom Metazoa; phylum Arthropoda; class Arachnida; order Ixodida; family Ixodidae; genus Hyalomma; species Hyalomma asiaticum. Next base: position 106,777,858 of record CM023482.1, on the reverse strand, counting down.
GTACTCAAGAACAGCAGATGGTCCACATGTACCGAAGGCATAAATACGGCACCATTATGAAAAGGTCGCATGACGATGATTTTGTTTGCTTCTGTGATTGGCTGGTGGAGTAACACCGACGCGCTGAATAATGCAGTAAACAGTACGAAGTTAATGCGGACAATGAAAACAAGTTGCAGTTATTCCAATTGAACTGACATATACATCAATTCCTATGAAATATTAAGGAACTCATGCATGTTTGCACATGCAAAGATGGTGTTTGAAAATTACGACACTGATGTTACAAAAATGTCGATGCTTATGACTTAACATTAGAAATTGCTCTTACTGTTTGTGTATAAACGGGCAACCGTATGGGTGTCCTGCTAGAGAAGCATTCTTAATATCTACAGTACCAGCAATGTGTTGAATAGATAAAATGCGTTGCACTGACATTTACTATTGTAGTCTTTATGGGCATAATTTGTCTACTGAGTTTAAAAGCCAGCGAAGACAAGACAGCCGTTGGTCATTAAGGGTAACAGAGTGAATTCCTAGAGAAGGCAAGCGTAGCAGGGGGCGGCAGAAAGTTAGGTGGGCAGATGAGATCAGGAAGTTTGCGGGGATAAATTGGGCCCGGTCGGTTAGCACAGGACAGGGATAATTGGAGATCCATGGGAGAGGCCTTTGCCCTGCAGTAGGCGTAGACAGGCGGATGATGAATAAATTTTCTTTTAGAGATACCATGACATGTGCCTATTTGCAATGCATGCAAGAAAGAATGCTAATATTATGCTCACAATGCTGCTGCATGTTGGCATTTGAATCATTAGAGAGCTTAGCTGTTTCAGACCCTTTTGGTATAGAGTTCGTTCATGCATTACAGAAATGAAACAAAGCACTGCTCATTTTTTACTGACCACGGCTAAACATGTTTCACTTCTACAATTTGAAACTACAAGGTGTGTTCTGTGTGAAGTTATAGAGGCATGGAACAGTAAAAGCAGCTCTGAAAAAGCTAGGCACAGTTCACCTTGCCACAGAATACTTTTGAGAGTTCGTATGACTATATTTGACAATACAGATTACTTGACTTCATTGGTGAAGCCCATTCACAGAGCTCATCAGTTTTTAGTCTAGGGGTTCATCAGGTCAGACTAGATGCATTAATTGAACATTCTCATCCAAGATGTGTCATTGCGCATCTGGACTATTGAAGCATAGCAAGGTTGCACCTGCAAACATGCTCTGAATTTTGAATCATTTATGAATTTGGGCTTGTTATTTATGAAATGTCAGTCATGCCCAAAAATGAACATCAGAGGTTCCACCAGATTTCAAAAATTATATAGGAAACAAATTGTTAAGCCCACCATTTTCTTACAAGAGTGCAAGATAGCACATGTATGGACTGTGAGCAGTCTTGCCATGATCACAAAAGTTTGTCATGAAGGCAAAGACATGAGCAACTTCCTGAAAAGGCAATGCATTGCACATTAGTAATATCTGTCATTCCATGTCGGCTGCTTATGTGTGTGTCTAAAGGTATATTTGTTAATACATGTGTGTGTTCCAAGAAGGTGTGTGCTCAGGGCTTTAGAAAAATGTGCAGTGTTCTTCCCCTTTCCTCAGAATGCAGGATTTTTGTATGAATTCAAAGTTCCCACGATGGCATGTATGCAGCTAAACAAGAAAGAAATGCTGTTCTTTTGTACTATAGTATACTACACTTTAATAAACTTCATTAAAAAAGATGTTTACATACTATGCAGCCACAGAATAAAAAAGTCTTTATTCTCATTTGAAATGGTGTCAGCTTTCTTCCTCCCATTGCCAGCATGCTCAAGTATACATTCATGCTACAGCAACAGGCTAAGCATAACAGCTTTTCATACAAAAAACATTTGAATGTCTAACAATACATTACTAACAATATCAATGGAAATGAAATTCCCACAACTTTCACTACACACCACCACTAATTAGTATGAATATGTAACAACTAATGCACGCTTTTTATGATGACACTCCTGGTCATCACTGCAAACAGAGCATGTAGTGCTAAGAATTGCATTGCCAGCTATGAGAGTAGGCTTCATTAAAAATTAGGCAAACAACTGCACCTTTGTTGCAGTTAGGATATAAAAGAAATACAGTTACTTTACTTAAAAATGCGAAATAGCCCAAGTTTGAGAGACATTTTTACGAACCATGGTCTACAGTCAAGCTTTTTATGCCAAAACCTATTTCATTAATATCAAGTACCTGCACACAGACATAGACAAGATGGCAATAGACAGAGCATGGGTCCATGTTCGGTCTATGTTCGTCTTACTAAAGAATAACAACAGCAACCTACTTTTAGAAAGTTCCGTTAATCCCTGTTCAATATTATGTACAAACACCCCATTACCATATCACCTATCCTGAACAATTTATCTGGGCTCCTGTACGTATATTACCATTGCGCGCATCATCACCTGCACAATAATGTACCTCATTGCACTTATAAACAAGTGTTCAACATCAGTTCTATGCATACAATGACACTGTAGTGCATTACGACAGCAACGTAGCCATGCAAAGTTTCCTTAGGCCTATATAAAATATTTATTTGTTTTGAGACAAAAAACCGGCAGCAAAACATGGACATCATAATGATACCAAACATTTGCTTGTTTGCACAACCTCCAGCACAACACACTTGTCTATCTCTGCTACACATCAATGACTTTTCTACCTCAACACCCTCCTCAAAAGAAAAAGAAAAGGTTTACACACTTAGGTGAAACTTGAGATGCAATCACTACCATGATCACTGTTGAAAAAAGAAAAAAAAAAGAAAGAAACCTTTGCCACAGTGTTCTAGGCATGGGAGGCAATCGGTGGTAATGCTGAAAGGGCTAAGCTAACGTTGGGGCTTTCATTACAAGCAAACTGTCTACATGGTTGAGAGTGAATTCCAAACAGTAAACACGAAGCTATGCTAGAGGCTTCTTTCCAATATAGTACTACAGTGTGGCATCAAGTTCAATGAAATGACACTGGAACAACTAACACGCGCTTAGGGGTAAAAAAATAAGCAAGGCCCATTCTACACATAAAGAAGGTGCAGATCCACAAAAGTCACATTAATTAAACAATACAGAGCCATAAGGGCAGTGAATAACATACAGGAAAGTACAGCCTGTGCTGAACATGGCTGTGCTTTTCTAATCAACGCGGAGGTAGAGTGCTTAACAAAGCTGTGGACTGGCAAAAAGTGTATGTAAAACAAGGTAACATTCCAGTCACAGCTCCAGATTGTTCAAGGTTCATCCAAAATACGCTTGCTTAATTAAGCCGAATGAACAATACATTGGCTTGCCACAGCAACGGCGGCAAGTGGAATTGCCCTTCCATACTTTGCAAAACCATCAATACAAAAGCTATTTGCAGAGACAGTAGGGAGTTGTAAATATTGGATACTGCATACACGAACAGTTGGGGATTAAAAAAAAAGGACCCAAAGCAGCTCCCAAAAGAATGCAAGCATGGTACACTGTGCCATGTAGGCAAAAGTTCTTGAGGTTACTAAAAAAAAAAAATGCAGTCTGAAACTCAAGAACGACACTACATGGTGAAAGTGGCCAACTTGCGCTTAACAGATTGATTTGATTGATTTGATTGATTTGTGGGGTTTAACGTCCCAAAACCAGTTCTGATTATGAGAGACGCCGTAGTGGAGGGCTCCGGAAATTTCGACCACCTGGGGATCTTTAACGTGCACTGACATCGCACAGCACACAGGCCTCAACATTTCGCCTCCATCGAAATGCAGCCGCCGTGGCCGGGATTCGATCCCGCGACCTTCGGATCTGCAGCCGAGTGCCATAACCACTAGACCACCGTGGCGGGGCCCACTTAACAGATTATCACTTTACTAGATGAAGAGACATTTAGAATACACCAAGACAACCGATATCGCATCGATGAAAGGCAGCATGTTACTGCAGATCTATGCTAGAGTAAATTTGCGCATACACTGAACTTGGCTGTAATGCCAAAATAAGAAAATGCAGCACATGTGCATTTAAGTTAGATACTAATGTTTGTCAGACGTAGATTAAAAGAGGGCTAATGCACTTCACACAAGAGGGAAGGGATGCAGCAGAAAAAGTAGCATCACTTGATGCCCCATTTTACTCAAGCCAAGAAATTTTTTAGCGTGCTCCTGCACAGCCAACAATGGGCAAATGTCAATAAGGAATGGGTGGCTCCATTAGAAAACAGTGTTTCCTTGTGCCTAAGCAGGTGCTTTCCTGCTTGACCCTTATTTTCAACTTCAACCCTGAAGGGCAATCTGGCAGATTGTATCTACAGAGAAGAGTTACAATGGTGGCTCCCATGCTGACATGAATGCCTGATGGCAACTCATGTCTAGCGCACTTCCTGGCCATCTGCACAGCTCTGGACATGGGCAATGTAGAGCGAGCGTGTTGCACAAACCTCCATGCACAGGGGACATGGCAATAGCGATTCCATTGCCTGCATATGACAAACACAATCTCAGTCCACGAGGATATGTCTCTGCAATGTGTGCACACGAACATAAGCACTTGAAAGAAAGAAAGGAAGGCTGTTCAAGTATGGCACATAAGCACCAGGTGGTCATAGTGTGAGGATCCGCTATAGCACATTCAGTAGTCAGTTGTACCATGTTTATGCTTTGTAGTACACAAAAAGCCATTGCAATACTGCTTGCACTAACACTCCTTTTTGATCACGTACTACACAGTTTATACTGAACAGTAGTACAGATATGCACACGAGTGATAGAAAAGTCCCGTGTAAGAGGGGCGGGTGGCATTGCTTGTTAACCACAATAAAAACGACTTACAAGGCGAAATTTTTGCTCATAAAGCACAATGAATGACTGACCCCCGTCTTACATGCCAGTCACAGGAAGAAAAACTGGGAGTCTTGCAACAAAGAGCAAATTAAGTTGACGGCATCAGCACCATCATCAGCAGCAAGCAGCACAGCAATGATACAATGCCATATACAGTAGAACCCCGCTGATATGTTCTTCACGGGACCGCAGAAAATAAACATAAGAGCCGGGAAACGTAAGAGCCGAGAAACAGGAAAAATGGAAAAATGAGAGAAGTGGTGATCGGCACACAATTATTATTTCAGTGCTAGCGCTTTCAGTGCACGCATCGGCACACTCGGCTATGATTTCGTCGACAGAGAAAACCTTGGAGGTGACAACAGCATCATCGATGGAAACGCAATCACTGTACGTGATTCCGTGACAAACAGTTTGCACAGCTGTGCCATAATTTTGCTGGCGGAAGCTGGAAACGTAATGGGCGTCGCCCATAGTGCAGCTAATACAGTCAAGCCAAGTCAAGCTATGTGAACAGTCAATATTCCCATCGGCAGTGGCCGCTTGGAGTGTCGATTCGCAACGTAACATATGGGAATGTTCCCACACTGCGACGTGACAGTGGGGTCCCTAATGCATTGAATCCTATGGGAGCTATGCCGGGACTGGCCCAAAACAATGTAACAGCTTGGAAAATGCAGCAGCCGGGAACGTAACAGCGGGGCTCTACTGTAGTGTGTTGTCCGTCCTATGGCGAAGCCATTTTGGTTTTACACTGTTTCTATGTTCACAATTTTCTCTAAAAATGAGTTGTATCCAGCTCACAGCAGCTCACAATATGCTATGAAATGAAGCTAGAGTATGGAGAAGCCTATGGTAGCACCGTAACATGAACTCTATCAGAAAAAATCATCCAATAGTGGAGGAGCCAGAAGCTGCTTATCACAGTGTGCAGGCACCAGAAAAAAAAAAAATTATTTCGTGGCTGGACTACGACATATCTGAAACTGGAAACAGCTTGCAGAGTTCATCTGGGAGCTGCAGGGCAAGGTTGCTGACCCTGGTTCAGAGTGTATCCATGCAAAAGTTGTTGAAACATTGAGAGAGAAAAGATGTTCCTCATATTTTCATTTCTTTGCCCCATGTAAGTGGTGTCAATTTCTTCTACCATTTTCATCCACTATATCAATACCAGTGCTCGACTGTGCAGGATGCACCAATGAACACCCCTTATGATATGCACATCAGCGTCCCCAAGTATGCATTTCTCATTCATGAAAGTAGCACCTGCTCTTGAAGATAAGTGTCAATAGTTCATGAGGTTATAAACTACCATCAAAGCTTCAGTGTAACCAACATACCATGTAAACCCTATCCTGCTGAACTACACAAGTGTTCGCTTTGGCGCTGCATACGAGTCCTACCTTGTTTTACTCTAGTGGTAGCTTCGCAGTAGTACAACAGTGTTATGCAGCGAGGCATACTTTGTGCGGGAGTGGGCCACTTTTCACGAGACATAGCATATTTTGCCCCTTAATTACAAACTTCAAATAGTTCGAAAAGCAAAAGTTGAGTGCGAATTGAATCGAATGGCAAACGCTTTCAGAAGAACAGTAAACCCTTTCAACAGACTAAGGTTTCATGGTTCCTGTGGCTGGCCGCACGGATCCGAGTTTCCATTCATGAAAGTGGCTGGGCGCACAAAGCTTACAGCAAAAGCTTTGAGTATACCTATCTATTATAGGACTGTAGAAGCAGGAGTTCCGGCTAGTGTTACGTCACTTTTGAAGCATTCAATAATCTTTTGAGGCGCACTCACAAAAATCGCGGCAGTGTCAATCTCACAACCACGGACGCGGCAACAGGCCATCAGCGCTAGGCATAACCGAATGTCGGAATTCGGAGTTTTCATGCTTTTGGAGAAGCTCGGCACAGGAAAATGAAAAGCTGTACAATGCAAAGCTGCACAATATGTGCAGTCGTCTCTCCCCTGGCTACATCTTGTGAGCGACACACAAACAACATTTTTGTTGCTCGTTGACATGTTCAGCCAAAAAGCAAACCTTTGTAGCTCAAAAGTAAATAAAAACGTGTACAGAAATAAGCTGCTTACTTGAGCACTAGTTTGCTGTGCAGACGTAGAGTTGGACTCAGAAGACCTGAAAAAAAAAAAAAAAAAGAAAGAAAGAAAGAAAATAAGAAAAAGAAACAAGTCATCCAGGACCACATGTGGCTACAGGACTGCGCACACAGCATGATTTTTTGAGAAACAAGAGTGAAAACTGCCCTTGCACTATAAATTTGTTCCGAGGATGCCTTTTTAAAGGAGCACTGACAAACTTAGAAAGCAAAGTACTTACCAGATAGACTTGTGTTGACACATCTACACAATATCAAAGACAGATGTAACACCAGAACATAAAACCAACATTAATCTTTTCAGCTCTGGTGGTGTCAATTGAAACCACAAGAAAAAGATTCATACGGGAGGCTACAAAACAAAGATAGCAGTTAGCTTTTTGCACAGGTGACCCATATGAATGCCAACTGTCATCTGCATTATTACTTGCTACATGCTTTCAAGTGGATGGCAAGGAAGAAAATACTGCAGCGAGATTACGGCGTGGAATGCGCGCCGTGAGCACTGTTTTTAACTCAATAACTATTTGGGTACATATGCCCCAATTTTCACATATTCTTTGCTATAATTCACAAATGCACAGCCTGTTAAAGCGTTGTTGTCTTGAGCGTAGATTTGTCCTAACACCTGATTTTTTGTGTCTGTACAAATATGACACCATCAGGGCTCAACCATTACGAATGATAACCCCTAAGCTATGAAGGCCTAGTTGTCCCCCGTTTGCTGTGTCCGTTTTATTGCAGATGCATGCATACCAACGTGTGCCTTAGATATAATGTGAATATCCCTTCAGAATACTCCGACTATTAAGGCCCGTACTAGAGGAAAAATGCGCGGCACACTGTCAGCGGAGAAATGCTTCAGCGGCGACACAGCCACACTGCTCGCGAAGAATAGCGGCGGCAGCCCCGCGAAATCCCACCTCCTCCGGGCGAATGAGCGCGAGAGGCAAGCGAGCCACCGCATGGGTACGAAACGAGCCTCCGGGCGGGTCCGTATGACTCCGCGATGGAACGCATACGTCACGGGCAGGGACGCTCTGAATGGTCTGCTCCACAGCGGCACGCGGCGAGAAATCGTGCACGGAGCGATAGCTCTCGCGGCGCGAAAATCCTGACGCATGGCAGCCTCGGAAGCTCGCGTTTTTCCTCCGGCAGCGCGCCGCGCGCGTTTTTCCACTAGTGTGCATACGCCTTTACATAGGTTCAGAGAGTCAATAGTATAAGTTTGTCGGATGTAAGGGCTGAATACGATGAAAATGATGAGGCTGCAGAGCTTATAGCGATTACGCCCTGGGCAAAGGTAGCGAGAGGACTGATAGGAGCACGGTATCCAAAATGCAGAGTGGATGAAAAAGACATGAATTTAGCGTCAAAACACGGTATTGTGAGATGTTTAGGAGATAGGTGAGCAGAAATATGATAACCCTGTGCTTATTTTAAAATTATGTTATCAAAACATGTTTTTTGGCACTGTGAACAAAACCAACAAATCAAATATTTAGTGATTCATCAGTAAAGACGGACAAAAACTGAGGAATATATTCAAAACAGCTGCAATGCATGATGGAGCACAGGAACCGCTAGAACTTCTAATGGGAGAGGCAAGTCCTGCGACATCCAAGTCAAGAGAATTCTGTAAAGTCATTCACATACTCTGTAAAAGCTTCTGGAGAACATTACACAGGGCTAAAATGCATGATATAGCATTGCACAGCAAAAAATGACATGATATGGAAGAAACGCAAGAGTCATATAAACGTGGCAAGGGGAGGGTTTAAGCCATTGTGGTGTTCCGCCTAGCACTCAAATTTGCGTTTACCTATCTATGTATATCATGTTAACAGTGAAACTGTTCCTAATCAACCCTTTGATGGCGGCAGAGGCAGTTTTATGGTAAAGGAAAAATGCTAAACATTCTTGCATTCTTATATGATGGACTTTATATGTACATCATGTAAAGTCTAGTTTTACTTCCACTAGTTCAAACGTAATTTAGATGTTGGAATGTTCACTCTGCCGCAAACAATACATTGGCAAAACTGGTCAACAAATTAATGTTAGATTAAATAGGCACTGCACGGACACCACTAATAACCAGCCAAAGACAGTGGCAGAGCATTTTAATATCGCAGGCCATAATTTTCATGAACTCAGATTATATAAACTACAGGCAAACTGCCACTCTCCTAGGGACAGAAAATACAGGGAATCGTATCTTATCTACAGGTTCAATACCCTCTAGGCTGTAGGCATAAACATTTTAAACGGAGCCCTTGAGCCCACTGGGTAAGGTGGGGCATTAATGGTGGTGATGGTTAAAGGCTAAAGTGTCGCAACCATACGAGCTAACCATGTTTCTTCACAAAAGTCTTTTTTGAGGTACTGATCCTCCAGTCCGATGAAAACCGCAGCATGAAACATATTAGCCATTTTTTTTCTAGAGACATGCCAAGCTCTTGCCCTTTACAATTATATTAGCCATGCCAGCACATGTCATCCAAACCCCCTTATGTCACTTCCCCCTTTTTTGTTTCTTCTTTCACATGTGCCGCTCTTCTGCTCCTAACCTTCTGAGTACAGTGGAGGGTGTGCAAAGCACACAGAAAAGAAGGCTCGACAAGGCAGTTACCGTCCTGACGAAGACAAGTCCACTTGTCAAAACGTTGGCTCCAATGTCATTCCCAGTTCTACATTGTTTTTAACAATCAGTTCAACAAAATCAAGATGACATATATACATAAGGATACACATATACTTCCAGCTGGAGTCCAGCCTTACAAATACAGTTATAATAAATCATAATGTAACACAATTTTAGTGTCTATATGAGTGCCAGCACAGTGACCTGACTTTGAGTGTGCAAAAGTGCAAGATTTGGTCAGTTTTTCCCCCTGGGCAATACTTATATTGCTATCGAAAAACAGCACAAAAGAATAGCGTATGTGTTACACATCAGGAAGCTATACTGTCATATCTATAGCGCTGTACCACAACTGTGCCCCTATCTTCGACCTTATCTGCACCAGAGGGAAGCTCAAGCTTCCCATTCTTCGGCCTATTCTTTTCGCCTTATCAGTGGACGCTGACTGCATTTCAAACTCAACAAGTGGTGTACGTTACGTAGCAACGACCCGTCACTTTCACTTTATGTGCATTTTGCAAGCCCGCCAAAGGCGCCTCCAGTGAGAACATGGCAGTCGTGGTTCTCATAACGTTTTCCTAGACAAAGACTAACGATGCTTAAGGGGGGACGTGGCTTTCGGTACAAACTTTCTTATTTTTTGGTGTATGTTGATGAAAATTGGCACAGACACTAAGAACTGCTCTGTGATGCTTTCATAAAAATTTCAAAGCGATACAACAAAAACTTTTTGCATGACAAATTATTCCTTTAGCGAACCTCGTGGAGGGTCTGGAGTACTTACAAAACTAAGCAAAGAGTTGATAAACACTGGATGCACAGCCAAATGTATGCAGAAGGGGGTGACACCCCCAAAATATTTTTTTTGCAACACAAAGATATGTAGTTTAGGTTTTTTCCAGCGACACTGCAATAAGCACACTTGCACTGGAAACTAGAAACCCTACCAAAAAATTTTAAAGCATTAAAATGAAAAAAGAAGAGTGTCTCCCCCTGAAGCAGAGTTCAAGGAGCCTTACAAAACAAACGGAATCAAAATCTGTGAAGTAGCTGCCAAGATATCTGCTCCACGAGCTAAGCGACATGCCAAAAAAACTGTTTTGAGAAAAGTGCTCTTAAAGTTTAAGCACCTCTTAACTTCTCTCAAGCACACCATTACTGTAATTTTTGGCTTGTTTTATGACGTTAGACTTGTTGGACATGTGGCCTCCCATCTGGTGTGCCTTTGTTGCCCATCTTTATTTTTTTTATGGCCTCCTTTTATGATTTACAATGACCATGTTGTATGCATAAATTTCAATGCAAGTTACCTGCATGAAGGGGTGGTGTAAGAGACACTGCAGAATATAAAGTTTGTTATACAATTGGGTTCACTAACTGTAGTAATTTACCAGATTTCTTGAATTCATGCTAAATGTAATTAGTGGTTTTGCATATGATTACACAATAATGAATAATCACAGAATTATGATTGCAATACATGACTCTCAACATGACAGCTATACTTCCTTCCCGAATTAAGAGACAGTCAAGGTAAAGACATAGTTACTGTGATTGATTTCTGAGTACTTTATTTCATGAGGCAAGAAGTTGAGGCATGAGGTTGAGTAGCTAGTTTCACGCGACCCCCCCCCGTTTTCTTCCCTTGGCTACCCTGCGAGGCATACAATATACAAGGTGTCAGAACGTTCACAAGAACTCTCAGTGATACTAAGCAAGGCATAAAGTGCACCTAAACTACACTACCAGTGCTCGCTGACCGCACTTCATTTGTCCGTGAAGTGAGCGATCTGAGCGATCGCGGGGTCCAAGTCTACGCGCGCTGTGTTGTAGCGGCGTTTGCACGAAATGCCGATCCGTTTATCCGAATAGTCGGCGCGCAACGTGCTTGGCCTCGCGGTTTGAGTAGCCGATGCCCGAAATGTCTTGCCACTTATCCGAAAAGCCGCCGTGCGACGTGCTCGGCTGCTCCGCCAGCAGCCGATGCGCAGTTAGGCCTAGCGCGACTCCGAGCCGTAGGCGTGCGGTGTGTGTGGACGCGGCGCGGGGCGTCAAAGTACCGCCTACCGCACGTAATGCTCGGTTGCGAGTCCGCGGTGCCGCCACATGATGGCCTTCGTAGGTCCGACGCGACCGCGCTGCTGATAAGCGGAACGTCCGCGGGTCCGATGTCTGTCGGTCGGAGACGCGCTTTGCAATGTTCGCGGCACGCCGCCGTTATCTTATCGCGATCGTACGTGCGGCGGGTGTGTCCCGTGCGCCTGCCAAACTGAAACGTAGTTCCGTTCTCAATGAGCGTCGATCAGCAACCACAGAGCGAATGCGACCACGCAACTACGTAGCGCCACTCGACAGCCGTAACCTCGGGACGCGCAAGCAGCAGACGACGTTCGCCCCACGTGGGAGCGTCAGACCAATAGCGAAGCGCGCTCGGGCAATATGGCGGACGCGGCCAGTCGGAGCCCTCAAAACGACCTCCGAACATTTGCTTTTTGTGCGCTTGTTTTCGCGGGGAGGAGCTAGCTGAAGCGGGAAATTTGAAGACGGAGAACTGCTCTTTTCAACGCGCCCAAGATGGCGGCGGCCGGTAGCGTAGTCGCGGAGCTATTGCGGTTTGAAAAATGCAGTTTTTTCGTTATTGGCGCGATGATTTTCGCCTCCTTCGTTAGTAAAATGAATTATTTAGGGCATTTCTATGCGGTTTTCAGCAAAGATATTTTGGAATCGGTGAGAGAAAGAGTTGCAGAAACTGAACATACTATTTTCAAAAAATCGATTCTTTTGGCATTTTTCGCGATTCGAAAGCCGCGTCCCCCCTTAAGGCCATGCCGGCTTGTTGTGAGGCAGTTGCCTAGCCGGTACCGTTGTGCTGGCTGGATCTTATCTGCTGCTCTAGCTGAGACAACTGCTATGAGTGCTATCTGCTGTAACCTTTTTGCAATTTTATGCTTGCAGTTTTATTTCTCCGGCTGCTATGAGGCACTGTTCTGCCCACAGCTACGTCACTTCAAGACCCTGCCTGGCCGCCAAGCTACGTCATGCCTCCCTGGAGATATTGCAACTGCAAAGAAATTTTATGAAGACACCTCTACTGACCAGCCTAGAAACTAGGACCGTTTTTCTTTTCAGAGCAGTTCAGAGCAGTTCAGAGCAGCCAGAAGGTCCCTTGTGTAAACGTTGTGGACAAAAATAGCACATACTTTTTATTCACAGTAGCATTTTGAACATATGCGGCCCCTCCACCGACTTTGCGTTTTGCACTACAACAAAATAGGCTGTCTTATGAGTATGTAAATGCAGCACTGACTGTATACTGGCGGATCAGCAGCGATAAGATGAAAGTGTATGCCATAGACACTGCCTACAGGTTCGGTCTCAAATACATGGCGCTGTTTCCTTGGAGAGCCTTTTGCTTTACCTTTGGCTACTACTGTGGCTACTCCTCAGCTCTGGTGGTGGTTCCTGCAGGGCAGTGATCTGCTCACGGAGTTCCTCGATGGTGTTCAGATGCTGCTGCACCGTTGTCTCCAGCTGCCGGCGTAGATTTCGCTCCGTGTCATAATCTGTGCGGTACACATCCACCTGCAGGCACATGAAGTGTGGAAATAGCATTTGTTTGCTGCTTCACAATGAGCTATGTCCCATTCACACTGTCCCCAGTCACATCTGCAGTAGCCCGTATGAAGTAGAGACTACGAGGCTCTGGATAAGTTTACTATTTGAGACACACTGACATCCTTTTTATCGGAATAGAGTACTCCATTGTTATAACGAAATCACTTGACACGAGCTATCACTTTATTCAAAATTTTCCCCAGTCCTGACCCAAACATGCGTATTTTAACCTGCATTACTCAAATTGTGTCAATAACTTGTTCCACTTAGGCAAAGTGAGAACCACTGCATGGTATGGCGGAAAGCCACCATTCTCGTTGCCATCACCAGTGCAAATGCACATATCAATTCAATGTGAATGTGCACCACTGCAACTGCTTTTCGTCCTTGCTAAGCTCACCTTTTAGGGTGCAGAGGCAACAAGCACAGGGACAAACAAAGTATGATGTAACAGGTAAACATACCACTCCGTGCAGTGTGCACTGCACTAGTGCAAGCTTAAGGCATTTAGAGACATCTACTGCGTTGGTGCGTGTCAAACACACACAACATGGGCGGCCAGTGCCGCTGCCCACATTCGGTAGTGGTTGAGTTGGGTTAGGTTAGGTTAGGTTAAACATTTAGCTACATTTAGCATACGACATCAGCTTCGGAATGAGCTTCTGTTCTCGTCTACACACCACCTGATCACCGATACTACAAACACTATCGAGGAAGGCACGCACAGACAAACATCAGTGCAGAGAGGCGCGGCGGTGTGGTAGAAGAAGACGTGGACCACCAAGGAGACCAATGGCGAGGCTCCGATTCGCCATATGACGGGCGAGGCCAATCGGAGGCCTTGGCACGGCCTTGAATCTTTTGCTTTTTGTGCGCTTGCTTCTGTATGGAGGAGCTGGCTGGAGCGGCAGATTTGAAGATGGAGAATCGCACTTTCCAACCAGGGAGAAATGGCGGCGCTCAGTTGCACCATAGCAGAGATATTGGAGCTTGAAAGCTGCCATTTTCTCGCGATATTGATCAAGTTTTTTTCGCCACATTGGCCTCCATAAACATTTCTTTTAGCACTTCTCACTTCTACGCGGTTTTCAGTGTTCATATTTCGGAATCAGATAAAAAAAAATACTCGCGGAAACTGAATATGTGGTTGTCAAAAAATAGATTTCTAGGTCATTTTTTGCAATACAAAGGCCTCGTCCCCCCTTAAATCAGGTGATACGGGCGGCTTGACACCTGCCAGCAATATTCTCAGCCATCTGTCTACACGACCCGCAAATAAAAAATGGGTGCAAGGAAAGTGTTAGAGGGCCCCTTTAACAGAGAGCCCATTTCAGGCATTTGCACAACCCAAAAATATCAGTTTCCTACCTGTGCCTGGAGAGGAGGCAGTAGCTCCAAGTCCTTCTTGAGGCGCTCCACTTCCTGCCGCAGTGCCTGGATCTGGCTCTCACGTTCTGCCAGTTCCTGAGCCTGCCTCTCAGACTGACGTTTCATCTTCGCCGCATCACGCAATGCTGCTGCACCCGACTGCTGTTCCACACGCACAAATGTCCGCTGCATGTGTCAAAAGCGTTTGTTAACATACAATGCAGAGAACACAGAAGAATCCAATTTCATCATGCCCTGTATGCTTGCACGCCTTGTGAACATTCATCTCTTTGGTGCATGCAAAAGTTCATTTTCTCCATTGCCTGCAACGTTTTGAAAAATCTCTTCTAGGGACACTTTTGCATAGCAAGGCATTTATGATCAACTGATTTCTGGGACTTTAAGTTCCAAAACCACGATATAATTATGAGACGCACCGTAGTGGAGGGCTCCGGAAATTTTGACCACCTTGGGTTTTTTAGCGGGCACTGACATCGCACAGGATGGGGGGGCAACATTTCACCTCCATTAAAGTGCAGCCGCTGTGGCTGGGATACGATCCAGCGACCTTCGGATCAGCAGCAGAGCGCCATAACCACTAGACCAGCCAAGGCATTTATCACTCAAGCAACAGTCAAAGTGTAATGCATGCAATGTGTGTCTCTTTCATGTGAAAACAACATCGACAAGGCACATGCTCTTTCTGGTGATCCGAGAGCTCCCACTGAATTAGAAGATATAATGCATCCTGAACGTAATAGGCTGAAATGCAAACCACTCAACAAAATAAATTCACCGTGTGTCAAACAAAAACATAACACAAAATAATGTCACCAGTGCAGTAAAAGGGTTCACACAACACCACATGAGTCTACCGTATAACCTCGTTCACACATTTCTTAAAGATAACGCGACACTGAATGTATTATCCGGGAAAACGTATGATCCAAACACACGAAAAAATCGCGCAGTTTCGCCACAAAAGCATGCATTCATATAACTATTAAGGTATTTCACAATTTCATGTAGTTCAGGCAATAAAACGTCACGAAACAGCAATAAACGTCTGCTTATATAGCTACTGAAGCGCGTTGGAATGCGCCCGAAGGCACGACAGTGACCGCGAGCGCTAGCTGTCAGCGCTGACAGCATCTGGAATGAAACGCACGCGTGTTGTCACTTGCTTCAGTGTTTAAACTACTCCGTATCTTCAGGCAAATTATTTAACATGTAACAAAATGCACGCGTTCAAATCGTCATTTTCTCGGTCTGCCCAAACCACGCACGCGGCCATCAATATACAGCGTGGACGTACGGGCCACGTTGTGCCCAACGGCGCACACTCTGGTACATAAGTCGTGCACACCAAGAGCACTAGCCTTGCATCAACAGGTCACATGAACAAGCACATCACGTGCATGTTGACCGTCAGAGCTAGCAGCTTAGTCTCTGGACTCTACGAAACATTGAGCCGTCTTTTTTTCCCTCTCTCTCTCTCTCTCCCACTCCCCTTTTTTAACCTGTGCTTCCTCGACGACAGCACCGCAACTTACCACCTGACAAACGAGCGTGCAATCTACCGCTGGTTCCCGGCTGTTCACATGGTGCGCGAGTACAGCACGTGCTGAACGCGACCCGCGCTTTTGCTCGACGACAAAACCGGCCAAAGGACGCGCAACGTACGCTTGTCAGCGCAAAGTTACGCTTGTCACGCGACTACTCAGTACAGGACGCAATGCGTTAACGACTTGTTCCGTTTGACGTGATGGGATCACCCACGCGATCTATTCACTGGCGATATAACCTTGCAATAGACTGCGTCCGCTCGCTGTCTCTTAAAAAGCAGAGGATGCGCTTCATATTAAGTACGCGTTATCGGCTTTCGAACTTGCTTATTTTTGTTTTTAAGTAATGACTCATCTTGTATAATGGAAATTTGCAATTAGACATGGCAGGTTCGACGATATTTTCGAAGCCTGTTTGTGCACTAGCTATCTAAATGTGCCAGACATTTTTATTTGTGCTTTTCGGGCGTGGTCATCGAAAATGAAGTGAGCGAAAACGGGCAGTCGAAACTTTCAGATTTCAAACGTTATCAAGAAGGCGATGCTCGGGGGGATAAAGGATGAGAGACGACCCGCATAAACACCGTTTGCGTTCGCGAATCGGTCCTACTGAAAGAAATGGAGGTGTGTCTCGGTTATCGGCCATTAAAAGTGCGCTCTATGTACGCTCCCAACAGCTACCGCACACGTGCTGTTGAAGCTGCCTTGATCGCGAGTGTCAGCGGCGACACCGATGAATGCGGTGTGTTACGTCTAGCTAGGTGACATGCTAGTATCTGAAGGGAGCACAGCGGCATTTTCTTGTGACACAGTCGGGCGAGTACTGCGGTGTAGCCACAGTGATGGGCAGTTACTGCTCCCGATCACGCGAGCTTCCCAGCTTCTCGGACTCTAGAGGCCAGAAAACGTATCATCCGATCGTGGTTGGACGATAAATCGAACGTTGGTGCCAAATAATCGTATTTTCCGGGAACGTATTAACCGGAAGAAAAGAAGTGTAACACTACGAGAAAAGTTTGTGTTTTCGTGATTGCGAATGTTGGAACCGGGAAATCATATCAACCGGGAACGTATCAGCGAGGTTCTACTGTATTTCTCTCACATGAACAAAGGCAAACGGAGCAGACCAAGCAAGTACAGTAGACCACTTATAACTAAGGTTGCACGAATATAAAAATATTTCAATATTTACTAAGAGCATTAGCTATCTGATTCAATTTGTAACAGTTTTACTATTCTTATCTGAAGTTTCCAATTGACAATGAAATATGCTATGCCTGGTGACAAATGGCCCATCCCCAAATGCGGTGCACTTCACCACTTGCATAACATTGCAAGAGAAGCTAACAGTCACATACTGCAATGAAGATATCATTCGTGTGTTACGGTGAAATTAACAGTCACATACTGCAGCAAAACTAACACCCATGTACTGCAGCAAAGCTAACAGCCACATATTGCGGTGAAACTAGCACTCCCATACTGCAATAAAGCTATCATTCATGTACTGCGGCGAAGCTAACACTCACATATTGCGGCGACGCAACACTCGCATACTGCAGTGAAGCTTGCGGCGAAGCTAACGCTCGCTTACTGCGATAAAACTATCATTCACGTACTGCAGTACTCGCGTACACTTGCGTACTGCAGCAAAGCTATCATTCATGCACAACAGCGAAGTTATGCATACATGCTGTCACATGCTGCATACATGTTATGCTGCATGCATACATGCAGTTTTGGTGGATTGTTCTTGAGACCTCGACTGTGTTTTTTCTAGGGACGACATTGTGGGAGTACAAGTCATCAATATTTTTTGCCATTGTTTAGCTGTGTGTACATTTGTATTTAACATGGTACTATTTAAAAAAATATTCAAACATCATTAAAAAAACATTCAATTCGATTTGCACTCAAAATTTTGCTATTTGCACAAGTCTACTTAGAACATACATCGCCAGAGTCTGGAATACAGCCGAAACCCGCAATAACGAAATCGGCGGGGAAAGCAAAATAATTTGCTACTGCGGAAATTTCGTTTGCATGAGAGTGAGACAGAGAAGACACAAAACCGGCTAGAAAAAAAAATGTTACTGCCAAAAGTCAGTCAGCTTATTCTGCTTAGCCTTTCCTTGTAGTTTCACAGTTCTGGACTTGCCATTCAAAAAGTGGTCCACTGCCACATTATCGTCATGCTCGCCAAAGAACGAACTAATTGCGTCTAAGGCTTTCAATACATCCCACGGGCTCTTGGTTACTTCTGGATGCTCTTCTGTAATCATCGGGATCGTCCACTTCGCACATGTTGCTGATTATTGCTTTGTCAGTATTGCTCCATGCATGACGTCCCCATCTGTATGAATGAAATCGTCAATGCTGAGGCCATTGGGAATTTCGTATCCCACTCTGCAATGTTCACCCATGCATTGGTCAGTGATGCCGGGGCTGTGCCATCAAAACTGTCCTCAAGTGTGTAGTCTTCGCACAAACCCTCCTCCACTGCCACTGAATCAGCACACAATGGCTGCCAAGCGAGAATGAAGCCAGCATGCTTGAAACAATTTGTTATCACAGCCGAGCCTACTGCAACCAATGCAGTGGCCACCATCTCAAGCGCCATAAACATGTCCACTTGAGTAGGACACTTGAGGTGTATGTTCAGCAGCGAACGCTGAATGAGCCTTGTTCTAAAGGTGCACTTAACGCTGCGTGCTACACCGTGATCGAATGGCTGCAGAACGAAAGTGCTGTTCAGTGGGAAAAAAACCAACCACATGTTCCCGAGCTCCACATCAACATAATGCGCTGCAACTGTCCAAAAGAAAGCAGAATGGCCTGCCTGCCTTTTGTATGTCAGTGTCAAAGGACTGGAGCCAGGCGCTAAAATGGCCCGGGTCATCAATCATTTCAGGTTCACGGTGTACTTCATGGGCAGCCTGCAATTGCCCTTGAAGTGCTGAGTCTTCTTGCTTCTGCCGATCACAAGCAGTGGCCATTTGTCGGTGCCGCCCATGTGTGCGCACAAGAGTGTTACATGTCACTTGCTGTGTTTTCCGTGGCAGCATTTTTGGCCTTTAGGACCAAAGTCTTGGATGGGAGCATCTCGTAAAATAAGGGCGTCTCATCTGCATTGTAAATGTCAGAAGGCTTGTACATGTCCAACACTTATTTGTTTGTATGCAGCACAATGAAGTTGTCATCCAGTTGATGGCTGCTGCCTCCCCGGAGATGACTTTGGACACAATGTTGCGACAGGCTTTGAAGCGTCTCAATCAGCCAGGGCTTTCCTTAAAACTGTCGTGGCTGAGTATGGATGCAAAGTCCAGTGCCTTCTGTTTAAGTACTTTTCCTGACAGGCACTTAGTTCATGCGCTGTTTGCAAAAGCAGGCAAACACCACCATGTTGATGTTGGGAATGCCGCAGCCGTCACCGTCGTGGTCATTGCGCTCGTGCCATTTTGTGTGCACATTTGTTCGTTGTTCTGCAGATACTCCCCATAATTGTGACATATGGTTAATTCAGATGCTTTTTTCCCAGTCCCATGGTATCCAAATCAACGACCCCTCTTATTATATTCCACAAATTCAAGCTTTTTGATGGAATGGTGTGAAATTTCAAGGTTTTCAAGGGCCTTGAAAAGAGACTTTCGAAAGTCAAGGGTATTCAAGGTTTTCAAGGACCTGTGCGCACCCTGACTCAGCAAGAAAGAGGACAGGAATGATGTAGACGATGATGACGACAACGAATAAGCTTTATATGTAGGTGCCTATGGAGTGTACGCTTATGCAATAATTAGGGGTATGCGAATATTCGAAAATTTTGAACAACCGCTATTCAATTCGATTCGCACTTAATGTTTACTATTCCAACTATTCGAAGTTGGTAATCAAGGGGAAAAAATACGCTATGTCGTGTGTTGTGGCCCATTCCCACATGTAGTCCGCTTCACCGCATAACACCAGTGTACTGCGGCGAAGCTAACGCTTGTGTACTGCAGCGAGGCTAGCACCCGTGTACTGTGGCGAAGCACTTGTTTTTGGGCTAATTGGTCACTTAGCTTATTAAACATGTTCAGGCGCAAAAAGAAACTAGGAAGAGAAGAGAACAAAGGAAAGATACAGACGAGCGCCCTTCTTCGTTTCTTTTTGCGCCTGAACATGTTTACTGTGGTGAAGTTAACACTCCCATACTGCAGTGAAGTTACCTCAGCTTTCTGTTGCACAATTCTGTTGGACTGTTCCCCAGGACTTCGGAATGACACTGTGGCAGTACACTAGTCATGCAGTAAATCTTCTTGCCCATGTTTAGCAGAACATTTCTCTATGATCTGACATGGTATTAGTAAAGAAATATTCAAAGATTATTCGAAAAATATTCAATTCGATTCACACTTGAAGACAAATATTCGAATTCGCTCTGCACTCAAAATTTTGCTATTCGTACAGCTCTAATAAAAATGCTGGGCTTCCTGTCAATCGAATGGCATTTTTTCCATTTGATCTGCAATATTTTTTTTTTCCCTCGGGAGAATTTTGGGGGTCGGCCTGCAATAGACCCTTTTCATAATTGTAAAGCTAGCTTTTCAGTGATGCAGCTTGCCCTACTAATTGTGACGTAGGCAATCCTGCACACAGTGTGCGTGAGCACAGTTTATTTTGCGACTGGGCATGCAAAATGTCGACTCAGCCCTTTGACACCAACACGCACAAAAAACAGGCCTCAGCATGTGTAACTTGAATTTTGACAGCAGTTCACTGAATACTCCTGTCGCCATTAGTAGGGCAAATGTGCAGTGCAGAGAAACGCACTTGCAAATTATGAAAAGGGTCTATAGAGGGCAGGCGAACTGTAGCTGTGACTTCACAATATGCGGACGTACATGATGAAAAAAAAAAGGGGGGGTGAGCATTATTGGCCGCCATCTTGAATATTGGGGCAGTCCAGAGCAACAGCCCCCTCTCCAACATCCCCTGCACTATCCCCACATTAAAGGAGGACGCTTGCTCGGTATTTTATGGCATTTCTTCAGCACCTTGAAGTTCCATTTCTCAAGACTGTACTCTATAGGCAATATTTCAATGTATGTGTTTAACATATTAAGGCTTGACTGTACTAATTACAATTCTCTTTCTACTACAAGGTAATTCTTTCCATATTAGCTTACCTCGCCAGCATCATTAGAGTTTTCATAATTCTGCCAAGTTTGCAGCAACTCAGCGTAGTCCCTGCGTGCACGGTCGGAGTTCTTCTCAGCTGTCAGCAGGGCACGCCTGCACAAAGAGCAATGCATTGAACAACCTTGCAGACAACCCTCATCACATACAGCGCAAAAAACAACAAAACGCAACTAATCTCATTGAAGGGACAATAAAGGGAAACACTAAACCGGACGGCATAGATAAAACAGGTCTTCAAGGCATTGCTTTTGCTATTTCTTCAGTAAGATGCCAGTGCAGGTGTGTCAGTGCGCTGTCACAAATTCTAAAGCATTTTCTTGTGTTTGGGATGCTGTGGCAAGTGAGAGTTCTAATGTCCAAAATGGGAATCACAAGATGCAATTTCAAGTGTGATGCTGTCTGCTCAGGATCAACTCCTTTACTGCAAATTGCTTATAGGTGCTACATGTGAAAGGGAACAAATTGCACTCAAGGGGTTTGATCCCAATTGGGGCTCAATCTTGAAAGCGCCGTGTGACACCTGTATGAATTCTCCGACTGCATTACAAGAGACTAGATTCCAGCTTGAGGCTATAGCAGCACAAGCAATGGACACTTGCAATGGCCTTCAAGAAAGACTTAAAAATAATGATCAGCAGACTGTGTGCTGCCCTGTTCCTCTCCTTCGGCGCTTCTCAAAGGTAGGCATCTGAAGCATAGAGGAAGCTTGTCTCTTCGTATGATGCGCGCTTTCTAGCGGGAATTCAATTTTCAGGCATTTGAACGGTGTAGGGAAAGCCTAGACACCAGAGACTAAATGGTTTGCACAGTACCACCATATCACCATAGTAAGACCATTATCAGTGACTTTAATCACATCAGCATGTTATCCTTCCCATCCATCAACTCGTGCAGCTTCTTCTGGCTAAAACTGCTACGGGCCAATTACGAAAGTACATTACGAGTTTTAGTTGGTCCGGACTTCTATCATTTCACGGATAGTTGATTACCACCGAGCCCTTGGCAGAAGAAACAGGACTAGTTGCAACATCTTACAGTGGTTTGCTTTACTATAATGTATCCAAATGTCTAGTGGGGATACTGAAGCACTGTGGGAATGTGGAGAAACAAAGTCCACAAGCTTGTCTTTGAGGTCTGTGTATCTCCCTGTTTTTAGGGTAAGTAAACATTTCCTAGCTTACAAACACCTACAGATATTTTGTTTGCATTAATAATAGTCACACGGTGCGGGCTCACAAGAAAAAGGTGACGCAGCTATTTTCAGCATGCTCAATAAAATCCCTTTGACATCATGCTCATAATTGAAGTAGCACACAACCATGCGCACTTGCATGGGAAATGGTGTGATGCACACATTTTGTCATTGAGCATGAAATAACCTAAGTGAACAAAAAAAATTTATGTGCCATGGCAGTATGCTGCGATGGCAATGACTCTGCAACTGACCACTATGACCTGCACCTGCACTTGATCACTACGACTGGATGCTGCTGCCAGCACTGCAAATGTGGCTTCCACTTGGCTCTAAATCTTAACGTGCGGGCAATTGCTGGGCGTGTGCTGGTGGGGGAAAAGAGTGCACATTACATATAGGTAATTGTATAAAATAGCAGTTAAGCATGGTTGAGACAGCTCAAACGAATTGGGAGCGGTTTTTGGAGCACCACGAAGGAGAACCTTCATTTTGAGTAGTTCATGACATTCAGTATGTCACCTTAGGTGCTCAAAAATCAAATTCATAGCAACAAAGTACCTTTTCTAAAAACCAAGGGGTCAAACGCACCTCTAAAGAAAACTCTGATGGCACCAAAACTATACACATATTGTAGTCTTTTAGTTTAAGACCAGTGGCATGATTTTGCAAATTACAGCTTTGTACATTTGCTTACATAACCTTTGAAGGTTCCATAGCACTTCTTGTAGGTTAGTGTTCTATTTTGTCAGGACAACCTGACCACTTCGGATTTTGTCAAGGCCTGCTTCACACCAGAACGATGTTTGAACTTTTCAGCAGTGCCTTGCTCCATATTGTAACATTACAGTACTATGTTCCTGAATACTTACGGAACATATTCCAATCTCAATTAGACACTGACATTCTACATGTCTTGGTGAGCACCTATGTGAAGTTTAGTTAACATAAGAGAAATCGCAGTCTACAAAAGGCTGCCCATGAAAGCTGAAAGTTCTAAAAAAGTTCTGTGAAAAATGGGTTCAAAAGCTTTAAAAGCTTGTGTTAAGGTGCATTGTTATTATTTATACTATTATAAACATATGAAACATTGCATATTAAATATATATGGGTAGATTATTAGTGGGGTTTAACGTCCCAAAACCAGCTCTGATTATGAGAGACGCCATAGTGGAGGTCTCCGGAAATTTCGACCACCTGGGGTTCTTAACGTGCACCGACAAATATATATGGATAGAGGAGGAGGCCTCAAAGTCATGAGACTGAGTGAGACCTCCTATAAAATCATGCATCAGAGCAACTTGCCTATGATATACTGATGTAATTACAGGAAACTTTGTTAAAATGAAGGGTATGCTGTACAAGGAGCAACCATAATTGTTAGAACTAGGGGTGTGCGAATATTCGAAATTTCGAATAATTTTCTAATAGCATTTGCTGTTCGATTCACACTTAAAGTTTACTATTCGAACTATTCAAAGTTCGTAATTAAGTGCAAAAAATGCTCTATGTCGCATGTCAAGTGGCCCATTCCCGTATATAGTCCGCTTCGCCGCATAACACCCGTGTATTGCGGCGAAGCTAACCACCGTGTACTGCGGCAAAGTTAGCTCAGCTTTCTGTTGCACATTTCTCTGTTGGACTCTTTCCCCAGGACCTCGGAATGACGCTGTGGTAGTACACTAGTCATGCAATAAATCTTTTTGCCCATGTTTAGCAGAACATTCCTCCATAACTTGACATAAGTAAAGAAATATTCGACAATTATTCAAAAGATATTCAATTCGCACTCTAATATAAATATTCGAATTAGCTTCGCACTCAAAATTTTGCTATTCACACAGCTCTAGTTAGAATCCTTTCAGCACAGTAAAATTTTGTTGTTCACAGTTCTTGCGTCTGGCTGTGCGCATCTGAGTTTCTGCTCATGCAAGTGGCCGGGCACACCAAGCTTACCAGAAGAGCATTCAGTGTGCCTACATCTCGCATAGGACCATAGAAGCAGTACCTACGACTGGTGTTACATCATTTTCAAAGAATTCAATGCTGTTCTAAGGCACCCTGACAAATGTCACGGCAGTGTCGATCTTGCAACCCCGACGCAGTAGTAGACATTGGTGCTAGGCCTAACCAGACGTCAGGGAATTGTCAGCCACGGCTGCCTTTTTATGAAGCGTCCTACGCCATCTTCCACACTATTTGCATCCAGTTATAGCATTCCAGACATTGAAATTGTGTTTTTCTAGGCTTGTGAATGCACAGAAAATGTGGACAGAACACAGAATATCTCAGACGAAGCGGCAGTGGAGCACTGATATGATTCGCAATGCATAAAATGCAACAATAAATGCATGTAGTCAGGAACATTCACTTCCTCAAAATAAAACCAAGGCACTCCTTTGCTCATTGCAGTTGAGCAGATACAGCAACGTCGACACGAAAACCACAACACCCGCAGCAACATGCTACATGTAAAATGCTACAGCAAAAGATCATTAATTTGACTCTCGTTAATTCGGAAAATCAGTTAATTTGGACTCATCTGGTCCCTGTATGAATCACTCTACCAAGACTGGACGCTCATTATTTCGGACGGATTTGACTGCAAGTCGGATAGTTTGGAGACTTTCGGGCTGCTAGCAAGGCTCAAAAACCAAAAAAAGCACTATATGGTACAAAAGTGAAGCTGAAAAGCAGCATTGCCATGGCTTAACTTGAGGCCGTCTTTTTTATTTCCCCTTTGTTGCTTTGTTCCCGTTGGTGTGCTGTATCATTAAAAGCTGTTTTATTGAGTAGCGATTCACTACGGCTCCTTCAACTTGATCGTTGCAGGTGCTTTCCTGCTGAGCGCTCGTGTGACCACACTCTCCGCTGATGGCAATGCCGGCGAAGCGGCCAAGGGATTGGCTACCAATGTAGGAATTTTGTGTGCCCTGAAAAACGGGCTCTCTTGACAAGAAATGATGAAGAAGTACTCTTAGTACACATGTTAAAAATGATGAGCAAATTCTTCAGGTGTTTAAAGGAGAGAAGTTCAGCGCATTGAGAAAGCAGCTGCGAACAGCAGCTCATCCAGAGTTGGAAGAAGCCCTTCTTCGGTGTGTGGTTAGCTCTCGTAATGCAAACCTGCCGTTGAGTGAACCCCTGATTATGGAACAAGCTGAAAAGTTTGCGGCAATGATGGACATCGATTCCTTCAGAGCGTCGAACGGCTGGTGTGCATGCTTCAGAGAAAGATACAGCCTCCTCTTCAAGACCGTTTGCGGCGAAACAGTTGCCGTAAACGAAGACGCGGTCAACAACTGGAAGAGCACTCAGCTGCTGGTGCACCTTGCTGCCTACGATCAAGATGACGAATTTAACGCTGATGAGGCAGCACCATTTTTTCAAAGCTTTGCCAGACAAAACCGTGACTACGTAAGGGGATCCTTGTGTTGGTGACAAAAGAAGGAATGAGTGACCATACTTTCAGCCGCCAACATGACGGGGACATAGCGCCTGGCCCCTGTCGTCATCGGAAGGGCACAAAAGCCACGCTGTTTTTGTAACATTAACACTCTTCCCGTGGATTACCGTGCCAACCGAAAAGTGTGGATGATGGGTGAAATTTTTGCAACTTGGGATCCAAAAGTTGGATCGACAGTTCACTGCTAAGAACCGCAAAGTGCTAATCGTGCTGGACACCTGCAGTGCACATAACAGGGCCATCGGACTGTGTTGTTTCTTTCTGCCACCAAATACGACATCAGCGCTTCAACCAACAGACCAGGGCAAATCCAATACGTCAAAGCCAAGTACTGTCAGCGCATCTTGGAATGTAGGCTCCTGGGCGCAGTTAGCATTATTATGCATGTGTGGCAGAACATGCCTGCACACGTCATCGCTAACTTTTTCAGGCACAGAGGCTTCGTTGCGCCCAACTCCAGCGATGCTGCAGTGGCCGAAGTGTCACCAGACAACGGTGCCGATGACGGGCAGGGTATCGGAAGTGTTCTGCCTGATGCAGTGACACTCGACGATTATATAGACATTGATGATGGCGTTACCACCGCCGGCTCTCTGAATGATGAGCAAATCGTCAAGGAGGTCATGCATGATGACGAATCCGAGAACGAAGTGAAGCCCCAAAAGAAGCAGCCATACCACG
Organism: Hyalomma asiaticum; assembly: GCA_013339685.2. Classification (NCBI taxonomy): domain Eukaryota; kingdom Metazoa; phylum Arthropoda; class Arachnida; order Ixodida; family Ixodidae; genus Hyalomma; species Hyalomma asiaticum. The sequence continues at coordinate 106,751,158 of CM023482.1, read as the reverse complement.
AGCCACATGGCCCCCTCACACTGTGAAGGAAGCTGCGGAGGCCCTCGTCATCCTTGATGAATTTTGTTTTAGCATTGCAAACAGCATGCCAGCTGTTGAGCCCCTTGAAGGACTCAGCAAAATTGTGCCCGCGCAGATTTCTGCTCGAAAAACGACAAGCATCCAGAATTACATTGTTCAGTAAAGGTATGTTGAAAAACTCGTGCGTTTATTGTGCTTATTTTGACCATTCGATAATTCAGACATTCGGTGAATTCGGACATTTTTTATGGTCCCTAGGAAATCCGAATTAACGAGCTTTTACTGTATATGCACAAATATTTCAGATGCTTGAGAGTCAACCATGCGAGACATACCACTCAACTTGGCCTTTTTTCCCCTACTGAAACAGAGACAAGCACCTAAATACTTGTTTTTCAGGCTGTTTTGCAGAAGTCTGGCGCAATTTTTGAAATTTTTACGCCTCTGGAGCAGCTCGGCACAAGAAAACTGAACTGTATCACAACTGTGCAATATGCACACCTGTCTCACCCCTGGTAAGGCAAAAGGAGACCTCTCCCTGCTTTTTGAGAGTTATTTGTTTTTGACAAGCAGACATATGCTAAGCGATAGATACGGACAGACACAAGCAAGAACATTAGCTCTCAAACATTCTCTCAATAATACAAGCTATACGGGCCTCTGATTGGAATGTGCACATGGAAATGATATCTAGCACACTCTAGCACACTGCATCTAGCACACTTTTACAAGTGCGCTCGGTGTAAGTGTGAGTGAACGATTTCATCACACTTCTTCCAAATGTAAGTTTTGAAACTTATGCCCACAATGACTGCTCACCTGAGTTCCTCAATCTCGGCAACCTTGCTCTCGCACTGCCCTTGCAGAGCCCTGACCAGAGCTTCTTTCTCAAGAAGAGCCGTCTCAAGCTCTGCCTGCCTGCAAAATAACCCAAAATAACACTTCACAGGACGTTCAAGCAACTGTCTAATAGCAAACACACATTTTGGGAAGCATGTGGGTGAACAATAACTTCTAGACAAGGTGCATTTATAGCATACAGTAGTACAAAAACTTTTGCCAGTGCATTTGCTACAGCACTGCGCCTTACAGAGTTAAAAGCTGCCTTGTAAAGTTACAAGATTGCACAAAGTGCTCTTCTCAGCCAGTGCAGTACTTCCCTACTTACATTATGTTAGAACGCCAAAACCCAAATAAAAGCTGCAATTTGGAAGCATTTGGAAGTAGGCTGTATCCCCGAACACCTCAGTTCTATGGCTTTGTCCGCAATGATGTCACGGTGCAGCCAATAATTGTAGGAAGCTAGGTGGGCAGTTAGAGGTTATCAATAAATTCATTTGTAACGATTCTGGGTATCTCGTAAGCATGCAGTTTTGTATATATGATGAAATTGTGCAAAGGAACCTAGCCAACTAATTGTATGCAGATCCATTATCCCCAAGAACTTTCTGAAGTTGGCATTTAACATTAATCACATTGTCTTCAACATTCATTGTAACATAGGTTCTGCCATATCCTTCCCTTGTACAAAAGCTACATTCAAGGAATCAGCAATTAATTAGTCAACTAACAGCAGTAACTTACTGCCGTAATAACACTCAAAGGGACACTGAAAATGATTTTGGCAATATTATACAAACGCAGCGTGCCACTAGTGCAAGTCCTCCTGATCATTAGCAGACGAACACCAGTGCTCCAGCATTGGTGTGTAATTTACTGCGAAGTATTAAATTTGTGCATTGTTAAAAATCTATTGCGATTGGCTTTCCCCTACTGACTTCATGAGGACCAGAGAGAACGTTTGTGGCTAGCAACCAGTATCATTGCAACACTTGCCGGTGCGCACTCGCGTCGCTGGTGCACCAAATCTCGTAGACCGGCTATTTCAGCAACAGCCAGCCTACGAGATCTGGTGCCTACAAAAACGGGCCTACAACCGAACACCTGTGATCGAAGTGGCTGCCGTGAGAGGTGCAGCAATGGCTACTGTGCACACCACAACTAAGCAAGTTGTAGAGGTTGAAGAGGAGCAGTACCAGTGCGAAGGACAGTGACACGTCCAACTCCACTGCTACCTTGGGGCAAGGTGCTTTGCTTAATTTATGGTGTGCATGATTTGATAACGACATAGACTAGTCAGTGACACAATGTGAAAAAAAAAAAACATACTGAGACACTTTAACTTTTCCACTGTGGCATAAATATGAATCAACGACAGATGCATGCCTCCGCCATCTATAGTTCATTTGATACAGACGACAAGAGCACAGATGCCATAGTTAACAAACTTACTTGCTAGTCGCCTGTGAGGTAATTGCTGCATTTCGGTTCTCTGCCTCGCTCACTTGGCGTCTCAGATTGGAGGTGACGTCTTCCAGTTCTCTTATTTGGCACGTCTTGGACTCGAGCTGCAATAGGGCATCGTTAAATTTCAACGTACGCTCTATATGCAACAACTGTTACGGACTATCATCCGTCCCATACAACAGCCAAAAGCCCTTAATGATGCTCTAAGAAAGAAAGTTCTTATTTTTTTTACCTTGTCATTAAGGGGCCCATGCTACAATGACATTCTGCAAAATGTAGGGATGAAGATTTACACCCCATCAACATTTACACCCCATCAACATTTACACCCCATGAACAAAAATTAAGAATGCGTAGGCAAGGTGAGAGAGAGTACTGGCTTATATATTTTTAGTGACAATGCAGAAGAAAACAAAATTTACACTTCAAGTCAAACTTTGCAATTTACAAAGTTGCAATATAGATGAGAAAGTTATTGCCAGATGCCGATAAGGTTCCGTCCTGTGTGATTGAATGAATATGTGCCCAAGCTTTCTCATGAAACGGGATGACCCCCGCTGATGTTCCTAAAACATAAGAAAGGCATCCTCACCTCTTCGGTAAGTTGTTCTATTTTCTCAGTGAGCAGGGCAGTCTTGCTCTGTTCATCATGAAGCTGCACTACAGCATGTGACAGGCTCTGTAATAAAAATGACAATACAGTTGAACTTCTGCATAATGAACATGGATATATCGAATTACTGTCTATACTGAACTCCTTCCATATTGCCTTAAAGATTGCATGCATTTTTTTTATTTAGGACAAGAGTGGATGTTAACTGGATATAAAATAGACTCTCATTAACTCAAAGTTAAAGGAACCCCAGAACATTGTTTCAATTATCAAAAGTTCAAATCATCAGATGCAAGCAGAAGTATAACACAGTGTGACATACCAGGAAAAACAGACAAGGGCAGTTATAACGTGCGCGTTGTTGCCATGCCAGCGTTTTTTTTTTTTTTTTTCTGCTAGTGGTATTGAATACTTTCACAAGTGCCGACAGACTGTTGGCATTATTTCTGGCTGTTAGAAAATATGTATGAACATGAATGTTCAGCTGGAAGGAACCAGAGCAGTCAACATTTCTGGTAAGGATAAGCAAAAAGTATTGATTAAAAGAAGTAATTCAACAGTGTAGTTTGAATTAGGCAGCTTTTAAATATATTCAATAAATAGCAGGCCTACTAAAAATGTGCAATTTGTTTGAGTTAACAAAAAGTTTGAATTATCACAGGTTAAGTTATCAAAACCCTACTGTACCAAACTCCATCAGCCCACAACACATGTGCTCTATTGACAGGCCACAGGCTTTCACTGTGTTGTGCTGGGCACTCCAGACTGCTGCACACTACGCTGGCTGCTACACTGCACAAGCATCGACCACATCTATGACGCCACTTGAAAGCAGCAGCATGCACATGCGGTGTTTTTGCTAGCTTTACAATGCACCAATTTTAACATACAGACTCCTCGTTGTCACTGCTACAATACAGGCACGCAGGCACTTGAAGACTTTAGCATAATTTGTCATCATGGCTGGCATTATCTTTGAAAGTACGTTCTGCTGTGAAAGATTGTGAAATCTCGGGAGGCGGCAAACATATAAAGCATTCTTTTCCTTTCCATCCACATACAACACGGTGAACCTGTGCCAGCGTCGTGTCTCGAAAGTTGTGCATGTTTATATGCACCACATCAAGCCACATTTCAGGTTTTTCTGTGGTCATGTCCAACCTCAATTTTTCATGATTCTGCAATGGTATCTATTGTTATGTGCACTTAGTGAAGAGGTTATACTACAAGGTGCATAGCTAGTTACTTCACTTCATCTGATGTTTAGGTAAATGAGTGCCGTCGAAACCAAGGTTAAAGCAGGCGGTTGCCAATTAGAAGCAGGCTACATTGCTGCAGTTCTTCCAACCAAAACAATGAATACCCTGTAGTGTTTATCCTTTTGTACGGGAGTATTTATTGCACATCTTGTGGTCCGTTGTTTGATTTTACACGAGTCTGATGCATTTTTCTACACAATTCTAAGTAACAAATCCTGGTTAAACCGAACTATTTAGTAATCCCCATACTGAATGATATATCAAGGTTTGACTGTAAAGAGAGATGCTGGGTGCTGCCTAACCCAGGCATTAATTTGAATGGTACAAGACAATGGTACTTCAACGCATTTCCTGAAGATCATGGTACCTTTGTGAAAACCAGTTGCCATGATTCACTTGTTATTAATTTCTGGGGCTTTACGTCCTGAAACCACTAATTATGAGAGATGCCACAGTGGAGGGCTCTGGAAATTTCGAACATGGGGGTTGTTTAATGTGCACCGAGTCGCACAGTACACAGGCCTTGACATTTCGCCTCCATTAAAATGCAGCCACAGCAGCCAGGATGATTCACTGTCAAGCCAAGAGCCGCACATGTCAATGAAGAACGCATGGAAGGATTGTTCACGGTGGCAACTTCCCCATGCTGCGCTGACACTTTCATGACCCTGTCTCCTAATGTGGCAAGGGAAGACAGGTCCATTGTGGAAGCAGTGACCAGCACCATTTGCACATGTGATGGCAGGCGCTGGAGGAACAATTCGCGTAACAGTGCATTGTCCATCATGGGTGTGCGCAAGCCGAGGAGCTGCTGCATCTGTCATAAGAGTTGCGTGGGCCTCCGCTCACCAACCACCACAATTGAGAGCAGCTGTTGGATGCACATCCATTCTGATGTGGCCATTTTGTCAAGCACCGCTGCCTTGCGTTTGTCGCAGGGGGCCGTCGGGGGGGGTTGATGCTGAAAGAAACCAAGATGTTGGAGACTCCGACATCTTCTGCGGCGATGGGTGGCAGTGCGCTGACATGATTTCTTTGGAGCTGAGGTGTTACTCTTGAGATGTGGGACTGCGATTCCACCTGCAGGAACTAAACTCGAGTTGCGTTCCCAGTACTGCGGTAGGCAGAGGGACACCACAGCAACTGTGTCGCTGGTCGCGTTTGCAACTTACGAATTCTACCAATGTTAAGCGAGTCGGGCTGATCTTGTGGCGAGATGGCTCCTTCCAACAGTTGTGCTTGTGGTTCTGCGAGGGACATGGCTCTAACTTCACTTCGTTATGAGTAGTATCACATCTGGGTCACCTATTTGTAGAGCATGTGTACACAGGACTGACAATGATGGTGTCTGGTAAAGAATTGAATCTTTCACAAAAGAGCCAGCTTCCACTTCGTTATTCTCAACTCTGTCGCAGGACTGACAAGGCACCGTGGAGCGACACAAGAAACAGAAAAAAACATGATTGGGCGAGACTGAATCAAGGGTGCTCCGGTAAAGGCGCCACGGCTGCCAGCGCACACAGGTGCAGGCAGACAAAGCCACGGGCGAAGAAGTTGCAGAAACAGCATGCGTACACATCGGCACTGGAAACCGGGACCAGCACGCGCAGGTGCTGGCAAACAAAAGCCAGTAGCAAACAAAAGCCAGTGCATGCTGTACAAGGAGCAGCTCGCAAGACAGAAAACGACCATCGCTATGCGACTGTGCCAACTCCACCGTATGGCTTGTTCGCCCGCATGGACGTCCACGTGGGCCGCCAGTATTGCCGCCACATCAGCTCCACAGTTATGGTGACGTCACATGCAAGTCATGTACATGCTCTTACTGAGCAAGGATACATAATGATAAACAAACATGCAACAGCCATAAGGCAGCCCACCATCATAGCTTTGTCCTTGCTTGGTAAGAGGCCAGGAACTACATCGCAGGAGCTTGTGTCCTGAGAAGATGTAAAAAAAGAACCAAGGATTATGCATACACAAGGTAAAACAAATAAAAGCACTGCCAATACACTTGAACACACTTATAACAGTTTGAACAATAATACAAACAACAATGCAGTGCACACGAAAAATAGCTCAGTGGCTCTTTGATCAGAGTTCTAAGCAACAAATGGACTTACAGAGCCAAGCAGAACAGACAAATGTCTCATCTGCACACAATACAAAAGTGGCTAAAAGAAAGGAAGGGAGAACAGAAGGCCATCCTAAAGGCACAGTACAAGCTTTAAGAGGCACTAAAGTCAACTTCTTGGCTGTGATGAACAGCTGACATCAGGAACCAGAGAATTCCAACACAACGCTCTTAATATTTTATCACCTCATACCAAATGAATTCCAGTGGTGGCCTGTATTACGATAGCCCTTTATAGCTTGGCACTGCTCGTGTGGGCCACTACTCTTTTCCATCGAGGCGCAACTCAGGCAAAAGCAAAATAGAACCGAAAGCAAAATACGGTCAACTCGCAATAATTCAAAGTCGCCTAATTGTAATTTTTGGTCAACTGGAAGTGAAGTCGGGGTCCCGTCAGTTTTGCATGCAAACCAATAGAAAAAAATGCCTGGTAATTAGAAGTTAGCAGTCTAAAGTGTCGGTTAATTAGAAGTTATTTCTCAATCTTATGGCTCCGTATTATTAAAGCGAAAGACATCGCTAGCATCGCAGCTGACAACAGCGCCACGGCTCATGTAACGTCAATTTTAGGTACTGGTGCCATCAGCGTCACAGCTGACGACAGCGCCGAAAATGATGAAAATGATGAGGCAGCAGGGTCAGCCCATCTGCCCAGTGCAATCGCAGCCTCGCATGGTCGCGTTGATGTTCTAGGCTCGATGCCGGCAGACCGATTCACTACTAACACTCGAGGAAACAAACGTTTCCTCGAGTGTTAGTGAATCAGCCCGCTGGCATCATCGCACAGTCATGGCAACTCGCGGACCTTATCGTACGCTTGACTTGGCGACGAAAGTTAAGATCTTGAAAAAGTTGAGGAAGGAGGCACCGCCAAGCAGGACATCGCATGGAAGTATACGGCATCAAGCCTAACACTCTTTCGAACTTCAAGAACAAGCGCTCGATACTCGAAGCATTTCAGAACAACCAATTTAAAATGTCACGCAAGAAAATGCGCACCGTGCCCACCTGGTGTTGGAGCAAGCGTTACTCATGTGCATTATGGAGTTCTTCTATGGAGTTACGGTGGGGAAATTGAAAAACTTCGTAATATCAAGAAATTTCTTATATCGAGTTTCGTTACATCCAGGTTTAACTGTATGTGACATGGAATGACACATGGATGATGGAACTGCAGAAGAGGCTTGTGGCACAGCCTGATCCCGACGAACACATCCGGTAACGCATTCCCTCCCCACAGCAGCATAGGCCACCCTGGTGTAGCAATGGCCACAACCTCCTATGAATATGCAAATTAACTTCCATTGGCCTACAATGTTAAAAGTGGAGCAGCTTAGAACAGTGGCATCGATTGCTTGCTGATGTTGCACACCATGTGCTGCTCACAGTTAGTGGAAGTTAACACTTTTAGCTGAAAGCCTAACAAATGCTTTCCCTATGTTCACTGGTTGTCAAGGAAAATGTACACTGTGCGCGGTGGTGTGTTGTACTGAGGTTGGCACAGTTGACAGTGCCCTCAACCAAAGGCAAATAAAGATGATGAAACACAGAGACGCCTGTGCATGTCCTATTTGGTGCACACTGTTTCGATTCATATTTTCTTTCCCTGTTCAAGGAATCTGAAAAATGCACAGTCTCTGAAAAAAGGTTCCATTCCAATCCCTAACAGACCACCAGTACCCCCAGAGAAGAAGCTAAAGGACAGGCATATCACTACAGAATATAAAGGGTTTCTCACCAGTGATAAGGCACTTGCTCCTTCGGCAGCATTATCTTGTGTTACAGCTTTGCTATCTCCATGTGGAATGGATCTGTGGGTCTCTGACCAAGCTTGGCGTTCCGATGCATACTGCATGTCAAAAACGCATCGCTTCCTTCAGCACAAGAATGCAACAAAGGTAAAAGCCGTTGCCTGTTGATGGCATTTGAAGTGAATCAGTGACTTCAGATATGGAGCAAATTTTACAGCAGCAGAAATTTATATTTTGCTGCACTTTGAAGCAAGTAATGCTGCCTTTGGGAGCATCTACTTTTGTATTACGTCATACTTCAAAGAAGGAAGTTTTGCCTTATGTTCAAATACATGAATAATTAATAAGCAGCTCTTATGAAGGGCTAGATAAACATTCACACCTGGTGTGGATCAGATCACATGGAGAACTCAATAATATTTTGCACAGTAATGGAAATATAAAGGCAGGCATATGGTTTCAAGTTGTCAAATAACCTCTTCAGCTTTATGAAATTACAATAAACATCCCTTACACAGGTTCAATACAATAGGTGGATAGCAAAATCTCGGTTGTCGCAAGGAATTGTGGGTTACTCCGCAGTCTGCTACAACGTCCGGCTCGAGGCTTCGCGCCGCCGCCGCAATGCCGCCGTCGTTTCGTGGTTGGGAGTCGCGATTCTCCGTTCACGTATGCCCTTTACGTTTGATTCACGACGCAGCTTTGGTGAAAAAGCTCAATGCAAGCATCGCTCGACAGTTCCGAAAGTACATGTGAGCTGTCAATGATCCGTAACCCTCCAGGACTGTGTCTGTGTGGTCGGCATGTCCCCAAGGAGTCACGTCGAGTAGTCATAGAACGCTTACGATTAACTAGGCTAGGTTCGGCAGCATATGTAGCCTCTAATACATTGCAAGTCAACCACAGAAGTGGATGACTTGTTCTTGCAACGATCGCGATCTCGACAACGTCGATCGCGAAACGTGGTTATGTGATCGGCAAATGCCAACCTGAATGGGCAATCGGTTTTGTAACTTGCGCTCGCTGACACACGTGGTTGCAATATGACACTTGGCGAAGGATTTCGAGTGCTAGACGTACCGTAATCGCAGTTATCACTATGCGCGGCAGTTGTACTTTGCGCATATTTCGTTTCAGAGGCTGTACCGAGGCTCCGTAACATCACAGAGCGCGCGTTGTCGTCCGCTGCTGTCCCCTATTTTGCCGCCTCCCGTTTTTTCTCGAGAGATAGGTGCTTCGTATCACTACACAGAGAAGGCACTTATTGCTTTGAGTACATTAAAAACGCAAGAATAAAGTTGACCTCACCTCTCTTCCCTCTTTCGTGCAGCCTCACCATTTTTTTCATCGTACCGAAATAAAGACGGCACATAATCGATGTGCTCAGGATCCTTGCTGGGCGCACCTGTTTGTATGCAATTGATAGTTAACTAAGTTATTGGCACTAGAAATTAAATGACTCAAGTTGGTTGCCAAAACATATGCCTGTGACGAAATGGTCTTCGCATATTCTGGCTCCTACATTCGGAACCCAGAGCTCGCCTCTCACGGTTGCTCGTTTGAGGGCAACTGCCCATTTATACTTGCACGCTTCATTCCCAGGACAACTATTTTCTTTCCTTTCACGGAAGAATTCGCGCATCCTAATGCCGAGCAGCAAACCATAATAACTTCACAGAAGCGTGTTTTCTCTGCGAGCAGCGGAGTCATGCAGCAAGAACCGGCATACAAGGCCGAACGAAGGAACCGGGCAGCTAAGCGTCGAACCGGAAGTCGGGTGCAGACGAAAACGCCATTTTGCTATCCATCTATTGCCCTGTATGCGTACAGTACTCAAGGATTGAAAAGTGAATTTTTAAGGCTAAGTCATGCATGTGCTTTTGTTCCTGCCATCTTCTGTTTGAGTCCCATAGACCTAATACTGGTTTGTGCACTTGCACCAGAAGCAACATCACCACTGGGGGTCAGATTCGGAGCTATATGACGCCGTTATATTGAGCAACTGCCCCTTTTAGTTTCTATAATTCAGTGTTTACATATGCTATTTCATTCTGTGAGCACTGTGCTTTGTTTCCTTGAAGGTGGGGAACCCCCTGGATATATTTTCTTAAAATTTTTTCTCTTTTGTGCTATGAGTAGTTGAGCCATGTAAGTAGCAGATATATGTCACTGGGCAGCTGTCTCGCAGTGAGCCTTTGATGCTGTCACTATTTTTCCTGAGTTAGCACGACCATCACACTATTTTGCCAGTGTCAGTATGATCGTTAAACAGGGACGTCCACAACTGCCGAGCTACTGACAGCTGTAGAATTACTGCTGCTGTGACCATGAGACAAACTTCTGTTCATGCAGCGACATCTTATAAAAAAATATTGAACCTAGGAGTCCACACAGTAATGAGCTCAAAATTTTCAGGGGTCTTTAGGCTACTGTAGTAGGACACAGATTATAAAAAAAGCAGCAGTTGGCAACTTAGGCAGGTGGACAGCTCAGGTAGGTGTTACTCTGGCAGAAAACACAATCAACTTCATGTAATCTTTTTCAAGATGGTGCTGTGAATCATTCTGGCATCAATTCAACTAAGAATTAGCCTTACATGTTCCGATCTGACAAACAAATACAGTAGAACCCCGCTGATACGTTTTTCACGGGACCGTGAAATATAAACGTAACAGCCAAGAAATGGGAAAAATGGAAAAATGAGAGAAGTGGTGACCGGCACACAATTTTATTTTAGTGCTAACAGTTTCAGTGCATGCATCGGCACGCTCGGCTGCGATTTCGTCGACAGAGAAAACCTCGGAGGTGACAATGGCGTCATCGATGGAAACGTAATCATTGTACGCGATTCCGCCACCAACAGTTTGCATCGTTGTGCCATAATTGAGATGGCGGAAGCTGGAAACGTAATTGTCGTCGGCCATTGTGCAGCTAATCCTACAGTCAAGCCAAGTCAACCTACGTGAAAAGTCAATATTTCCGTCGGCAGTGGCCGCTTGGAACGCCGATTCGCGGCGTGACATGCGGGAACGTTCCCACATTGCGACGTAACAGTGGGGTTCCTAATGCATTGAATCCTATGGGAGCTATGCCGGGACCGGGTGAGGCTTTAGCCCGGGTGAGGCTTTAGCGGCGGGCAGAGGCAGCTGGGAAAGCGCAGCAGCCGGGAACGTAACAGCGGGGTTCTACTGTAAAAACATGTAGACATGCACTTATAATTGTACACTTGCAGCTGTTGCTTTATGTTGCTTACATGGAAAAATTGAAGTTCGGACTATTATCAACCATGCAGAGGAACAGTGGCTGGTCGTTATAAGGCAGGAAGACAGGTCTCACTGCAAACTTGAGTCGTATCCAACTAAAAGATTTATTTCAGGGGGATTCTGGGGGGACATATCCTTCAAGTGACAATGTCACAAGCGCGAGGTACACAGTTGTGTTGGTGGATGGAAGTCAATACTAAAAAGCTCTTCTGGGTGATGGACAAAGAAAAAAGAATAGAACAATAATTCGCACGCTTTCCTACAGTGCCAAGAAAAAAACTGGCATAAAGAATTGGCATAAACCATAATATTTCAGGCTGGGTAACGAAATATGATTATGGTTTATGCCAATTGCGCCTCCTCATGTATTTTACATCAAAAAGAATTTTAGAAACAACTTGAACGATCTACACTATGTTCTAGAATGGTCCATGGTTTGAATAGTTTCTGAATTCTTCACGGGTGATGCTAAAGCGAGAACCACGGCCGCAAGCAAGCGGGCCAACACGACTGCTTAGAAGGAGAGTATCATCCTCTCATCCCTCCCCGGCAGCCCCTCTTCATCCTCCACACCAGCAGCGCCGAGTCCAGCGCATTATTCCAAAGGTGCTTCCGTGATCGCATCACTGCAATGTGTGTTCATAAAGATCACAAGTGCAAGAACGGGCATCAGTGCATCGCTGGTATCAAAAGTGAAAACAGCAACAAAAGTCAAGTGTAGTGGGTGGTTTGAGGACTACGGGCAATGATTTGTTTTGCTGTCACTTTATTATTGACATGCACCACACATGGACACGCAACCGCCTGTCGACTTGTTCAGTCCACCACGACCTGAACACCAGCTCGTCTGTGGTTATTGCTACCATTTATCAACCACTTTCTATTTATCAGAGTACAAAGCAGAAGGCCTGCAGTTTGCTTTCTGCTCACGCATCACCGTTAAAATGTTGCTTTCCTTAAGTAAGCAATGCACCGTATAGGCGATGAACATAGTGTGATTAACAAGGAAACGTTGGATCAATGAAATCCTCACAAGGATGCCTAGCAGGCAAGCATCCCAAATGCAGAGGGCTGTGTGCCTCACAGCACACTGATGCACCTGCGTCACGTACTTCACCGGACCAGCCTCTGATCTTTTTCTATGCGGCCATCACGGACAAAGAGGGTGGGAATGTGAATGCAAAAGTGAGTTTTCGAGCGATCACATGGAGGCGTTGGGTAGCACAAAAGGCAAGAGATGGGTCCACAAATGATATTTCTTTTGTGCAATCTCTACCTCTTCATTTGCCATCGGCAGTGAAGAAAAAAAATTTTTTGTTTCATACATATACAGCTTTGTCAAGGAAAACATGCCAGTAGACAGGACATTGCAGGTACCGAACTGAATGTGCTCATGAAACATTTCTTGGTGTTTTTCTTGTGATCCCATCCCCCTCCTTACAACTGCTGCTAGCGTGAATGAAATCTCTATACAGTTTTGCACTTCCCAGACAGGACTTATCCGAGACTGTCAGAATTACACAAAATTTCAGCGTCCGAGAATTCTGGTACACCTACACATTTTTGTCTCTCTAGGGCTCTCTGATCGCCGCTATCATTGCAACATCAGAGTACTACCGTACTTACTTGCGTAACTTGCGCACTTTTTTCCATGACTTTAGAGCTCCGAAAAGGGGATGTGCAAATTACACGGACATTTCGCAAACACTTTCGAAATAATGTGTAATATAATGCAACGCGCACGGTAACTCTTTTGGATACGATCTCACGTAACACAACAAAACGCTGATGTAAAAGAAAATGGCTGCTCCAGGCATGCGCTCCAGGCATGCACGCCAGCGCTATCTCGGCAGCCGACCGACACTACCCTCTCCCCCTCGCGTCTTTTCATGCTCGTTAAAGACGGGTAGGCCGAGCAACAGAGATGGGCCAGGCTCCGTTTGATCTCTGCTTCAGCCGTTTTCGTCGCCCCCACACGCGTGCTTTTATTCTAGCGACTGTACTTTGGGCTACGAGGGCTTCCAGAGAAAAGAATCTGAAAAAAAAAAAAAGACATCGCACTTACAGCCCCTTTTGCGTATGACTGCGCTCGCCTGCGCAGCGAGGGATGCGGCCACGCGGCTGTCCAAAGTCTGCCGGTGCGGGCACGCCAGCGAGCCGGCTTGGGCCGGACAGGAAACGCAAAATATGCGAGGAATTATTTTTTTTTTTTGTAAAGCTGGCTAAATATTAGGGGTGCGCAAATTATGCGAAGGCGCAAATTATGCGGGTAAATACGGCAGTTCGCCTCATTGAGCAAGTTCCACCAGTAATCAGTTGGGGTTCTAAACACACAGCTTGAGCAGTACATACAGTTGAACCCATTTATTACAATACCCGTTTCAGCAATATACCCTGAAAACAACGAAGAGCTGCTCTACCAGCAACTTTTGTACATTTTCTATGTTGAACTAACCCTCTTACAACAATGACCCCATGCCACACTACTGGCTAAAACAATGAAGTCTGGCTGCTGGGTGCACCCTATGTGGTGCGAAGATGTAACGGAACGTGAAATCTTTGAAATGAAAACAAACTCTGGCATCTGGGAAGTTGCTATTTGTTCATACAAAAGGCTGCCCCACAGTCATACAACAGAGACAAGCTTTCCCTACAGGGTCCCTTTGTCCCTCTTCCATTCTGCAACCCTCCCAAACACAGGCCCCACAAACAAGAAAGAAAAAAAAAAGTAACAAAGGACAGTGGTTCTAAGCTGGCCTTCAACTAGCCTTCCCAGAAGGGCATCTGTGCTATCCAATCTGGCCACTGATGTAAACGGTGGGGATTAAAATAGCACTGCTGCATAGGAGCAACGAAGATGGGAGAGGAGGCATCCTTTCAGTGTAACTTAGGGCTGGTTCAGGGTGTTATCTATAACCAGTGCTGTGCTGATTGTCATGTTGTGAAGCCTACCGTCAATGACCTCTGGACACCCCATTTTTCGGACATGCCCGACATTTTGGACGTCTTCGCGGCACTGCCACAAGCCCTGTAGAACTAATGTATAAGGAAGTCCAAAATTTCGGACGCCCGAACCCTCCACTGTCCAATTTTCCTGACTTTTTGACACAACAGAAGTTCCGAAACCATCAAAACTGCGTACACTCAAATCTCGCTCCAAGGAATCTGATGGGACGCACAAAAAATTCATAGTCGTGGAACTTCTTCGCGGCGAAATTTCATCTAGAATACCAAACAAGTTCAGAAAATATGATTATTATGACTTGTCCTATTGTCACCGCAAGCACATGCATCATTTGTTGGCATCAAACTCTCGCTAATTTGGACTTATTCAGCCGCACATTGAGCTGTTCGCACACATCGTCCTACAGTCAGGTGCCGAGATTTTGGCACCAAATTCGAAAAGTAAACTGACTCTCATTTTCTCCTCTAACAGGGCATGTACAACCGCAAAATTAATGTTAATGGAGTTCTCGAACAGCTAACTATCCGCCCAAACTGATTTAGTTTCTCCCTTCAGCGTCTCTTTCACCTTCACACTTACCAGGGTGCACGCCACTTGCAGTTTCTCCACCAGCTGCCTCAGTTCTACTTCCAAACAGCACTTCTCCTCAAGCCTGCGACGTGTGTCTGAGAGTTCATGCTTGAGCAACAACTGTGCTTCAGTCAGCTTATCTTTCCATGCCACGAAAGTGTTGTACTGCTGCTGGAGCTTGGCTGTGCTCTGGGCCAGTTTTTCTGTGAGGCCATAAGGAAGAAAGCAACTCATTGAAGAGCAACCCCCTGCAATACTATACGCCAAAGAAAAAGCCGAGTTTCTTACAGTGTAGACAAAGACAAGCCTCCACAAAAGATTTTAACGTTTGATGTATGACTAGAAGCATCATGAAACCCTCACAGGAACTGATACGTTTAAAACAAACTGAACAAAATAAAATTATTACAGTCTGCAGAAAGCGACACATGACAATGGCATGACGTAAAATGCATGGCTCCCCGACGGTAGAAAAACAACAATCAGTGGTGTGCCAAAATATTTACAACTGTCTTATATAAAAAACTGATAGCAACACTCTCGATTCATTCGGGTTGGCAGACTGCATTATGCTGAAGTGAATTTACACCTAAGCATGAATACCACTGTCCCTGAATATCTACATGTGCAGTTCTGTGGTTTATCCAGACAATGACGAAATCAGATGATGGGCATATTCCTAGTCAAATGTTAAGTCTGCTGTAAACATAAGAGCCGACTCATGTAGGCATCAGACACCTTTTTCAGCACCTGCAAGACTGCGTCTGATACACTTGTAAAGGTCCTTGGAAAAAGACAGAAATTAGGGTAGTCCAAGATGGTCGGGTATCCGCGAGAGAAGGCGCACAGCCACGTGGTGGACATGCTGGGCAGGAGATGACCATTGTTGGAATTCGTAGTACAGCTGGAAACAGGGTAGCTGGCAACAAGGAACCCGCTTGACAGGTGTTTGGCAGCCCCAGGGAAACCTGTACTTCAGGCGGCCTGTGGCCTGTCCAGGAATGTCTGTAGTCACCAGCTGGTTTGGCGCCATGGCACCCCATGGAGCATCTTTGTTAAAAGCACATGGGAGCAAGGGGCAGAGCGGCAGCCAAGGTTATTCTTCAGGAGTTAAGTCAGCTGGGATGTTTTATTTCTAGATGATCTTTTTGTTGTCAGTGTGGTTGGTTGTGCCTGTGGGTTTCCATGCACCTTTCAGTGTACTAGTTGCTATGCGGGGTCTGTCTGTTTGATGCCCTTATGTTGCTAGGGGTTTGGCACTGTCTTAGACATGCGGTGCTTGACATGCGGGGTTTGTGTAAAAGATTGTGACTGGCTGTGAGGGATTCAGGGGCGAAACAACCGGTGTTTTTAAGGTGGCCCCTCATCCCTGTCAGCGGGGGTTGGAAGCGAGGTTGGGAGCGAGGCTGGAAGGCTGAAGGCGAGCAGGAGGTTGGAAGGTAGCCCGAAGGTTGGCGAGGACGGAGTGGATAGTGCTAGAGAGGACATCTAGCACGAGTCCGGGTGGTGGTTACGGTCGCAGGAGCAGTGCTATGCACTGGGGTCGGCTCTGCCGAATGGAAGCGATCGCCCCACCAAGGTCCTCCCAACCGGGGCTAGGGCGCAGACAGTGCTAGAGAGGACATCTAGTACGAGTCTGGGTGGTGGTTGAGGTCGCAGGAGAGGTGCTATGCACTGGTCGGCTCTGCCGAATTGGAGCGACGGTCCCACCGAGGCCTTACCAACCGATGGTTCCACCTAGGTCCTACCAGCCGAGGCTACTGTCTGTCAATGTATATGTACCGTCTTGTGTAAAGTCGAGTTGTGTTTGTGTGAGAAAAAGGCTGGTCTCCATCCTTCAAGTTGAGACAACACAACCAACGACGGACAGGCAGTAGGGGGAAGACTTCCACCCATCCATCCTTCATCACAGCAGCAACGTCAGCTGCGGGAGCTCTGCTCCACGAGGAAGTGAACAAGTGGAAGGAAGGAGAAGGTGTGAACTGAGTACAAGCTCACTACACCAGATCGCCTGCTACATTCTAGTTCCAAAATTTACTGCACTTGAAGTACAAACAATACAATATTCAAGTGTAATTATGCCACCTTGAGGTCCACTGCCATGGGAGTGAACTGTTGTTAATGGTGTCTTAAGTTCTTAGGCAGAGACTGACAGCAAAAGACAGACAACACCACCGCTCATTTTGCTATGAATATAAACAGCTTTATCTTTACAATTTGTGCCTGTACTACATTGATAAGTTACCTGAATGTTTACACACAAGACATGTACTTTAGGCTTTCACAAATGCACCCATTCTTCGAGAGTGTAACTTCAATAAATTTTCATTAGTGCACGCCTCACCCACTGTGACGAATGCAGTGGCAATGCATGGAAACTGAAGTGGTGCGGTGGGTTTAAGGGGAGATACTACTCGAAAAAGGTTTTTCTTTAATCCTTGGCCTAGAACCCTGAAAATTTTGGTACGAGTAGACTTTGTGATGCTGCTTTCAAAACTGCAATTAGTTTTATTATAGCTCTAATGGTTCTTGACTTAGAACAGCTGTGATAGCAAGATATTAGGTCTTTTGCGCACACTTTTTAGCTTATGAAAAATTTTCACACAGCATTTCAATATGTCTCATCCTGCTGCACAAGGGCAGTAGTGTGCAAAAAACTACCTAAAATGTGGAGATAACATGCTGCGCTTGCTCCATTTCCAACAAAAAACCAGAGGTGCCTGTCGTACACTGCAGATTCCCCTTACATGCACTTCAAATGCCAAACAAAAAATTCTGTAATAGATAACCAAAATTCTGTATAGATGTCAACACTCCATGTTGTCTAGAGATACTCTGTACAAAATTTCTTTAATGTTTGACAACTTTAAGTGCCTGAAAGATTGTGCACAACATATAAAAATTGTCTTGATGTTGTGCACAAGCTTTCAGGCACTTAATATTGGCAACTCTTTATGAAATTTTGCACAAAGTATCTCCAGACAGCATGCAATGTTGATGTTCATACAGAATTTGGATTATGTATTACAGAACTTTTGTTTTGTAGTTTGAAATACATGTAAGGGAAATCTGCAGTACACAACAGGCACCTCTGGTTTGTTGTTGGAAATGGAGCAAGCGTAGCATGTTATCTCCACATTTTAGGTAGTTTTTTGCACACTACTGCCCCTGTGCAGCAGGATCAGCCATATTGAAATGCTGTGTGAAAATTTTTAATAAGCTAAAGAGTGTGCACAAAAGACCTAATATCTTGTTATCACAGCTGCTCTAACTCAAGAACCATTACAGCTACAATAAAACTAATTGCAGTTTTGAAATCAGCATACCAAAGTCTACTTGTGCCAAAAATTTCAGAGTTCTAGGCCAAGAATTAAAGAAACTCATTTTCGAGTAGCATCTCCCCTTAAAGTGCGCGCCACTGACGACGCCGATGAAGACTATGCATTGCGTCACGGCACGTGGTGGTGTGAAGCCACGCGACGAATCAGGAGGCACCACGGCAGAGAAGAAGAGACTGCCAAGGGTTCGGGAGAAGAGCCAGGCAGACGTGGCTGGGTCACCAAGGAACCAGGCTGCGGGAGTAGTGACCCGTCGGGTTGCGGACTCAAGGTCTCAGAGGGCTTCCACCTGGGGCTGTACCACCTCTCAGTTCGGGCCTGGCGTGGGTGGAACGTCGCCAAGACATTCCCGCCAGGCAAATCCGGCTGCCACTTCAGCGGGCACAAGCCACCCGCCGAGTTCAGCAGCACAGACGCCGAACGCGCTCCAGGTCAACGGCCTCAGCTGTTAGCAGCGTACCTGACCGCGGCGTCAGGCATCGCATCCACTGCGCTGCTTCAACTTCGACCGTCCCCTCTTTGCACTCGCCTGCCACAGTGACCGATCACCAACTTGCCCATCGGTGAACTTTATCTGTATTTCATTCCGTCCTTCTGACGTTTATTGCAGTCACTCTGTATTTCTGCTGTATTCTGTATTTCTGCTGTCTACTTCACTTAATTGTTCGATCATCTTCTTGTGTAAATACAGTGTTTGTTGCATAAACAGCTTCATTATTGCCCCGATGACGGTTGAGTCATCGGTGGTACTTGAACACAAACATGAGCGGCTCGTTTATAAGAGAGAGTTTTGTTTGTCCTTCCCTCTCTCTTCCTGGCTCGTTACACCCACCTTGCCCATTTCTTGTACACTATGACTATCTCCTTTTCTGTGTATCTCATTAAGCATGAGGTGAAGCACAATTTGGTTCTGGCATAATAAAAAAAGATATAGCAAAACATGCAAAATACACTCTTAATTTAACAAGTATTGAAATGTGTTAAAAACAAGCATAACAGTAAGTACTGAAATGACTTAAAGCTAATAACCCATTTCTACAACCAAACTAATAACTGCACCACGTTAACATTCTTTAGCAAATCAAAACTTAATGTACTGGAGAGTGGCAATGCACCGGCACTGTGCTTTTTTCTTTTGCTCATGGTATTTATTACATTGTTATTAAACAAAGTAATGAAAGCTAGCCAACGCAGCATCAATAAGTGTACAACAAAAAATACACAGAATGAACTTCACACAACTCCAAACAAACTCCAATACACTTCATGAAGAAGTCGAGAGTTGGGTGGAAGCCCGTCTGGTCAGGAGCATACACGAAGACAATTAAAATAAGACGCTGACCACGATAAAAGCAAATAAAAGCAAGATGTTTCGGCTCCTGCACGGGAGCCTTGTTCACAAACCCAAGCCTTGTTTGTTTGTTCACAAACAAGGCTCCCGTGTGGGAGCAGAAACGTTTTGCTTTTATTTGCTTTTATCATGGTCAGCGTCTTATTTTAATTGTCTTCACACATCATGAACACTGGATAGCAGTGCGGCTGGGATTGTTCCCGGTCATAAAGGTCCTTTACCTGTAAAGTCACTGTTGTTGAAAGGTACCATCGAGTCTGGACAACCCCCAGCAACACCATGAGTGTGCGAACACCAGTAAATTTGTTTTATAGCAAACACTTTAAGCTCGCTTATACATTTTCCCGTGACCTGAAGAACACCCCTCATCTCTTGCATGGATGTAGTTTCCTCCTACCTTCCACTTTGGATGGCCTCAATTTTCGCCTCCAGTGAGCTGGCAGCCCTCCTCACGCCACCAAAATAGGAAAGATTTATTTTCGCGATGACTTACTTCGAATCAACATAAGTGTCAACCTCTATATGGCTAGGAGGCTGTTTCGTATTGTAGTCCAGGGGATTGCCAAAACTCCCAGCCAGCCCGGCGTCTGTGCCCGTTCCACATAAAACGTGGATGAGAAACAATATCGAACTTTCGCCGCGGTACTAGAAGAACCAACAAATATCTCGCCTTTTAGGTTGACGTTCTCCTGGAGCACTTTGGAGATGCGCTCTTCCGCCTCTTGATGAGTCAATTCGTCGCTAGCACTTGACAGCGAGGTGCCGTCGCCGTGGGGCAGAGACAGGTGCAGGTTCTCGAGGGGCCCGTCGCCAGCGACATGTCCAAGCGCCAGGCTCTCGTCGTTCGCGGAGAGGACTTCGAAGTCCGACATCAGGTCGTCGCTGCCGTCCGAACCCGCCGGCATCGTAATGTGCTCCGGGAGTGAAGTGAGGGCCGTCATTGCACTAGCCCCGGAAAGTGACAAATAAGAGAGCGTCGCAGAACACGAAAACGCGGCGATTCAAGTGGCACGCGTCACAAACTTGGAGGAAAACACGGTGTATACAAGAAGAATACAAGGTCGTCATCGCGCCACAAAGTGGTCGCAGCAATTTCAGCTGGGTGATTCACAGGCACAATGCATAGTTAGCACTCCTACGTGGCACCATTACCAAAAAAATGACGCAATCGTCGTGCGAAGTGCGTCGCTCTATAATCAAATTTGATAACTCCACTTCCAAAACATCCTGCGTCGACAGTGGTGTTCTATATCCTGCGCCACTTCAGAACTGTAGATATCAAGGAAACGCCATTACACTGATACGGTCGGGTTAACATCAAAACTTCCGGTTTCAAAGGTTTTTATATAACTCGTCGACAAGGAAAGTCTCCTTGGGCACTATTTTGAACTGTCGCTACCGAATGGCAACAACAAGGTGTTATGACAACACCCGGAAAGCGACATTTGGATAAAGATAACCGACAAGAACGCAGCGAACGGGGTCAAAACAAACAGCATGACTAACATGTGAAGCATGCAGCCAATGCTATCGATTCCGTGTCTAAAGAAAACCACGAGGTTACGTAAAGCTCAAGCTCTTACCGTCTGTAAACGCTGTATCTGCAAACAGGCGCTAGTAAACAGCACAGACGTCAAAAGCTCACAGCCTTGCTGCTAATGCGAACGGCCGACGTTACTGAAAAATCTACACCTAGTACTTTATTGCGACGGCGGACGTGAGAATAGAAAAGCAAGACGCCGCTGGTGTCCGGGCGGGAAGTTCAATCTTCCGCACGGGCGTGAAAGACGGCGAGTTCGGAAATTGTAGAACCAACAGCAAGAACAATGTTATGCACTAATCATGTAAACATTATTCGTGTTTAAAATGTTATACCAAGAGTTTCAGGCAATTTCCTGCCAACACTTTAGTGCTAACGGACATATTGGATCATGCCTTTGGCCACGAACCTTTGCGTCCTAAGTGCAAGGCAGTAGACCCACTCGACTTTCTCGACGTATGTCTGTTATTGTCAGCGTTCTCCATGGCTCTAAAGACTATGACCTAAGCGAACCTAGCAATCTTGGAATTTTCGCATTTATATGTAAATACGAGAAATGCGCAAACGTGCCAAATTGCATGCACTCCTCTTGCCATTGCGCCCAAGGATGTGGTTGGCGTTCACAGTTTCTGAAGAATTTGTCGTGGTGTATGTATTCCCTCCTGGAATTTTTAAATAACTGCTGTGCACAAGGATCTGACTACATAAAACGCAAAAAGCCGTGTGGGGTACACAATTTACGAATATTTTAACATCAGTTAGCGCGCCTGACACCACGCCGAATTTTCTCCCGTACAGGTCAAGAATAAAGCGGCTTCTGCCTGACCCCCCCTCCCCCGCACACACACATAATGGTCACGCTCCGTCAACGTGACGTCGTGGTAGACCCTCTCCGCGCCGGCTCAACAGGGAAATCAGAGCGCGGCAAGCGGAGGGTCTACAGCGACGTCACGTTCACGCTGCGGCAACGTTGGCTGGATGGGGGTCCTTTGACATGCAGAAGCCGCTTTTTTCCTTGACCTGTACTCGAGTATAGCTCCTTCCAAGGCCTATAAATTGTGCACGTTATAGTTGCTCTCTGCAACGAAGTTCTGAGTTCAGCTTACGTTCACCATAACTTATCCGATTCTGTTCGTTTGGTGCTGGAAAAATAGCGGCGTCCTTCGCGCTGCAGTCCTGTTAGTATTTTATTTGCGTATTGCAGGGAAGAGATAAGACTTAGACATAGCAGCAGAAACAATGGATACAATGCACTCATCATCAAACATTTAATGAATAAAATTATCAGTACTACAAGTGCGGCCTCATGTCACTCCACTGCAATAGTCATTCTTCAACCTTTGTTTATACCTTACGCCACCAACTTTGTCCTCATCCTTGCCGTTTTACTTCGAATTTTTTTTCCCCTATGCTAACCATCGGCTTCATGGCAAATCCCCCGTAGTGGGCAGCATGCAATTAAGCAAGCAAGTGGGCGTGAGCCAAAAATTGTCAAGTGAACAAGAACAAGCGAGCAAGCAGGGGCCAGCTGGGTTCACTGGCAGTTTGAAGGCGGGCTGTTAGAACAGGAGGTCCTCCTGTCTTCCGGTCGGGACCCCCAGTGTGCATTACGCCTCTAGCAGGGCACTTCTCCATCGGCTGGCTGCCGGCCGTACAGAAGAGCAAGATGTGTTCGAGCGTTTCTGGCTCGCTACAAGACACATAGCCCTGAGACGTCCACAGGCCCAGCCGGTAGCGTCGAGCTGCCCTTCCAGCGGCAGCCGGGCTGCAGGCGCAGCAAGTAGAGTGATGACTCTCGGCGGATGAGACCTTTCTGCGGAAGGGGACTGAGACGGCGGCCGATGGCAATCCGCCTGTCGAGATGGTATGCCTGCAGGTGTCGTCGTCTTCAATTTCTTCAACGACACAGGCGAGGGGAGGGTTTAGGGCGTTGTAACCCCCCTCCCTAACTGCTCCTATGTCCTTGCACCGAGTGCCCAACGCACACCTTCAAGGCCTCTGTTGACGTTGTAATTTCAATTCACGATATGGCTTGAGGTCAGTTTTTCCTGCCTCTAGAAATGCCTTCTATTCACTCATCTACTGATGAACTGAAAGAGTGCAAACAGCTAGTTGAGCCGGAATAGAAGTAACAGCAGGAAGGATCTCTTTCGGGGTCGGCAGCGTGCGTAAACGGACGGCTCGCAGCAAGGTCCGTGCGTACACGATTCCGCGAGTCGGGTGCATGGGCCCTTGTGGTGAGTCGGATGGTGAGTTGCTATCAATCGCCTATACATAGCGTCTACAAATGTAAGAATAAAGGAATCGGTGAGCGTAGACGGTCTTCTACGAATGAAAATCGAGCGGGTGAAGATCCGGAACAACGTACATTTTCATTTCGAGAGAGGTGAGAAAAAAAACAAAAAAAAAAGTGCATTGGTATTCTGCGAAGTTTGGAAATGCGGACGTAGTTTGACGACTATGCATATCCCGCGGCAAAAAAGAACAAAGAAGAAAGAAATAAACGTAGTCAATGAACCTTACCAGCACGTTTCTTTACTGATGATAATTATTTTGGTTCGGTTAGGAAAGGACGCTAATTTCTGCAGCCCATGTAGGGAGTAAAGCCCCTCCATCGCGTCTACTGCCCAAAACGTATGGAGGGCCTTTAGTAGGGAGCACGGCTAAGCGTCCGTGGGGGTGGGGGAAGGGTACTGGCATTAATATGTGTTCACGGTACGCATGCACAAAGAGAGAGAGAGATAAAGAGAGAAAGCCTCGCTCGTGCGTGGAAACGCGGGCGAGTGAAAGAATTTAGGCTTCTTCATTGTGCTCACAGAAGCCGAGTTATTTACGCTACGCAAAAATCAGGTCATCGTTTCTTAACGACTTCATACTGAAATGGGCTAGGCAATGCAATTTCGAAGACAGAACGTGTACAGAGCATATCGCTACTTTCAATAGCGCCGAGATTCTTTGTGCGCGTAGAACGGCGAACAATATCAAGACTGTTCCCCATAGTGTGTACACTGCGGAGGAAGAAACGCATTTGCTTAGCTTTTGTGCGTTCTACAGTGCATGAACGCACGCTATATAGCTTGTGTAACGCTATATAGTCTTTCTCGGTGAAACGAAATCGCCTGCGTCATTATAAAGTGAAGTCTCGGAACGCACACAGCCTTCCTTTATTTGCACTTAGGCCAAGAATATGTTCACGAAGGAAGGGGACGAACCGCAGGAAAATAATTTATCAAAAAATATGAAAGTAAAAAAAATGTATAACAATCTAATGTTAACGGTGAAAGCGCGTATATATGCTATATATATAGTGCGTCGGAGATCAGCGTATACATCGCCGACTCTGCAATGATTATATACGATGTGATGTAAGAAAAGACAGCGCATTATTTGCGTGCGAGCTATTGTACATCGCGCGAAACCGGATAGCCTCCCGTATGTCAGAAGCCTGCGCGAAAAACGACAGAGAAAAAAAAAACCTATTAAACGAAGTTGTCATTCTAATGCAATGGCGGCTTGGGAGCGCGGCGCTGTCAGCAAGCTCGGAGGAAAAATGACACCTTTTAATGCGCCCAGGGCGTGCTATATCACATTCTGTTGTTCTTTATTTCTTCATAAAGCTTTCACGATTGCTTGAACGACACGGTTGAAATTACCGCCTTTGACGGGTTTCGTCGTCCGTTTTCTTTTTTCTTTTTCTTAAAAGGAAAATAAAGAATTCGTTTTTCCTTGGTATACCGCCAAGTTTGCTTCGTTTGTCTTTTCGTTAAAACGACACACTTGGAATGTCGCCCAGAATTTCACCGAGATGAGGCGGCGGTGTTCAGTGACACTCCTACACTCCTTACAAAGGACAACAGTATCGCATACCATTTTTGTTTTTGATACGCATGAAGTATTGGCCTCGAGATCGAACACACTGTCGGCGCCTAGCGGCGAGTGGAAGAAGCTCCCAAGTGTGGACGTGGCCTCCGCGATCGGCTGCAGCGGTGCGGCGTTGCAATGCGCCGCCGCAGCCGATCGCGGAGGCCACGGTGTAGGTAGCTCCTTGCGTCGTCTGATAGTCACTGCGCTCTTACATGCGCGCGTACGCTGCACATATCCTCCAAGATGTTTGTTCCCTCAGCCGGTGCAGGCGCTCAATGCTTTGACGTATTCTCATCCAAGCATAAAAGTATTAGTTATAGTATTATTTGGCTTTGCGCTGCAGTCTTTGCTCTTTCTTAAAATCACAGAGCGCCTGTGTAGTGAGCGTGCTATGTCATCGTCGCACCCCGGTTCGGCACAATTATTTCAATTTGGCTGCTGCTGTGCATCTTGAAGTATACGGCAAAGTGCACTTGCGTCCTTCTGAATAAGTTAAGCGAGAAACATGCACGTGTAAATGCAGTAATGCAGCGATATCGTCTCACGATATGTGACTGTGCGCATGATGGAAAATAGCAGGCGTTTTTAGCTTGAAGAACACATCTTTCTTTTTATGCGCATCAAAAATATTTTCTTGTCGCGGTCACGCAAGTAATCATACGTAGTAAGCGATACGTTTGAGTATTAAAAAGTTTACTCAATACAGGCGTATGTCAATGTTACAGGGTCGTCGTTCAAGCGTCACCGGCGCGAAGTCGGCGAAGGGAACGTTTCGGTCGTTCCGTATACGCAAGCAGACACAGTGAAAGGATCGGAGTCGTGGTTTGGAAAACAAAACAACAAAGTTTATAACGATAAAGTGGCACAAGGAATACAAAGCAAACAATTACGCTTCACTCAAACTAACAATTAACAGCGATGAAAGAGTTTGACAAAATGTTAGCATACGAAAATAACAAACAAAGGAAAAGTAAACAACTAACAAACAGTAAGTATAGAGCAATGAGAACACTACAAGAGTCTAATCTACAAAAGCTATGAAAGTTCAGGTAGAGAGTTCAGGCACGGCCGCTCGATGAAAAAGACAGGGTTTTTCATCCAGCGGCCGTGGTTCAGGAGTATAAACATGAGCTGGCATACGTGGTGATGACCGGCAGCGTTGAAGGGTCCACGACGGTCTGGTGCGAGAAGTCCGTTGTTCTGGCACAGCGTCGACGGAGTTGCAACACTGATGTTTCCGGGGGGGCTTGACGGCAAACTCGAGCAGTTTGAACTAACTCGAGTCGAAGTCCCGATGCCTACGCTGCAGACGGTAAGCGCGCATCTCAACTAGGCGAAGCGGCTAAGGTTAGGAGGCCAGCCGGTACAAATCCACGCTAACAACTTCTAGAAGGGATACGATGATCGACTTCTACGCCATGTCAACCAATCGACTAGAACACTGTGCCCCTTAATGCTCCTCGCTTAAATACGCACATGTTTTCCCTGATTCGCTGTCTGCGGAATCGGGGCGTGTTTATAGAGAAAATTGCTCCGGCATTGCATTTCTTGCTCCACCCAAAAATATCCCTCTCGCAATTAATGCACTGGGGAGAGAGATGGTCAAACCCTTTCTCGTGGTCGCCGAGTGGGCATCTTCATTCAACTCGCCTGATTGACAGGTCCTTAGTGTCCGAGTCGCGAGGGTCCCTTCTTCGCCGGTCACAACAAAGATGTGAATTAGCCGTCCACCTCGGAGGTGAGGGGCCGCCGACAACAAAATAGCGCACTGCCCGCACGTGGCCAGTGCCCGCCAAACGGTGCCCCTCTGTCCTGCTGATCCGAAGCACCGCGCTGCTGTTTCAAGAATCGCGCTGGTGGCTCGCGTGGGAACGCACCAAGTCGGAGTTTCCCAGCTCAGAAAGCCATCTCCTTGTTTTCTCTGAAAAGGGCCGCGAGCGTCTGACGTCCTTGGAGCGGTGGAAGCGCTTCTAACGTCGCATGTGCAGGGATACCGTGGACCTACAGCTATAGTCCACCACGAGGAAATGTGATTTCCCTTCTTTATTATTAATAAAAGTCACTATCATCCGTGACAGTCAAGCATCGTGATAGTACTCAAGCGGCCTATACAGTCACGTAGCTTGACTAACTGAGCCAGTTAACTGCCTTGCGTTTCATGCGACATGACATGCAAGGCATTTAAACGCGAGCATATGTGTAACTGATACAACAGATTACACAAGCGTTCAATAAAAAGATTCGTTCAATAAAAAGCTTCGGACGTTCAATAAAGAACTTCGATGGGGGCTAGTTGGTATGGCATACTTAGTATGCTGCGCTAAACTACTTATTACCAAGAGACGAAAAACGATACTCATAACGACCGTTGCACGTGTTTGGTCTTTGTATGGTTTTTAGTCCCTTGGTAATGACTAGTTTAGCGCAGTATACTAAGGATCCGAAAGATGGTTGTTGTCCTGCGTACGTATTCATGTGTTTCTCATGAATCCACGGCTCTCACGACGTGGGTATAGACACTACAGGGAATGCATGCCATCGTTCCCGCTGTTTTCTACCCAGGGCATCTATAATCACCTCTTTAGTGTATTTTTTTCCTCTTTTTTTTCTCTCTGATAGCCGACGACGGAGTGTGCGGACGATACGATCGAAGATTCCGTTCGTGACCTTTCCTGCAGGGTTTCTCAAGCACTCTTCCACAATTCCTGGTGTCTGAGGTGTAACAGGGGCGAGAAAAAAAAAAAAAACTTTCGACATAAATGCGCCGTTGCGACGAGCCTTGGCATTAATGAGGCAATCCATCACTCGCTACGCGGGCATATTATTTCGGCTGGACGGCCAGGGGCTCGGCGTTCGATATATGGCGGAGCCAGTCGAGGCCGCCTCGCACTTGGCGCGGGTATATGTAGCTCGGGACGAAAGGTTTGCACACGACAGAATTCCATTAAAACGCTGTTGATTTCATTTTCGTTCGTTATTCCTTGTGTCGTTTTTGTTTCCTTCGCTGTTCCGAGGTCTCACCGTTGCTGTTCTATCGCTCATGCATGCATGATATTATATGGTACGTGATCGTCTAGTCTGGGAGCTTCACTCGCATATTGACCTTGCTTTGATAAAGCTTCGTTAAATTGTCAGTCTTTGCTGAACAAAAACAAAAGCAACTTTCTCTATTTCGTTAACTTCTCTGCTCTGGAGAACATGTCAGACTGTTCTTGAAAAAAAAAGCAGTTCACTTGCAATGCTTAAATTCGCTTCATTTATTTTTTCATGCTGCGAATGGGGAGTTGTGATCGTAGCATTACCATGGCTGCTCTGAACCGTGCACAGGATTCAAATATAAAAATGGTGCAAGTAAATTAATCGTAACTTGTGGCGACAGACAAACTGATGGAGAAATTGCTCCCTCCCCCTTCTCCCCCGTCCCCCTTTTTTTACCTAATGATGATGCTGAAATACAGGAGATAACTTCCAACTCGGCTTTTGTGAGCCAAAGATCTGCAACGTAACTGATGAACCAGTCCTGCTCAGACAGCTGTCATGTACGTCAACTGGTTTTCACAACAATTATAAAACTAAAACCAGCTGAAACGCGAATGCAGAGAACAAGGCAACAGGACGAGGCTGGACTAGCAACTGAAAATTTATATCCTGTATTCGTGCTTCTATGTGTTCTTCTCTCTGGGTTATTCTCTGTTTTCCTGTTGCTCTCGTATTACAATCATGTACCAAGTGGCCCAGATTTCGACTCTGTTACCTTTCACTACTTCGTCTTTTCTGCCCCGGAGGAGGCAAATCACTTGTCGAAACGTTGCCGTAGCGACGTTTCCTGTTCAACCACTTCATTACTTTGAAGGGAAGAGCACGAAACCCAGCCACGGTGTTGTGAACTAAAACTGCGAATAAATAAAAGTCATCAAGAAAATACAGCAGACTTCAGGTCTGGCACCTAAATTAAATTAGCTGCCTTCCTTCGCGTAACACGATGGTTGTGGATTCGGTCCGACTCCCTACCGACGGCAATTTATTTCATTTTCCTTCAGCCTTCATTTCGTAATTACTACACCTCGAATGAGTATAGCTGATAACAACACTATATAATTTCTTTGGTTTAACTATATCTGTTGGTTTCATATTGTTGTGGCTAATGACGACGACGACGACAACTACAAGAACAAAAATAACAACAATTGGGTCCCTCGCTTCGTATTCTCCTTTCTTTCTCTCAGAAAATATAGTACACAGCGAGTAGTCGATGGCGTCTTCCCTATGGCGGGCCGCGGTGTCTTAGAGGTCACGAAATAAAGGATAGTACTCTGTGCCTTTTTATAAACAAGGCCACCGTGTACATGTTCTATGCATGATTAGCACCCATTCTCGTAACTTATTATTAAGTCTTATTTGGCGTGTTCTGCGCTAAAGCACCCCTTAAAGGTTATACAAAACTCGCGTTTCTGATGCAAGCGTTGTTATTCAAGATAACAGAGCCGTGATATGAGCTTGATTGATTTACTGATTGATCGACCAGCTGCGTACAGTGCACGTTAAAGAACTATAGTTCTTTAACGTGCACTGACGTTAAAGAACGTGCGCTGACGTTAAAGAACTATAGTTCTTTAACGTCAGCGCACATTAAAGAACTATAGTTCTTTAACGTGCACTGACATCGCGCATTACACGAGCCTCGACATTCCGCCTCCACTGAAATGCAGCCACTGCGACCTGGATTCCATCTCGCGACTTTGGGATCAGCAGATGAGTGCCATAGCCACCAGATCACCGTGACGGGGCATTGGTTAAGCTTGTGTGCATGGTTCATGGTCGTGGAAGTAGCATGAAAACAAACAGCGCGCCTCCAAGGCGTCTAAGCCACCTGCGGGAAAGTCCAACGATGTCTTGTTCATGTAAGACTCAAAGTGAAGCTTTCATTGTTCGATCGCGGATAGCGTCCTTTCTTGGTACTCACGAGAGTGCCCCTCGTTGTTGTTTTTAAAACAGTTTCTACGTACACCATGCTACTCCATGGAAGCTGCAGTATGCTCGTGATCTCGCTGCCTGAAAATGTCTTCTTGTGCAAGAGGACACCGTCAGACACCTCCACGAAGTAACCGGTGTCGTACACACTGAGCGAAAAAGTCAGCGAAATTGCATTCTCTGCTATCGAAGCCGCGTGGACGTCTCTCGGAATTCCAGATGATCGTGCGACGTTCGCTGCTGTATTCTTGCCTTTCTTTGTTTTCTTTTTAACTTTTTCTTTGTTTTAGAGCGCCAGATGTTATGGGCTCGTTACAGTGACCGAAATTTACCGGGAAGTTCCTTTTTTTTTGTTTCTCTATGATAATGCAGCTTGACTTACTCGTTTTTTAGTAACACATATTGTTGGGCTGGTTGGTTCTTACTGTACATAAAGGTAAAGATGTAAGGCAAAACAGAAGAAACGAGATTTGGGCTTAATCATGTTCCCCTTGCTTCTTCTGCTTGCTTTGCGTCCCTAGGGTTATTCGTTTTTCTAGAAACAACGACCGAAACCTGCTTTGCGGGATTGCCGAAGATTCGGGGAAGGAATGAGTTGTCGTGTAGTTTTCACGCTACTTCTACTTTCACTTCGAGAAATGTGGGTGCAAACCTGATTTTAAAAGTTGCACTGTAATTGCGAAAAGCAGGAATGAAGTAACACGCCTAATCATGAAGCTCACCAGATCTCATGCTTTAAAGACAAATACATCAGCGTGCCCTCCATCTCATCATCAACTGAAGAAATAGCATATCCTGGTGGCACTATACCTGTGGTTTAAGATCTGGTTTGATTTGTTTTGTAATACGCGATAAGTGGTACATTCAGCTGGGACATAAATAAGGTTACATTTACTGCCAATAAACAGCATGATTCACCAACAAGCCCAAGTTGAAACCCTCTTGACGTTCATTTATAGTTCATTTGGGCCCTTCTTTTCGTCGTTTTTGTGAGCCTTATGCCACTGCAGCGCTTATCGGCACAACGGCGTGCTGAGCAAGAACTCTCGGATTTTGCATAAGGAACCACATCCTTCCAGAAGATGTAAAAAAGCACTTTTCGGCGGCGTCTCCCCGTCGGCAGGACATGATGTGAGGCTGTGCAAGATCCTTATAGCTGAACTACTTCGGCAAGGTTCTGTCTGTACCGATTAACCAGGCGACGCCTTCACCGAGGCAAAAGTGCTGCGAGAACTTCAGCGCACTGCGGACCGCGCCACAGAATTTCTGTGGCAGCTGCAGCTGAGACAGTTACGGACCAATGTTCGCAACACGGGCCTTTCACCTAAGTGCGCTGTTCTTCTGCCGGATGATGTTTAACGGATGTCAACCCTTGGACCGAAATTCACTGTACAAGTAAAAGGATCCCCACCGGAGCTATTTTCCCACGCAAGGCAAGTTTCACATTTCGCCTCCGCCGAAGAATCTCAGTACTGCATCTCGCAAGGTGCGGGAATTCTAAACCGATGTAGAGAGACGGACACCCCGCTTCCAGTGAAATGCGTCGTACGTTATTTAACTGACAATGCGCGTTATACGTAGTCCAAGCGGACAAAGAAGGCGGCTTCGCGAAAAAGCCAGCCAGGCCCTTTTGAAATCTCTTATCCTGCACGAAAGAATTTTAATTCAGAAGCGGAAGAGCGAAGCAAAAAAAAAAAAAACAACTTTGCTCGCGTTTGAACCTGGCGCAGTTAAAGAAAACTACAGATAGAGCTCCAAAGATTTTCTCAAGGTTTTCTTCACGATAAAAACTCGCAAAACAGATGCCCCGTTCAGAGTAATCGTATTGGAGCGTGACTCTTAGCAAAAAGCATTTGGTATCTTTTTGCAAGAGAAAGTAAAACTATTGCTAGTCAACGACCCGTTTCTCTTTAGAAACTCACAAGGGGTTCTAAACTTCATCAGTTCTGTCTCAGGCAAGTATCTAAAAGGTTTTTCTGTAGACATCACCCATCTATATTATAGCTTACCCCACAGTAGTTTGCCAAACTGCGTTGAACGTTCTACTCGATCTTTACCCCAAGTGAGAAACAGCAACATTACTTTATTAAACGTCTTCGCTGAGGCCATACGAGGCGGTGCAGTGACTATCATGCAGAATGGCTCATGCAGACAGTCACCGTAGGAAGGGGTATCTCATGCGAAAGTGTATTCACTCAGATTAAGCGTTGACAAATAAAATAATCAGTTGAAGAGAGTAGTAAAAGAGAGAGAAAAAGGAAGTAATTATAATGGTTAAGATAACATAATTTTGGTATATACAGCTATTCTTATAACACACGGAATTAAAAAAAAAAGGAAAAACGCCGTCCGCGGCAAATAGCGATATGTAGTCCTTTAGATCGATTACTTGCAGCAGTGGACATTATAATCATCCCCAAGAACTTGGAACACATTGTTGATAATTTAACTAATATTTTAGAATTAGTCATTTATTTCTACTTCGAACATAATGCTTTATTTCTACCTCGAACACTAGAAATGTACCTGGCTTATATCGACTGATTTATTATACTTCCGTCAACTTACAATGTCAGCGCCTTTAAAAGGCGAAAGCCTTCTATACGGGTGTGAATATATCCCGATATTTTGTTATAATATGATACGAGTCATTCCGAACTATATCTCTGGCAGGGAAACGCCCCATGGCAGAAGAATTGGAATTTGAACGTGTTGGTACGTCTTATCGGCGAAGCGGTAAACAATGAGACAACTAAGAAAACACAACTGGCCAGCACGTATCGTGTTTCAACCGGCCCATTGTTCAGCGGCTGCTACGATAACTTGAGATACCTCATTCTACGGCATATATACTTGTTCCTTCTGCTTTCGTCTCGAAAGCATCCAGCTCGGTCCTGTAACAGCTGTGTACCGGCTTTTGCAGGTACCCGTTGTGTTAAAGCACCTCAACAGCAGCGCCACTGCTATAGGTTTTCGATTGAGTCAAGCTAAATAACTCTTCTGCGAATTCATAAACGCGGACAAAACGTCGAAAATCGCGTAAGATTCTATTATACATAACTGGTCGCCACTAGGCAATGACTGCGTTTAGCGGCTCCATGCAGTGTCATGTGCCTCCAAGCACCCGTGCCATGTACATTGGAGCCAATGCCACGGGGGGTTGTGATTAACGCTCAGTTAAGCAGCGGACTATAGGTGTACTCTTAACTGTAGTCGTTTTCTCTCTCAGTAATCGAGGAATTATTTATAATCATCTTGCAGTTCGAGTTACAGATGCCACCGTAAAGTATGTACACGTCTCCGGCGCTAATGATGTTCGAGTCAGGGACAACCATTCCCGAGAAGTACGCCTCGACAAGCGAGGTCCATTACGCATGCGAGTTGTCCGTATACATTCGACGTCCGTAAGGAAAGCAAGTTTCCTTAGGTATGTAAAGTATACCGCCACCACATTGCGCCCTTTATATACTAAAAACATTATCGCGCTGAGAATAGCTCCTGCGATGGAAAACACACCAGTAAGAACACGTGCATTAACATTTCGGGTGAAATCAATGTCGGAACTCTTGCTTCTATGAACATAGACGAGCTTCCCATAGTGTGTATAGCTGTGTCGCCGAGTTGGTATACACGTGCGTACGCTCCACGGCACGCATGGGGGAAATGGACACACATCTTGAACAGGGCTGGAACCATGATTTTAGTTAAGGAATATATGGACATATAACTACTGCCTTAACTTGAAGACAGCAGTTGTACGCGAACTTAACGTTTCTATCGCGCTGCCGTGTAAGTGTTCTCAGTGTGCGTCGCGTTAGCGGCACGCCGTACATCACGTGCACACATACGTCAAGTCAGCCATGGGCCTCGTCGAAGCCCTGTACTTAAGGAATATATAAAGTTCACACGTTGTAATATTCCTGAGGGATATACCACCGGAAGTTAATTTAGTGACTTTGACAGCTGGCTTACATGAAGCTCCCATTGTCTTCGCTCCCCTTGTTTCCTTATAAACATAGCCTCGACCGCATAATGTACGTAGATCCTTCCGTTGCTGAACCGGACTTCCGGTGTGCGGCAATAAACTGCTGTAATCGGCAGGCGGCTCGGCCAATAGATATCGCTTGCCTTCCAGCGAAGCAGAACGCGGGTCGTTATCTTAACTGCGAGTAACAAGAAGACAACGAAAAGCGCGAGCGATAGCGAAAGGATATACGGCCGTGAGGGTCTCTCGATACTTTATGCACGCATCGTAGCCGCCAAAGACGATGCTCGTATAGCGCTCGTATGCTAAGGATAACGCCTCGAAATAAATAAATAAATAATATAGTAGCTGAGTGCTTAAGAAGCTTACGCAGGCCTCCGATCGCTAAAGGATGAGATTGCAGCTCGCTCTTTGAACCGGAAGACCAGTGCGTATATATGCGGCCGAGATTGTGCAGTCAATAAATCTCTCTTTATTGCGCCCTGGGAACAAATTACGCCTATCTGTAATAGTGCCGAGGCCTTAACGTTTCCCTCTCGCAGCTAGTTTCTTTTCTTTTTCTTTCTCTTCTGCGAAAAAATAAAATTATGCCTCTCATCCCATGCTCAATAGCACTTCGCAGGCAGCGCCTGCTTCCGTTCGTTTCGGGGAGGCTTTGTGCTAATCCCTCGCGTTTATCGAACGTCTCACGTATAACGCCGGTGCTGCTCGGGGCGTGAACTGATACGGCCTGACAAGCGAACGAAATGAGACCCGCGCCTTTCGTGCGTTTAGCGTACGCTGTATTAGTCGCGATATTCGCGGATCCCTTGCCCTCCCAGAGAGAGAGTGGAGGGGGAGATAACGAAGAAACGACGAAATAAAAAAAGAAAAGATGGCCGACAGCGTTAAGTGTGTGCGAAGGAGAAACCGTTATATATGACGAAACCCGGATTGTTCCCTGTTACATCACCTGCATGCATGGGGTGGATGGCGTGCCATAGATATGTCGTTTATATTTCCGTGTTCCAGGAATGCATGGAAGCCATGATGCATGTGAACGAAATACCAGGACACACCACTTTAACCGCTGCACTACACCGACAGGGCATCAGGAGGAGGAGGAGGAGGAAGAGGAAAAGAAGGAAGAACAGGGCAGATAGGTCAACCAGAAGCGCGTTCGGTTTGCTACCCTACAATTGCTTAAAGGAATTAAAAGGGGAGAAAGAGGACGTAGGTACTCTAAGGGAACCAGATACCCTTACAGGACCTACGTATATAGCGGCACAAACGCTGACACCCTTGTACGTGGCGTTGTGCTAAAGCATTGCATTCATGACTAAATAGGTTGCGAGTACGCGCTATCTTTTTTGAAAGTTTTCAACGTACTCATCGTCGAGGGCCCCGACCCTGGCAGTATAGCGACGCTGACTAAATACTGAGTGCCGAGATTCTCACTTTCACCTCTTCACCGTATATGTTGCGTCCCAGTGACACACGCAAACCACAGAAGCCTGTAACAGCTGTGCATGAGGGCGTCCGTCGTAATTGTGGTGTTGTTAAAGTGACGGCCCTCTTCATTGTAGCGTAGTGTGTGCCTTTCGTCAAAACAAGGTCCCATAAAACTAAGTACGAGCAGGAAGCAGGAAAAAGGTTTCCCATGAGAAACCTTTTCTGACAGTAGCCCTAAATCTTAATTGAATGCGTAATCCAGCGAGAAATATGCATGCTTAGAATTTCAGCGCAGTCCACCATCCCCCTGTTGTAATATATAAATATTGTATTGAGCCAGTAAATTTCTGTATTACACTCGTGACTTCTATATAGAGATGCGTAGTGTCGTGGTGGGTGCTAAGGCGATGAGGACGATGATTTCGTGGGGTGTTGAATGGGTGCTGACATGATTATGGTTACAGTGAACGCTTCGGGAACGTTTGACACATTGAGGATAAGAGCGCGGAGCTCATTGTTGCGCATTGATGTTGGAAAGTTCCTTGCATGTGACTAATGAGGCTCCGTCTTGGAGCAAGAAAACTTGCCAAAGTAGGTTAAGCTTCTTTCTTTTTAATTTTTTTAAAGCGCAATGCACAGCTCTGCTTTATCAATAAGCAAATGACTGTAGTAGGCAGCTCAGGCTAAGTTCATTGGCGTCAAAACAACAACAACAAGAATAACAACAACAACAACAACTCAAAGTACCACAGATATTCCCAATTCTTTGGTACTTTAGGCGTACAACTTTGTTTAAAGCCTTTTCTTTTCTTCTTTCTTTCCATTAGCCCGCAGGCTTCTCGGCAAAGTCAATCTCCGAGGTCAGGCCATAAATAAGTTCCTTTCGGCGGCGCACGCAAAGTTCAAACGCTTGAAGAGAGTTTGGCCGTTGCCTCGCAAGCTCGTAGTTTGGTAAGCACCTCCGATAAATGCGATATGACAAATTGGATGGAATCGACTGCGCGAGACCGAGAGAGGCTCTCAGAACGCTCGTAATCTGCGCGTATACTTCTCTCTTTTTTTTTTTAAAGAAGTATATTTTTTCTTGTGCAATTTGGTTCTAGAAACTCAGTTTGAAGCCGACACACGATCAACATCAGAAAGCGGTATTGCCGTCTCGTTGATGAGAAAATCCCCGTCCCGTGATAAGTGCGCACGCGTACTTACTTCCACCAACCGTAAGCTGCGATGGCGGATGACGTCGTGGGAGGAAGACGGAGGAGGAAGTTCGCTCGCGGAAGTCATAGAAGCGGAAGGAAACTTCCGCGACAGTGTAATATGGCTGCAGGGGAACGATTTGCCCCAAGAACTGTGAGCCTGAAATATGACTTCCGAACGTGCCTCGGGGCCTGGTATGCGGGCACGACTCTTTAATCTTTGTTTGCTTTTGTTTCGCCTTCAGCGAGCTCTTTTTTGCCGCGAGTGATCGAGGGCGTCTTAAAAAGAAGTTTAGCCGAGTTTAGCCGACGAGCAGGTGACACAATTTGTTTAAACGTCGAAGAAGATAGAACTCCTGATCATAATGTGCGCCTCTATAAGGATTGGAAGCATGAATCATTATGCTCGTGATCGACGCCCACAAGTGAACTACGTAGCTCTCTCTGCGATTCGGTATACAGTATATAACTACAGAGGCCAATTTCAAACGAACGGAACACAACATAAAATCAAAGAGGCAAAGACGAGCACTAACAAGCCTCGTTCATTTAAGACAGCGTCCAACGATGGTGATTGTAATGTATCGTCCTTATGACGTTAGCATGATGCTGCAGAAGACGCTATAAGAAAATAACCTTTTCTTGGCCTAGTTGCTGCTATAGGACGTTCAAAGATAACCAAGCAGCAGGTTCCAGCATTTGACGACCGAAGGATTACAAAGCATGCTATGCCCCTCCCCCCCCCCCCCCCCCAACTTCCGTTTTCTTTAAATTTTTTAATGAGCTAATTATGAGCGTGTGTGCGTACGCTGGTTCGTATACATATCAAGAAAAATATTTAAGGGGCAGTAAAATGAAACGCTAAATTGGTTAGACTGATAGATGGTTATTGTGGATATATACTGTCGTTAATTTCGTCACTTTATGATCAATATTAGAAGAGAAAATCAGGATTTACAACCTGCAGGACAGCCCACACATCTTACTGTTTCGATAGCGAAAGCTTTGTTGCGGCGAGCCCAAGTCGAGCAATGTGAGGCCAGCACTGAAGCTCGCCCCACCGAGAATAGAAATGTGGATATATCAGGTTTCGCACAACCTGAATTAAATAGCCGCCAAAGTTATAACACTCGAGTTGTCTTTTCAGTCCCTTTTAAGCTCGGTAATTCGCGCAAAAAAAAAAAAAATGAATCCGGGTAAGCGAGCTACGTCGAAGTGCCAGAAAAAACATAAAAAAAGAAACTTTTGTTCAGTGTAAAACCTGTGTTGTTTACCGCGTTCCTCTGTCCTGTGGCCACGTCTATATCGGCCAGACCGGCCGCAGCCTAAATGTTCGGCTCAGAGAACATTGTAACAAAGCAGGACGTCTGCCACCTGACGATTTTTTTGGCGCAACATTACCATAGCTGTACGTGCAAACCAAACTTTCGTGGAACCGTAGTCGTGAGCATGTAGGAACCACTGCGAAATCACTAGGCTAATCATTGAAGCTGAACAGATTGACCGGTTCGGTGACGCATGCGTTAGCAATCCGTCAATATCTTCGAGTACAAAGAAGTTGCATTTTCTGCGCGCGTTGTGTTGATGCTGCTCATTGAGTGGCTATATGTAGCCTGTTTATCTGTTCTTTAAGGGATCTTGCCTCGGTATCAATGCTATTGTGTTTCGATAAGTGTTCGCATGACAACCGTGTGCAAACACGTATATAGGTCGGCTGGTGAAGGAAATAAACTATTGTTGTTCGTAGCGCCAGTACGTCTCTTCCTTTTGTCCGTGTCCCTTTTAAGCGCTCAACTCTCACTAGAATGAACAACCAACAAGCCTGCATCGCAGCCCCCGTCTCACAATCCACTTTAGAGTCCGTTTAAGCAGAGCCTCATAAGACAAGTGTATTGTCCCGAAGAGAAGACGAAGAGGAGCAGTGGCGACAAGAGAAGACGAAGATCGAATGTTGAGATTAAACAGTTAACAGCAACCGTTGATCAGTCTCGGATCTATATTTGGCGCAGCCCGACAGGATGAGGATAGAAGTAGGAGTTGGTACTACTGCGGCGGGACAACCGTACGTCACGTCCTACAAAACTGAAGATGAGCAGCAAGTCGAACTCCAGGAGTCGGCGACGTCACCAAGCCTGCTTCAGTTCATCGCAAGTAAAGCGAATGTCATCGAGGAGGACCTCATCGGCCGAGGTACGTGGAAATTCAATATCGAGATGTGCGACTGTGAAAAGTACTTCAGGCAGATAACTACGGAGAAGCCGTTTTCAAGTGGCGCAAACCAGCACATTGCGGTGCCTATGGAGCACATGTTGCAAGTGCAGGCGGTACATGCTGAGCAACACGGACAATTGCTTGCTATGTTAGCGGAGACACTACACGCTAAGACGGGTCCCAAAAAGGAGTTAATCAAGCCGGATATGTTCGATGGGACGTCCTCGTCAGCAACTACATGGCTGAAATTCGAGTACGCTTGTGAGAAGAATAGGTGGATGACGCCACAAGACAAAGTACAGAATATGAGGTTGTTCCTCACTCACAATGCCAAGAAGTGGTACGAGTTCCGAATATTAGGCCATCAGGACGATTCCTGGGACCAGTGGAGCGCAAGTTTCATCTCGGATTTTGACCAAAACCCTGTCGACCGTTGGGACAGAGCTATATTTTTGAAACAGCGTTCAGGATCACTTATTGATTACTTCTACGAGGAGAGACGGCTTTTACAATTAGCAGGCCCCGAGCTGCCTGGATCATCCATTGTGCCTTTAGTCATCCATGGTGTGACGAAGGAGTGTTAAAAGCAAGTGCAAATACGATCAC
This sequence comes from Hyalomma asiaticum, assembly GCA_013339685.2. Taxonomy (NCBI): domain Eukaryota; kingdom Metazoa; phylum Arthropoda; class Arachnida; order Ixodida; family Ixodidae; genus Hyalomma; species Hyalomma asiaticum. The sequence continues at coordinate 106,711,782 of CM023482.1, read as the reverse complement.
CCAAGACGGTGGAAGACCTATTGGGATGTCTTAAGGATGCTTGCCATGAGGCATCTGGGCAGGCTGCGCAGCATAACTGGACCCATCCAGCGAGAGTTCTTGCAGATAACGCGGCGCCTTCAGCGACAGCAGCCCCAAGAAGTACCGCTTCATACCATCGCCCTAACAACGGAGACCCCCAGGAGTAAAAAAAACTTATAAACGTGGGTGTACAGCCCCACCCGTGTAACCAAAATGGGGCTGCCTACTTGATTCGGTCGAATGTTTTACAAGCTGCACTGATTATAAATGGAAGAAAAGTAAATCCATTAGTTGACACAGGAGCTTCTGTAAGCCTAATCAATGAAATCACGGTGAAGCCAGAGGAGATGCGACGAGGTAAAATGGTAACAGTTAAGAGCTATGATCGATCATCTCGAACGCTGCATACTTGGACAAGAGCTAATGTGCATTTGGCTGGGAAGGACTTCACGATGGAATCACTGGTCATGCGTGACGTCGAATTTTCGTTTATATTGTCAAGACCCGACATGAAGAAGCTAAGAATGAACATTTCTTGGAAAGATGAAGTCACTCTATAGTCCATTGTTTCATCTATCCAGACACCGACGCAGATGAGAACTGTCAAGTGCAGTCGTGATGTATGGACAGTTTTCCCGGAGCTTGTATGCCTGGACGCATATCCACCCGCAGCTTTCGTACCCGAAGTACCTTTTGAACTTCATGACACGACTGTTGTGCGAAAGAGAGCCTATAGGATGTCCTATGAAAAGAAGACATGGCTGAAGCAAGAGCTGCAACAAATGCTAAACGCTGGAATCACAAGGCCCTCGACGTCACCGGTTGCGTCGCCTATATTGTCCCTAAAGAAGATGGTTCGCTGCGACTCTGTACGGATTACCGGCAAACAATGCCCAAACAGAGCTGTATCCTTTCCCTATGCCCTTTATTGATGACATCGTTAACGATACTAGAGGGTGCAAATGGTTTTCCCGAATTGACTTGTGCAAAGGTTACTGGCAGGTACACCCACCCACGGGTGGGGCTGTACACCCAAGGTCGCCGACATAATGAACGATATTAAGAAGAAAAAAGGGACATGGGCAGGCCACGTGATGAGAAGGCTAGATAACCGATGGACAGTTAGAACGACGGAATGGATACCAAGAGAGGGTAAGCGCAGCCGTGGTCGGCAGGGAGTAAGAGGGGGGGGGACGAAATCAAGAAATTCGCAGGCGTCAAATGGAATCAGCTCGCGCACGACAGGCAAGCATGGCGAGGATTGGGAGAGGCCTTCGTCCTGCAGTGGACGAAGGCCTGCAGATGCAGATGGGCTGATGATGATGATGATGATGATGATGATGATGACCTCTCCAGGAACAATCGAAGTACACGGCATTTATAACACCATTTGATATCTACGAATAAAACCGCCTGCCATTCGGTTGGAAGAATTCAGGCGCTTGGTTTCAGCGCATGATGAACACCGTATACTAAAAGAGTTCACAGGAGACTTCTGCTATGTTTATGTCGATGATATCATTCATTCTCGTACGGAAGGTGTAGGAAGGAAGCAAAGGACAAATCAATCTATCGAGCTCCCACCCGCGTCATGTGCCGCGTTAATGTATTTATAAAAAAAATATAACTGCCACGCAGGGTGTCGGAACGAAATGTTTTTCGTTCCGGTTTTCGTTTCGTTCCACAGAAAAAAGTTCCGTTCCGTTTTCGTTCCGGAACGAAAAATAAACGTTCCGTAACGGTTCATAACGTTTTTTTTTTTTTCAATAATAAGAACGAGCAAAATACTTAATATTAAAAGTAACTTTTAAAAACAACAAAAAGTACTGAACTAATACATAAAAATGCAATAATAATTGTTGGGGTTCTACGTCCCAAAGCCACGGTGTGACTATGAGGGAAGTCGCAAAAAGTTTCGAAGCAAGGACACAACAAAAACTTGGCATTTCTTTTTCCTCAAGTTTGAATCCCGAATTTTCGTGACGAGGGGGCGCACGATTTCAGAAGCAGCAGATCATTAAGTGTACTCGCCGCTAAGCGAGACCGCTGCTCTGACAAAACGAACTTGAGTGCCGAAAATGCCCTCTCAACGCTGACTTGTGTGGCTGGCACACCAAGGGCCACTTGTGCTAACATAACTTGTGCTAGCTTGTGCTAGCTCCGGTTGCCGCTCTTTGCGCTCGTCCCAAAATTTCAGCACATAAGCGACAAAACCCTCTCTCTCCACGACGGCCTGTGTGAGAGGCACGCGAAACTCCGCTTGAATTTAATACAAACAGCTATGGTTGCCACTTTCTTGGTTTCCTGCATTATTTCAACGCATCTTTCCTTTGAAATACCTGCCCGAGATGCGAGCTGAGGTTGAACCCTGAGTTATGCATTATTGCTCACGTTGCATGACCTCGGTTGTTCCGGATCGTAAAGTTTTCCCGTGAACCGAAAAACGATAAAAAATATTTCGTTTTTGCTCCGGAACGAAATAATAAATAACGTTCCGGTTACGTTTTCGTTCCGGTCAAAAATATCGTTTCTTTCGTTTTTCGTTTTCGTTTTTCGTTCCGTTCCGACACTCTGCTGCCACGTACGTAAAGTTATCACGTGGTCCTGTTTCATGCGCTGCTTTTCGCGCTCCAGAGGGACTGCGTGCCATCCCACCGCCGTCAGCTGGCGTTCCATGCGAACGACACAGAAGCTTAGAGCAAGTGGCACTGCAGTCAACCAAAGCACCGGTAGCTTATCGCAATGACCAACAATATTCTTATATGCTACGTACAACTTGTTAGTAGCAGCTGTCCTTCGCCTAGTCCCATTGTGTTTGCTTCTAAAAAGTTCGTGCTAATTTCCACTTTCCAGGCTACTTGCTCGAACCGCAGCTACGGTGCTCACGGATTGAAGTAGGACATGTAAACATTGAATTAAGCCAACTAAAATGTGCAATTGCTCGCTACAACCGCGTCATGTAGCTGGGAATCCCGCCTCTAAAGGTGGTGTTTTTCTAGTGCAAGTATACAAACCAGTATTACACCGATAGTACACGAATTGAAGATTGTAGAAACAAAAATTCGTGCATTACTTAGGCCTAAGTTTTCCTATTTCAATCCATGAGTACTATACATAACCATAACGACACAGTGCTTATTTCGATTCTTACACTCACGCAGCTCTACCCTTAATCACAAGTTGTAGTTGGATAGATCTTGGCGCGGTGTCGGATAATCATATGCTTACCCTCATTCAATCATGCGAGCTCGGTGAACTTGTAATCTACACCACCATAGACGGGCGAGGAAACAAATAGAGGCGAGGCACTTCGAGGCACAAATATACTCAACACGATCACTGGATTAATTCCTTCATCGCAACGGCAGCCTAGTGAATATAGGGGATGTAGTATGTACATGATTTAAAGCGCATGATAGCACACCGTAAAATTATGAAGCCCGTACGTGGTTAACAACAACAACAAAAAAAAAGAATATCCGTAAACAAATTCACGGGCACTGTGGAAGAAAGTCGGGGACTTTTCCAAGTTGTCTAACAATCTCGATTCATACTTGAGGGGCACCTGCGAACATACTTGCGTGTGCTGTATGACTGTGAGTGAAAAAAATACGGACAAGCCCACCATAGAACTCGGGTGGGCTTGTAGAAAGAACTCTTGCCAGGGTTCATCCGCATGTAGATAACGAGCAACGGTTGATGCACTTCAACGCAATTATGTATTCCGGAGTGCTGGATTTGTGGTTTTGGATTCGACACAAGCGCCATCTTGTCACACTTGTTATCCCGGTTCATACTTGCGAACAGAGCTTATCGTACTGCGGGAAATTGCTGTCACCGTAGCAAACACGATTGATGTCCATAACTATCAGCAGCCTTATCGCCGTAATAAATCATTGCATGGCAGGATTTCTGTCGCGTTTATATGCTTCTGGAACGCTAAGGTATACGTCTTTACATGCGTGGACATGAATATTTGGACCTCGCCAACATTCGTTCATCGCGCGTGTCCCAAATGTTTCGATGCATAAGCATGAGACGATTACACCAGAGGCACACCTATACGTGACAATTATTGTAGTATGAGCAAACTATAAACGCATTGTTCTCTTTCGCAAAGCACATTCGCTTCGAATGCGTCGTGACACTCTATTCGTGCAGCACCCTCGGTTTGTCCTTCATTTTGGTCGGAAGTTGCGCGTGGACGAGATGGTCATGTAGGACACAGTCACCACCGTCGGCACCTGCGCATAGACGTGCAAAGGTCTAGCCAAAGATGTGTGCCTTCGTACTTCTCCTCAATCGTAGGTCACGCGATTGAGGCGGCTGCAAATGTTCCAAGCATATTAAAGTCGCAGGTGGTTGCTTTGCAACATTATTGTGCTTAGGACATACTGAAACACGCGGTCATGTGACCCAGGATTCATCGCTGTACTGTACGCCAGAGTGGTTTGTAAGAGTAAAAATACACCATGACACCTAACGCATGATACTTACTAATTATAAAAGTACGCTCCTTTTAAAGCGATGTAGCAAAGAAATGGTTAAACGAAGCGTGGACGCGGCCATGTTGCTTGTGTAAGCGACGAAGTGTCTACAGAGCACCCTAGTTTATTGAAAGTGCTTCTGTTCCACTTTAATTCGAACAGGTCTGCAATCTCACTTGTTTTAAACTTAAAACTAACTCTGATTTGAAGCGTTCTTAAAATGACAAGAAAGATCGTTGCTCTCTAATTCAGCCCAGTATCGGTTTTTGAACGAGCCAAACAAACAAACAAACAAACAAACAAACAAACAAACAAACAAACAAACAAACAAACAAACAAACAAACAAACAAAAGAGTTGCATTAAGGGACATTATGTAACGGCTTAGATAAACGGTAATGTTCCTTTGTTGTGTTCAAAAACCGGGAAAATACAGGGGATGTCCCGCTAGAATGAAGACAGTCACTGAAGGCAGAAATATGGAAATTTGAAAATTTGATCCTCTACGGAAAGAAGTCCCCACTTTTCCTAAATATCTTTAAAATAGATGACACAACATTTGAAGAAATTTAGTGTGCTTGAGCCGCACACTCTTACTGCCTACTGTGGTGGGAAACGGCCGCATATTGACATCGGGCCTCACTTCCGGATAACGGCAATCAGGGCTACGATGAATATGTTGTGACTGCCGTCGAACCTCTCAAATGCACTCTGAGCCAGCAACAGTATTATACGCTAACACTTAAGAGAACTGTGTATGCCAGACAAGCACCAATCTTAGCTCACCAAGCTCGTTTGATGACACTTTAGAATGAAGTGAACAAACCCTTCAAACGAAGTCGGCATCAGCGCCGCAAATTTGCCAATTCTGTGGAATTTTGGAAAATTGACCGCTTCTCTCTGTCACTCGCAAAACATACAACCAGTGGTTCCGAGACTTGTTCGGGGTCAGTTAAAGGGAAATTAAAGAGAAACAGTGACTCAGTTAAGAGTGATAGATTATTATTTGAGAACTCTACTGTTGACTTCGCCATCATGTGCACTATGATAAAAAAAAAAAAAACGAAGGTAGCGTGAAGTCACGGATTTCAAAATACTTTCTTTCAATTTTGGCCCCATTAACTAAATTAAATTTCATGAAACTTGGTAGATTCAGTCTCTGGTCCCCATAAAACACAACGCGACTCGTTTTTAGCAGATAATAAAATTGTGGACCATAAAAAATGCTATCGAAATAAATGACGCCACGGCGACTTGGTGTGGAAACGTGAAGGCGGTGTCGCCTCCACTATTTTCTGATTGCGCGTTTCTTCGCTTAGCAAGCGTTCTCTCGTAGCAAGAGTGGTGCTGCTGGTACTGGGAAAATTTCACGTACAGTATACAAAAATTTGTTTCGCTCTTTAGTATGGCTTTAATGTAGATTACAGAGGAAAACATTGGCGTGTCTGCTGAAGCTCTTTGAAAATGATTGTTTCTTTGACATTTTCGAAAAGTGCGTAGGAGATAAATGCAAGTAAAGTTGCTGTGTTTCCTTTCCCTCAAACCAACTTAAATGATTGGAGCGCCGCACTTGCATTAAGTCGTAACAAAACATTTTTTTCTTTTTTACGTTCACGTGCGCAGGAACACCATCACAACTGCGTACTACGACGATTACCTCTGCTGCAGGGTCTTCCGGTATGCTGCGTTAAAAGAAAGGGGAAAAAAAAAGAAGCCACGGTTAGCCCACAAACAATTCTTCGACGTACGTTAGAGGCTTTGTTGCGTAATCAGATATTACATCTTGCAAAACGAACCGGCTAGCCGAAGGGCTGACCGGTTCATTTCGAATGTCATCATTTGCCGGTTTATTTGGAATGATATTTGGAATGGAGGAATGTCATCTCTGCAATTGCCTTAGGCCAGTACTCTTCGGGGGCGCCCCGTACGCATGGACGTCCGCACGCATCTGCTACCTCGGCCAGGGGGCGCCACCTATTATACACGTCGAATTTGAAAGCAAAGGAGTCGGCAGATCAGAAAGGAAAAAAAAAAGGGGGGGGGGGGTGGCATTATACTGCACACTCACACAAAATATTTGACAGTGAGGTGGAGCGCATTCAGCAAGCATTGTCAGATAATGAATGGTAACTTACCATCGTCCCCGAAGACGAAAGTGCATAACAGCTGCATCTTACCAGTACTCACCTATGGGGCAGAATCTTGGCGGCTAACTAAGAGGGTTCAGCTTAAATTCAGCACTACGCAGCGAGCAACTGGAACGGAAAATGGTCGGCGTAACAGTAAGGGACAAGAAGAGAGCGGAGTGGTTAGGGGACAAACGCGTATGTTGCTACGGCCTCAGCCGGGCAATGAGCCAGGTAAGGGCTGGAAGATGAGGAGGGACGATAGCCTGTGTAGCTGATGGACGCCATCTTTCCTCGACTGTACCAACAACCTAGCGCTCCCCTGTAAATAAACCTAGCTTGACCTTCACCCGTAACCATATTAATAGAAATTAAGAAGAAGAAATGGACGTGGGCGGGCCATGTAATGCAAAGACAAGACAACCGTTGGTCATTAAGGGTAACAGAGTGGATCCCCAGAGAAGGCAAGCGTGGCAGGGGGCGGCAGGAAGTTAGCTGGGAAGATGAGATCAAGAAGTTCGCGGGAATAAATCGGGCACAGCTGGTACAGTACCGGGATAATTGGAGATCTATAGGAGAGGCCTTTGCCCTGCAGTGGGCCTAGACAGGTTGTTGTTGTTGTTGTTGTTGTTGATGATGATGATGATGATGATGATGATGATGATGATGATTCGTTATTATAGCATCGGCGTGCAGGATTTTTCACTGATGGCTATCGTCGACGACAACGAATTTTCCGAAGCACGAACTCTTCAACGCTGTTGCATTAAGAAGCGATGTTGACTTCTGTGCACTTACTCTCCCAGTTCCAACCTCTGTAGCGTAGGCACTTGAGTATTAATTCTGCAAATTAAACCGCATACTCAGTCGCAGTCTTCTCACGCTCGAAATCGCCTGCCGTAATAAAAAGGAAATCTTTAGCTTACCCGATTTGGCTTCTCCTGTACACCATGCCAGGAAAAAGAAAAAGAAGGAAAGGCACAAGAACATGTATTGTGCTTGTAAAACGCATACATGAAATATGCAGACACGTGATGAGACATTGAAGTGCCTCATAGTGTTGATCATTCGCCTTGTTCCTAAATATGGTAAAGAGGAATGTATTGTTCATTTTTCTTCTTTGACGAGTAATGCACGCAAGATTTGACGAAGTGTTTCGATTTAGAAGTTTTTACAGCCATTTACATTCTGAATCATTCTTGAGGAACGCTTACCTTCTGCCTCGCCTAGAAAAGAAGAGGAATTTCCGGTCGAGTAACAGTTCAAACGGCGGTAACCGCGTGATCAGCACGACTTCAGCTCACCGCCATTTGGGTCCCTTGTCAACCTTTTCAGGTTTCTCACCCTTCCGGCTGTCGTCGGTGCTTTCTCTGTTATGAAAAAAGAAAAGGACCTGTTTTCTAAGTTTGCTAAGAAAGGAGATATCAAGAGCTGTATACTCGCCACCCCCGCCACGACACCTTACTTAACATGATGGACGACACAACAAATGTTTTAAGCGGGTGTGTTAATTTTAGCGCATCTGCTGAGCTCTGTTGCGCTGGAAAGAAAAAGAAAAAAGTGAACGCAGCTACTACTATAAAAGTCGCTTTTTATTTAGGTCATCAGTACTTCTCACGTTGTGGAAAATGTTTCATTTGCGAAGCACAAGATGAAGAAGAAACAGGAAGTACTGGGCTAGGTTTTCATTTCTGTAAGTAATCATCACCATCGTCACGAATAACAAGAATGTACGTGCAGACACTACTACTACTACTACTACTACTACTACTACTACCACTACTACTACTACTACTACTACTACTACTAATAATAATAATCGATGTCACGACTTCCCAAACTGAGCTTTTGGGGTACTTATAGGGGGAAAGAAGGAAGTTACACACACACACACACACACACACACACACACACACACACACACACACACACACACACACACGCACGCACGCACGCACAACACACACACACACACACACACACACACACACCACACACACACACACACACACACACACACACACACACACACACACACACACACTCTTCATAGAAATAAGCGATAGCCAACCAACGCACCGACGCAGACACTTACGTAGACGCGGACCTCTTCATTTCAGTGCCAGTCGTGTGCTCGAAATCGGTTTTCTCGCCGCCTTCGCCATCGTGTTCTGTTCTCTCGGTTTTGTCGCCTTCCGGGTGCGCTTCTTCGGCTCCCTCTGGACTCGAACCGGTCTCTTCTCTACGTGGTAACAGCGGACGAGGAAAATTATGCTTTATTTTACCAGACTTATTCGTAAACCGGCAATTCCATGAAATAAATCGAAGCATACTAAGAAACTTTAGCCACTTCTGTAGAGAAAGTAGAAAGTATAGAGTTTATTGTCACCAATAAAGTCGTACGTATAGCTGCACGAAGGCAGATTACCGTAACACGCGTGAAAGTTGGGGCAGGAAATCTTACAGGAAGCATCGTGGTAAGTTTTCAACGAGCGCTCAGTTGTCTGTAAGCGATCGTGTTGTCGCCGTCGTTTCTCCCCTGTCCTCGCAATTTAAAAGGTGTTTTTCATGGAAGAACTTCACTTCTTCCTTCATTTTATTTTCCTTAAGGACCTCACACTGGAGGTATTACATAAGGGGTGGGGTTTAGACAATGTTTATATCAAATAGTGGCTTCCCAGACTACGAAGTCTGGGAAGGCCTTAAAATATTAAAAAAATACAAGTGTTACACACTATCAACGATGCATTAAAGAGGCACAACAAAGTGAGAACGTGAAGTTGTTTGCTATGATAAATTATATTTCGAGAACTCGAATTTCGTTAATTTGAACATTTTACGTTCAATGTTAAAAGAGAAAATGAATGTGAAAGTTCTAGTTTTAAAATTCGCGCCGGAACTTCGCAACCTAATGACGTCGGAAGGCCGATTTCTGTTTTTCGTGTTCTCGCTAAATTCGCTCGATAATATACTCCGAAGGGCCCCTTGTGTTAAGCCTCTGGGCTTCCTTGGAACACAGTGTAGGCCTTAGCAGACGCCGTCAATTGTGTGTGACGCCACGCATCTTAGTGCAGGAACTTCAAAACGGTGTCGCCACCCGCATTTTCTTCTTGCACGTTTTCTATCTTACCGTTTTAACACGAAAGTGTTTTATGCCTGGGATTCGAACCCACAACCAGCCATGGTGCGACGGTATCAGCTGGAAGTGCTACCACCAAGCCACCGACAGCATTAGAAAATGGAGGAAGAAACAGGCCTTATATCTTTACCCTCACCGGTTTGCGATTAGGATGTCTGGTTAAAGCAAAGGCATTTAGCAAGCAAAATTGCTGTTAAATTAGCATAACCTCCCTTTCACTGCACTATTGGTTTTCGGCAGTGGTTGCGCCACCCAGGAACGATGGAACGAAGTCGTAAATTGCCGTGTTAATATGTGCGCCGGCAGTTAGCGCTTCAGTAGTCTCGACGCCTCCATCACCGTTCAGGCTTCGACGTCCTGCTCGGTCTGCCGGCGCGCTGCTTCAACCACGGTCGCTAAACAATTTGTCTTGTGCGGCATACATGATAGGTGCTTGTGCTGCGACGCGCTCTACTCCAGGAACGCAAAGACGCTCGCATACAAGCAAGTGATGCGCCTTTCGCACAGCGAAGTGTGCGTTCACGAAACGATCCGCTGACAAACAGTTCAGTTTCACTTGCAAGGTTTCATCATAGGGAAAACGAGATCTCTCTATGGTTTTACCATTTTCGGGCGCTCCTGGTTTATGGAAGGTTTACGCAGAGCGCTGGCGCGTTCAGTGCAGCGTCCCCGGATAAATGGGAGAGAGAGACATAAAACTTTATTCTCGTCAGTTACGGAGGCAGGTTATTCGCCGGGTCGAGCCTGGTAGCCACCTCCTCTACTCTTTGTATGGCCTGGAACTGGGCACTAAGGCTGGTGGAGGTCAGAACCTCCCTCCACCCCTCAGGTGAGGGAGTGGCCAGGAGCTCCGGAGAGGGTGGGTCTTCTCTGCAGTCCCGGGGGATATGGTTAAGTGTGGCTGTTGAGCCGCATTATGGCAATGTAGGTCAAATATGTCAGGGTATATGCGCGCGTAGATGTACGGGTTCGGAAAGGAATGTGTTTGTAGTCGGCGCCAGATAACCTCCTGGCGCTTGGTCAATTTATGGCGCGGGTGTGGTTTCAGCTGCCTGGGCAAGCGGTAATACTGGGGAATGTCGTGATATGAGGTAAGGGACTTCATGATGGTCGCCCGGATCGGACGTAGGCTCTCCCGCTCGGCTGACGAATCCTCGAGCATATTGGTGGGCCGCCTCGTTCCCTGGGTTCCCCGCATGAGCCGGAACCCAGATCAGTTCACTGGGGCATAGTGTGTCATCCTCGCCCGGAAGGAGAGTGGGGAGGAGTAATCGCAGCGTTTTGGGGTCTACGATGCCACGTGCAAAGTTCGAAATGGCGGCTTTTCATTTGAGTCGCTGAGTATAGTGGTGTACCCGGTTTCCACTTCCAGGGCTATGGCCGCTTCTTTGGCTTCTGTCGAGTTGGGTGCACGGACGGAAGCAGCTGTTTTAATACAGGGCGATTCTGCGCTGTTGCCGGCGAAAGTTACCACACTCAATACGTAAGCATGGCTTAGGCCGCGGTATTGGGTGGCATCAACGTGCGCAGCTTCAGGGTTTGACGCGTGGGTCCTGTGCAAAGATATGGCCCTCGCTTTCCTTCTGCCGTCGTGGTGGTTGGCCAACATGTTCTTTGGCAGCGGCTTTATCGGAAATATTTTCCTGATGTTCGGGGAGATGGTGGCAGGATTGTTGCCAGTTGCAGACACCTTGTGCCCGATCTCATTAAAGATCCATCGACCCGTCCTGCTGCCTTGTAATCTGTAAATTTGCGCCGTACGATGTGCTTCGAGCAGTTCTTTTAAGGTGTTATGTAACCCAAGACTGAGAAGGTGTTCCGTAGATGCATTGCGGGGAAGCCCCAAGGCCACTTCATAAGCTTTGCGTATGAGGCGGTCTAGCTTGGCTCGCTCAGACTGTAGGAGGTGCAAATAAGGGAGGGCATATGTGATGCACGACAAAACGGAGGCCTGGATGACCTGAAGTAATTTCTTGTCCTTCATGCCTCGCTTACGTGCGCTCACGCGAGATATAAGGTGGGCCGTCTGGTTCACTATGACGGTAAGGCGGTCCATTGTATTATTACGGTGGTTGTTTTGTATGTTGAGGCCGAGAACCCTCATGTAGACCACCTGGGGTATTGGAGTGTTGTGGACATACACGTTAATGATGGGTAAGAGGGTTTTGATTCTGCGCCGGGAGGTCGGAGTACGAATAGCTCCAATTTGCTCCGCGAACATTCCAAACCCGCATCCGTGACGTGCTCGACGACCGTGCCTATAGCCCTTTGAAGGGTCTCTTCAATCTGACCGTCGGATCTCATGGTTGTCCAGAGCGTGATGTCATCTGCGAAGATGTAATAACACTCCCAACAATGATGACAACTAAACGTACAACAGCATAGAGAAATAGACAACAGTGCGCGTGTGTGTATTTAGAACAAATGGTGAACGATTCGGAGCACATCGTACTCATCTAGGGGAGAGCTCGGCAAAGCTATCCCGAATAATTTCGTGTAAGTCTACCGACAACAGTCCTCATGAGGTCCAAAACAATGCTTACGTCAATCAACGTTGCCAGCTAATCTGCCACAGTGATGGAATTTTAACGATGGCGACCACATTCGTGGCACCACCTTACGCTTCGATAAATAGGATGGTTAATCTAGCTTCTTTCGTTTAATTGATATAATAATATCGGCTATTCCTGTCTGTTCTCTCATCCATTCCGCTCGTTTTTTATCTCTTAGCGTTACCCCCAACATTTTTCTTTCCATTGCACGTTGCGTGCTCGTTAGTTTTATCTCTAGTTTTTTCGTTATTCTCCACGTTTCTGCGCCGTACGTTAGTACTGGGAGAATGCAGTGATTGAATACTTTTCGTTTTAGTGAGAGCGGTAAGTTTCCAGTCATGATTTCGTAATGCCTTCCGAATGCGCTCCAGCCCAACCTTATTCTACGGAGAATTTCTTTTTCATAGTTAGGAGTTCCTGTTATTAACTGTCCCAGGTATACGTATTCGTTCACACATTGTAAGGGTTCATTGTTGATTTTAAATTCCTGTTCCTTAGCTAGGCTATTGAGCATAACTTTGGTCTTTTGCCTATTCATTCTTAATCCAACTTTAATACTTTCCCTGTTTAGGTCATCAATCATGTTTTGTAGTTCGTCTCCATCGTTGCTAAAGAGCACAATGTCGTCTGCGAATCTTAAATTGCTGAGATATTCGCCGTCTATTCGAATTCCCTTGTTTTCCCAGTCTAGACGTTTAAAGATTTCCTCTAAACATGCAGTGAATAGCATCGGGGATATCGTATCTCCCTGTCTCACACCTCTCCCGATCGGGATTTTTCTGCTTCTCATGTAGGAGTAGTGTGGCTGTGCAATCTTTGTATATGTTGTTGATGATTTTCACGTATATGTCGGGTACCCCTTGTCTACGTAGAGCTTCTAGAACTGCTTGTATTTCTATCGAGTCAAATGCTTTTTCGTAGTCGATAAACGCCATATAAAGAGGTTGGTTATATTCCGCGTACTTCTCAATTACTAGGTTGATAGCGTGGCTGTGGTCCATTGTCGAGTAACCTTTCCTAAAACCAGCTTGTTCTCTCGGTTGATTAAAGTCGAGTGTTTCTCTTATCCTTGTAGAAATTACTTTTGTAAATAGCTTGTATATTACTGGGAGTAGGCTAATTGGTCTATAATTCTTTAACTCCTTTATGTCAAGTGGACCTGGGCAGGACATGTCAAGAGGAGGAAAGATAACAGATGGACAGTAAGAGCAACGGAATGGATACCAAGAGAGGGAAAACGTAACAGAGGCAGGCAAAAGGTTAGATGGAGCGATGAAATTAAAAAGTGTGCAGGCATAAAGTGGAACCAACTCGCTCAGGATAGGGTGGATTGGAAATCTTTGGGAGAGGCCTTCGTCCTGCAGTGGACCTAAACAGGCTGATGATGATGATGATGGTGGTGGTGATGATGATGATGATGATGATGAATCTAGCTACCTGCATCGCCTCAACTCAGGTGATTAACATCTTCGCATCATCTGTCTATGCGCAGTGCACCTTTATATAAAAGAACTATGGTAGGCTCATTGACACTGCAAAAAAAAAAAATGTGGTTGATCCCTCTGTCATAGGAATCGGTATAAAACGAAAGTGAAACTTGTCGTCGCACATAAGCGGCAATCAGGCGAAATGAATGGCAGGAGATGGGTTGAGTACTCTGGACTCCCCTTTGCGTGTACACATCAGCGCCACCTCGACACTGTACAGGGATCTTCGACAGCTACACGCAAACGAAGGCTCTTGAAGGACACATTTCTTCCGAGACAATGCACTGAACGCGGAAGCGCCCTACGCAAACATGCCATGAACCAGGAGCGTCTGTAAACGGCGAAACCATGCACTGCGTAACCGAACTGTTTGTCGGTGGATCGTTTTGTGCATGCACACATCGCTGTGCGAAAGGCGCCTCATTTGCTTGCCGTCGGCCGTCTTTGCGTTCCGGGAGTAAAGTGCGTCACAGCCCAACTGGCTATAATTTACGTCAGACAAGACAAATTATGCAGCGGCCATGGCTGAAGCAACGCGCCGGCACAACGCCGATGCCTGCGCGCCGACAGAGGTGTCGAAACTACTGAAACACTAACTTCCGGCGTGCATATTAACGCGACAATTTACGACTTCGCTCCATCGTTCCTAGGTGGCGGTGTGTGATGATATTTTATGCAGGTTCTTTTATAGATTCGTTTTCGGACGACTCTCTCAGGCGAAGCCTCCGAGAGTCTAATCGAGGACAAAGCCGTTTTTCCACACGACAACAACACACACACAAGCTTTTACTATAAACTAATAAGAAAAGAGAGAAACTAAACTACAAGCACTTGAGAAATAACAGCATGACAAAACGGAGAAATTAGTTCTAATAAAGTCTCTATAAGTCCTACGCGAGTCCTGACAGATTAGTGGGCATGGGTCCGGCAGTGATGTGCGGAGGCGACGCGGGAGAATTGGACGGCTCACCAAATTGTCGATGAACTTCGTGCAGAACGAGTGAGCGGAGCGCAGCAGGCTTGTGAAAAAGACCGCATCAGATGTCTCGTGGCGACGGAGGACGTGGGCGGCTAGGCGACTCGATGAGATGGTACCGGCATCTTGTCCAGGCGTCTCGGCGTGGAACTCGGGCCCGCAGCCCGACTGTTCCCGCTATGCCTACGGGCACAGGATCCAGCAAGTCCTCACCTGGAGCTTGCGAGCCGCTTGGGTTCCGATGGCTGGGATCAGGTCAGCAGGAGGTCCCGGTTGGGTGAAGCCCTTGTGGCTCGGGTCCGGAACCCGACTGCCGTCTTCAACGCCCGGCCTGGTGGACGATCCGCTGCCTTCCTCGAACTCTCCTGCCCGGAACTCTTCCGGAACTTCCCGAAGAATCCGATGCCGCTCGCTTTTCTTTCGCTTCTGCTTATTCGTTACTCTTTGATTGGCCACCGCTGTGTTCTCGTGTCCACCAGCTATTGGCCATCGGGAACACCGTGGATCTTCGTGGTTGGCTGCTTCGTTTTCTTATTTAATTTTGCAACGCCCCTCCTTTTGTTCTTCGTCGTCTTCGCTTTCATTCATGACTGTTTATCCGGTCAGCGAGGTCTTCGGTCGTTTTCCATGCACTGCTCTTATCTGGTTCACGAGCGTCTTCTCTCGTCTTCTTTTTTTTTTGCGTCACTCACGTTTGTTTTTCACGCGCACTTTTCAAACCGCGCACATCACACATCACACGGTGCCACCGCTGAGCACCAAGGGTGCATTGAAAGGGAGGCGATGTTAACTTAAGAGCAATTTTGTTTGCTAAATGCGTATGCTTTAACCGAACATCAATTAGATGCAAATTGTAAAGCGGTATTGTAAATATATTAAACCCGTCTTTTCCTCCGTATTGCAAGTTTGTCGGTGGAGTGGTCGGTGGCGCTTCCAGCTCCTACTACCGCACCCTGGCTGGCTGTGGGTTCGAATCCCAGGGGGTGGTCCTTTTTCAATCTCAAATCCATGCTTATTTTTCAGGCATCTAGTTCCGTTACGGAAGTACGTCACAGATTTCTTGGAGGACCCCGACATAAAACACTGTCGTGTTAAAATAAATGTGGCTGATCCCTCTGTCAAAGGGATCGGTATAACACGAAAGTGAAATGTGTCTTCGCATACGCAATTAATGTTTATCGTTACATCGAGGTGAACTTGCCCATTACTATCGATGTTTCGCTGGAGAGGCGGTACCGTATGACATGGACGAACGCACGTTCACGCATCGCCTCCATAACATCAAGGGCCAACTCCTTGCGGTAACTGAAGTAGCTTACGTAATAATTTGACACTGTCGATAGTAAATACCGTACTTGGCGCCTAATGCAGCAGTGTTCTTGTTGCCATCACGCTCGAAGAGTGGTCGGCGGGGGAACGCTACCCACGACGAAAGGTGACCGGTGCTGTACCACTGCGCTGTTTGCGAACGTGCGCTTGAAGTTGTACGAACGCGGATATGTTCTTTCTTATCACGCTTCTTCCCGATACACAAGAACATCGAGGCTGACTTCGGAACGCGCCTGGAATGGTGCCGCCATCCAGGAGAGGCCAAGTAAAGCTGAAGTGATTCAGTTTGCCTCTCCTAGATGGCGGCACCGTTCAAGCCAATTTTCCGGATGCGAGCGCGCTGAGCCGGATGACAGCGTTGAAGAACGAACGAAGCGCGATAAAAAGGAATTTAAGGTACATTCTTGCGGTTCGAGCATGTGCAGAGCTTGGGCCACTTCTAGTCGTGGAGCGGGGTGTTGTGGGTTCAATTCGCAGCGCATCAATAGAAGTTTTTCTTTGTTGTTACATACTTATTTTACTGAATAATATTCGTTACGGTAGTGACGTAGTCGTGGTGGACCCTGGCACCAACACTTTCGCGTTAAAAAGGAAAAAGATGAACTCACGTGCTTGTGAGCGACTCCACCTCGGAGCCATCGTAGGTGTAGTTGATCATGCGCAGGAAATACTTGGATATGAAGTGCGACAGGGTGCCAAGCAGGTGAACATATAAAGGCAAAATGCCAGGGAAGTCCAGAAAGAGTTCTGCGCGCGCCACAAGAATCGAGGCGTCGAGTCAACTGCAGGAATAGTGCTAGGTACCGCATCTTTTGTTCTACAACCCGCCATACACCGCGAACTAAAACAGCTCTTCCTGAACCGGAAACTCCCGTTATTTGAATACAAAGACAAACAAAACAATCTGAATATCTGGTACTGACACTTCGCGATACAATATATGTTCTCTTTTGCAGGCGACAGTGGAGACGAAGCAACGTGCGCGGCCTCACTAAATTTTCAGTATCGTGCAAAGATTGCTTTCGCAATCGAGATTTTCGCCATATAGCATATAGATTTCGCATGGTTAATGGCATACCGCCTGTTCATATGAAAGATATACAAAATATATTTGGTCCAAAAATGGAACGTGCGAAACATACGTTGTGTCAGTATCCATTAACTCGCTATGATACGTGGAGCTCATATGACTTATCACATCCAACCTTATGATATCGCAACAGATTGTTGCACATAGACGTCAGACATCGACAGTCAGAACAATAGCGTCCGTGCGTTTACGGATGTCTTGTACAAGAAGAGAGAAAAAAAAAACACTGCATCTTTTACGTATACCTATAGATAATATTGCCACGATGAGCCAACCTCGGGGCACCTTGGCTACGCACGAACCTTGGCCAAAATCAGAGAAAAATACTACTGGCCAATGCTCGCAGCGGACGTAAAACGTTACGTCAGAACTGCCTTGACTGTCAGAGACGCAAAGCGCCACCAGCTAAACCCGCCGGACTTTTGCATCCAATTGCAGTTCCGGAAAGGCCTTTTGCACTAATTGGAATGGACCTCCTGGGCCCATTTCCCATTTCCGACAGCGGCAAAAAATTTGTAGTAGTCACGACAGACCACCTCACGCACAATGCGGAAACCAGGGCTATTCCGTCCAGCACTGCAGCCGAGGCGGCCCAATTCTTTACTGAAAACATCGTACTGAGGCATGGCGATCAACATACGATCATCACCGACAGAAGAACCACATTCACCGCTGAGCCGCTGCGCACTATACTCATGCTCAGTAGTACGTCGCATAGGCAGACAACCGCTACCACCCGCAAACATATGGGCTTACGGAACGCCTCAACAAAACTATTGCCGACACGCTCTGCATGTACGCCGATGTCGAGCATAAGAACTGGGATAAAATACTGCCGTATGTCACCTTCGCATACAATACCGCAAGGCAGGAAACAACGAGAATGACGCCGTTCCGTCTTCTTCATGGGCGAGATGTCACGACCATGCTTGACGCCATGCTGCCTCCCGATTTCAATGAGGCAGACGCTGATGCCGCAACATTCACCCAGCATGCCGAATAAGCATGGCAGCTAACGCGCGTCAGAATAACTAACCAGCAGAAACGTGACACCCGACGATACAACCTTCGACATTGATTCGTCGTTTATCAACCGGGCGAAAGAGTCTGGGTCTGGTCTGCCGTAAGACGCTGAGGGCTTGCGGAGAACCTCCTACGCCGTTACTTCGGCCCGTATAAGGTGCTTCGCCGTCTTAGCGATGTCACCTACGAGGTCGTTGCTGACAGCCCGCCTTGTTCCAAACGCCGTCAACATCTGCCTGAGACAGTACACGTGGTGCGTATGAATCCACACGTTTCCGAGTGGACTGCGCATCATCACGGCAGAATCAGATCGACTGTTCGTAGTTCAGTGAGCATCGGGACGATGCTTCCTCTGGAGGAGGGATAATGCCACGTTCGCACTTTGTTATCCGCTGGTGACGAGGAAGACAATCACGGATTGACTGACCCGCTCGTGAATGCAAGCCCGCTCTAGAGAGGAAGAAGACTGTTCTTGCGATCTCGGCTCCTGGTTCTGCTTCTGGTGCTCCCGAGTCCGACGCAGTACTTCTTGTTCCTCGAGCAATAAAACTCTTGCTCTCAGTGAACCGCGACAATATTCACGCTGATTACTGTCAGTAGCACAGTCCACATAAATTATTCGTGGTTATCTTACTATACACGGAGAAATGTCGATAAATCGGCAGACCAGCTGCATTGCGCTATCGATCAGTACGTTTATGGGACGCATCCATGCTACGAATAGAAAGAAATTCAACTGAAAAACAGCAGGTATATTGCGCACATCTACTCATAACCTTCAGAATCTCTGTATTGATTATCATTATAATTGCCCTTGTGCAGAAGAGGTATCAATTTCCGCACTATAGCATATGCGCGACGAGATATGGGGTGGTCTAGCAGTGTAACGCACGTAAACAGTCATATAGTCGCCTCACTGGTGATTTGTGAGAACAACAGTTCATTATCAAATAAAAAGATATTCTTCTTGCTTAAATGCCTGAAAAAAAGTCACTGTGCCTTAAACAAAATTTCGGTCCCTGCAAGCATATGCAGCATAAAACTCCTATACTCGTGTTCACTGCGACTTTGTACACAATGCCGTCAACAAAGTAGCTTGAATATGTCCTATATTAACCTGCAATAGTCACACTGTGTTGTTTCTTTTACATATTTTTTGGATATTGTCACAATTTGCCCAAGTAAAGAAGGCTGGAATATGAGTGAGGTCGCTGAGTGTAGCTCTTTTTTTTTCGCGTGTGTTAACCGTTGGTAACCTCTGTGCGGCTTCAGGAACCATCGGTTATATATTATAGATATATAGCAACAATTGGCACGCACAACCAGCTCAGACAAGCAGCTATATGGGCCGTTTACAAAAAAAAAAAAAGAAAGAGAAAACGTATAAAAAGAAGCTTGTTCATGCTTTCAACACAACGCCTGTTGAAAATAAAAGAAAATTAATTGGCTCGGGCTACACGAACTTGATGCAGCCGGTTCTTTGATTAAATGACTTCAGCGTGAGCATATTGCATTGGACACACCACTGCTTTCTTAATGCCGGGAAAATCAACGAGGGCCACTAGCACAGCAGCGCAGCCGAAAATAGTTCTGACAGCATGAAAGAGCAGCTAAAACTTTACCAAAATTATCGAGTGCGTCCACATTGTAAATGCACTTTATTGCATATTTGTTATTAAAAAGAGAGAGAAGTAAGAGAAAGAGGTACCCGATCAAAATGGCGCAGTTCTTACTTCTCGGAAGAGTAACATTACAAGATACGTCATGTTAGAGCTATGCACGGTAAGATGTGCTGTATTTTGTCGGTCGAGAAGTTGCCTAAAAGCTTTTCCCACACGCTTTCGTAATTACAGTGCGACAGATGTCAAACTTACGACGTTACGAATGATTCCTTCGCATATGAAGCCAATCGCTTGCTCGTATCCATCGTAGGCAAGCGAGCAGTCCGGATTAAACTGCAAAAGAATGACGAGAAGTGAGTTGATTCAGTCTAGTTTGGATATGTTTGTGCAGCTGGCCAGAGCAAATGTATATACGTAGAGCTGCAGGTTTGGTGTGAGTTAGGCGAATGTGACTAGTAAAAACGAATCTTCTTAACAAAGCATGCATTCTTTTTTTAAAGTTTAGGAAATTTAGTCCACCATAAAAGCGTGGTACATGGACTGTGCTCCCTAGCGGACGCGCATTGCGATTTTCGTTTTTCGTTTCTAACGTAGCGAACTTTCGTGCCGACTGGCAGTTTCACCGTTGAGTTAGTAATAGGCTATGCTCAGACAAGATTTCATAAACGGCACCTTAATGTAGTGAACGTTCAACAGCTTTAACAACGATCCCGATGGACCGTCACTGTGACGTCTTACCTTTGATAAATTTGTGCGCATATTCAAGGCTCCACGTGCGAGAGATTTTATGTAGCCTTCGACCATCTGCGATAAAAGAAATGTGAAAGATAAATAATACTTCACTTTGCCTCCTCAGCATACTGCGAAAACCGACGCTACAGTCGGCACCTCAGATGTGCTTTTGAGGACTGGAACAGACAACACTTAGTAGCACTTCGTAATCAGTCTACTCGTACATATCTTTGATCACTGCCGGAAGGTCACAGGGCGAACAAGAAGTGAGACTTTAAAGCACAAAGCTGGCCTTTTTTTGTTATTGCATTAGAAATAGTAATGGCGTTATCAGCGGAACAAATTTAGTGGCACGAAACTGGTTGACAGAAAGGACGCTAGGGGGCTACTCTGTAATAAAAAAAAAAAAGAGGACTAGTTGATGCTTTCCTGAGTCAAGCATCATTCCTGTCGGCCTGCTTCATTCTATCAAGTTCTTTCAGAGGGTAGCTTCAATGCCGCATAATATTCTGGAGTAGCATGTCAGGACCACAGCCAGGCAAACATCTCCAGTATCTCATCGAAGGTTTTGTCTCTCTCTCTCTCTCTCTCTCTCATAATATTCCAAGAGTAGTGACAACTTGGCTCGCTGCCTCGTAGCGTGCAATAGCATACATGAGTTACCCTTCCCACGTTTGCAAATTTCTATTTCGTAGATAGTCCATAGATTGCAGTACAGGTTCTTTATGAAAAAAAAAAAGATGAGGAAGCTGCCACGGGCGAGGAACTGTGACAAAAATGACAAATAATAGTAAATTTCATCTCCACAGGGTATGCCCTATCAATAAGAAAAACTCAATAAAGTTCCAACGAAACTTCACAGGCATCAGTACTGTGCAATCCATGGACAATACATTAGCGAAAGGATTATATCGTGTGACGACTGAGACGAAAGTAACCGCATTACACCAAGAAAGTTCACAAACGCTGCTGCGTTCATTTCAAGAGAAAGTTAAGCTGACGACAACAGGGACTCTAGAAGACACGCCTGGTTCTCTTGATTCAGAGTAACTGCACAGCCGTGAGTCCCGTTTATGTCTTTAGGTATATAACTGTATGACCCGCCCGTATGTTCTTGCGTGCGGTTATTGTAGCTTGAAACTATGACGCTGACGTTTTGGTTCTCTTTATAAGGGCGCAGGAAAAACTCAGCATTTTATTTTTCAGACGTGCCCTGCGACACTTTCTTTTTTATCTCTCTCATAGAATGACGTTACTTTTGGACTTAGTTGTTTCACGAATATCATTTAGCAAAATCTTTTGATAGCGCGCGATTTTTCGCTACTTTCGTGCTCACATGCGCGCTAGAAGCTGCAAGAGGGAGGGGAGCAACGCGTTAAGGGGTGATGCGTGGCCTGGAGGCTACGTTGCCGATCATAACTGCCTTGATAATTGTGTCTTTCTTTTGTTTTGCACCAGATTGTCCTCTAATTCTGGTTGAAGCGTGCGAGGCACTGTGCATATGAAAGCACCATAACGGTAGCCTCTGCACTCATGTGGCGCGCTTGTACGTTGTTCATGAAACCAGCCAATCTGGCGCGCCGACAAGCTGTGTAGATGGCGAATTACAGAGCAGCGGTTTTCGGATGTTTTCAACTCGAAATTATAAATTGCCTCCTGCTGGCATTTAAAACATTTGACTGATACGTTCATCGGAGCCTTGACTACAGATCGGCAACGTTTGCTTGCTATGGAAAAAAAGAAATGTCGACAACCCCTTTGAAAGCATGTAGATGCACAAGGCGTTGCCCTAGAAGCAGCAGATATCTCTGTAAAATACCTATAAACTACCACGTCTTCCACGCTTCGCTTTATCGGTGAGTCGTCGTGCGTTAAATAGAGGTGAGCGAATGGCGGCGTGGCCGCACCCTTTGTTTTCTAGTTTTGTTCTTGAACATGTTT
Source organism: Hyalomma asiaticum (assembly GCA_013339685.2). Taxonomy (NCBI): domain Eukaryota; kingdom Metazoa; phylum Arthropoda; class Arachnida; order Ixodida; family Ixodidae; genus Hyalomma; species Hyalomma asiaticum. The sequence goes on along the minus strand of CM023482.1, from coordinate 106,689,258 downwards.
AAGGGGCCCCTAAACCACATAGAGGTCAAAATATTTGTTGCTGTGTTGCCGGTGTCCGCAACGAACACGTGGTCGTAAGAAGTTTTCGAAACGGTGCCGTAATAGCGAAGTTACACACGTTTTATTAGTAAAACGCGGCGCTTGCTTGTTTCGCTCTCTCCTGCGCCATACGCTGGCCGCTTTCCGGTGCCACCTCCTTGCCAAATGCTCCTCCGAATGTCACGTGACAAGCGTGCACAAATGAAACCACACCACACGCGACGAGGAAGAGCAGCACGGAGAGAAGGAGCAGACAGGCAGGAAGAAGGTGCCTAACCCGAACTCGTAGGTTCTCGTTCGACCAACCGACGGAGCTCTGTACCTGCCGATGTCACCATAAACACGCTGGTGACGTCAGTGCTAACTCTGGTATTCCGGAAATGCCTGGAGAGGCGCATGGGATTGCTTTTTGAATTTGTGGCGCGCCCGCGGCGCGCAGCGCTGCCGTATTTGGCATCGTTCACCGTGACGGCATTCTCAACTCGATGCGCGTGTTAACTTGAAATGTTTAAAAAATGTCGGCGGTGGTTTAAGAGCCGTAATCACACACTTACTTACGTACAGAGACAACCAGTAGGCGCTTTCCCGCCTGCCTGTCTCTATTCTTTCACCTATTAAGTATAAGAATCTAAATAAAGACCGCTTACATCTCCAACTTTGTCCCAGAGCTGCTGCTTCATGCCGTCGTAGAATGTTCCAATCTCAGGAGGGGCGACGTCCTGAAAATGCAGTATTAGAAAAAAAAATGACACTTAGCAGCGTGTTGCACTGATATGTCAGCTGAGAAACATACATGCACACAAGGCTGAAAAATCGTTTATGACGCAGAGAATATGATACGTTTTATGATGTATAGAGTCGCAGCACGTCCGATAGGGAAGATATAGTATATCATGTCTATATATTGTCTGGCTGGAAACGATCACGAATGAAAAATTGCGGCAGATGCTACGTACTGTGGGAATTGACAATGTGCGGAATCTTCACCGAGGAGTTGGCTTTGACACGCTGTTGGGCCTTGAGCCAAGTGCTAAGCTTAAGGAGGATCGACGTCTCCGTGGAAATAAGGTGGTTGGGTGCGTTACACTGGCTTACCAGGCCCATCTACTGAGCTGTCATACCTAAAGGGTAGTCTGTTGTCTAACGTAGCGTTGGCATTCGCATGAAGCGCACATCTCACTTACAACGGGGATAGAGGCACGCTCCGGCTAGTTCACGTGCCCGCCACAGACAAAAGTGCGTGGGCTCAAGCGGCGCTCGGCCACAGTAGCACTCATAGCCGAACACATCTATTGTTCGTTGCGTTGCTATAAGAGCAGATTGCTGAGTGCTAACACTGTACATGACTGTAGTCAGCATTAGCCACGCACTAGCCCCTAAACTGTGTGTCGTTGAACCCTCGGAAAAGAATGGTAAAGATTGCCTCACTTCCTGTCCTAACGAATAATACATTGCGTATACACATTTTTTTTTATGTTTCCGCGGTGTTGTTATGCGTATTTGTGTGGATGTTTTTTCTTTACTATTGTAAAGCTGCGCACCTTGTGTCATTGTTTAATTTATATAAAATTTTACTCTGCCTGTAATAGTGTACAATGTTCTTTCTCTCCATGTGTGCTCTGAGTGCTGGTATCGCGTCAGGCAGAACATATCTGTCTTTTCTCCTCGTATACAAGACTGTATTGTCTAAAATTGTAAGCTGAGTTGAACATCAGGCAAAACTAGCCCACAGCTAGCCTACTTAAGCGAAACAGCCCCCATTTGCAAGCATAAGCCAACATAAGGCAAACCTTTGCCAGCACTAAGTGAACACCAGCCACTAATGGTCAGCACATGCAAACATTAAGCCAGCGCTAGCGAACACTCACGCACAGAAAGCCGACAGGAGGTCAATGCCGACCAACATTCGCAACAATCGCAAGAATCGTGCAATTCAAGGAAATGCGACAAGTTAACCACCACTACTCAGAATTAGCGCTGGCAAACTGCTAGCCGCCGCCAGCGAAAATTAGGAAGTTCAAAAACTAGACAGCGTAAAACGACACTTGGCCATTTAGTGTTGATACTACGCGAGTGGATACAATGACGCCATTCATTGCACTCATGCTATGCCTTACATAAAACTTACGACGTCACCTGTCACGATTTTGCCGTACACGTACGTAACGACATGCACACACTGTTACCAAGATAATTAAAACTGCTACTATGGTAACACGATGGAAACTTATTTACGTCATGACGTACATGTCAAGCATGCCATGTTATTCACGCCGTGACCTGTCGCTGATGTTTTTGTACACTCATGCAAATTTTAGTTTATAAAGCTAACAAGCGGTCACTAGCGCGCCAAGGCGCTGGAGAATAGATAGATAGATAGATAGATAGATAGATAGATAGATAGATAGATAGATAGATAGATAGATAGATAGATAGATAGATAGATAGATAGATAGATAGGCTTTATTAGGATTGAATGCATAATGTCGCATAATTTTGGTCGCTGCTTTATTGCAAAGACTCCGCGGCACCTAAAGCTATTGTCATTAATTTATGTTATCCTGTCAAGAAGCATAGACACAAAAAAAGGTGTTCCAACTTGCACGCAACATGATTCAGCTTGTAAATACCAGTATGACTTTCCATGTGTGTTGTTATCAAATAGCCATCAATCATGATAGTTCTACTTGCGCCTCCATGGCGATCTCAGCCCAGGTGATTTATTTTTACGTACCGGAAATATGAGACGAGGATCGACGGTTATCGATATCATCAGGTGGTGCAGGTTATCCTGCCGAGAAATGCACAAAAGCAAACAGATGTAAACGACCCAGAGGCTCCGGCGTAAATTAAGTAAATATCTGTGTACTGCATATTCCACTAGTGACTGTCGAAACATATTGTTCTAATTCAAGACATTTTGAAATCGAAGCGTCACTCTTTCGAATTCGAAAAAAAAAAAAAGAAGCAGCAGAAGAATGGGACGCAGTCTCAACGAAGAGAAAAGGCGATGTCTGTGTGCGGCGCTTTGAGCCGGATTTCAGTTAGTAAGGCTGCCTACTATAAGGTATAAGAAAATGCGTTTGCTGTTGAGACACTAATAGAGTTCATTAAGTAACCATAGATAACTCTAAGGTGACGTTGTCGTTTTTGTTGCTTCTTTCTTACCTGAAACCTCGCACTTTTGTGCACCAACACCCCATGCGGAGGCGCAGCCACTCCCCCCATTTCATTCCGCTCATCAAAATTTGATGTTTGCATGTCTGCGGATACACTTACGTATGAAATATAAACACATAGGCACATAGAGAATGCCGAGCCCTCCCTAACTAAGCACCTTGCTGCACCCCTGACTTCCGAAGTGGCTGGAGCGCAAGTACAACATACGTGTTCCATTGGAAGAGAGGCGATGGTCCGCTGCTCTGTTTTCGGCTGTTCCTGTTATCTCCACCGGCTCGTACTTTATGTGCGTGCAATACCGCATCGATATGTCAGAAGAAACGTGCCAATCGAGACAAACTCGCTAAGAAATATCGTAGTCCGAGAGTCACGAATCGTAATTTGAATCGCGAATTACATTTCAGCCAACACAGCCAAGTGAAAATAGACTAAAGCATTTATCGGGAGGATAAACAGGGACTGGTGCGAGTGAGTGATGCCTCAAGGCCAGGTACTACTCACCATGTACTCGCCGTATCCTTCGACGGCCAGTTTATAGTCGCCGCCTATCACGTCGAACACGTGGCCCGTCCTACACACCCTGCAGAGCAATTGCAGGGCCTGTATCCTCAATCATTCAAGGACAGTGCAGAGGAATCATCAAGGAGTTTTGGACTAGGGAGAGCAAGAAGCTTGTGCTCCCCTTGCGTGTACAATTACGCTGCCTTAATCCCAGGAGAGTTCAACGAGACCGTTGAGTTCGCAGGTGCGGCTTTGATGACAGCTTAACTCGGCGAGAGGCTACAGTACTCAAGTGTGAAATCAATCATATCAGTTTTCAAGGCGCCAGTAGACGCAAACCACAAAATAGTACGCAGGACGGAGCGCCACTAGCAGTTGTTAGTGCACTAACAACTGCTAGTGGCGCTCCGTCCTGCGTACTCTTTTGTGGTTCGCGTCTACTGGCGCCTTGAAAGCTAATGTGAATGCTCACCAACTAGCCCAGGAAAAAGTTCTGTCAAGTGTGGAAGCCCAGGCGAGCTAGTTGTGGAACTTTATGGCGGCATTCAGAGCGCGAAACTGCGCTCTCTTCCAACTCAGCAAGCTATTGAACACACAAGCCTCTTGGGTTCAAGCGAAACTGAAAGATACCCTTTGTAAATGAGCAAGGCCACTTGCGAACTCCAGTCAAGGGCTCTCTATCGACAAGCCGTAACGGACACGATGGATTTCAATTGCACGTATAATTTATTTACAAAGCTTCAGAGAACAACGACAAATGCTATGACACCATTTTCCTTTCGGTGTGTCACATAAAAAGGAATGGGGTCTGTTTTGTGAACTTACTGTAACGTGGTTCCTGCCAGAAATTTGCCGAACCAGCGACCCCTGGTGTCCCGTGGCCAGAACATATCAAATGTCTGCAAAGGAAGAGATCACAAATGTTGATGTGTGTGATTCGGCACAGAAAATAATACAGTTTTCACAATTGTCGTATATTCTCCTATGAACTTGAATCTCGGAAGATCGACGTTTCCCTGCATGGGTGTACAAATTTGAATCGAAACATTCGGACGGAATTCACTGTGTGGTAGGGTTAACTATTCGTGTCTTATATAAGCGGCTTCAACCGAGAAGAATGCGAGAAGTAATGCACCTCATACGGCTCCCTATATGCAGTGCACACCATAGTTGAAGGCTTTTGTTTCTTATAAATCCGCATGGATTTCCTGGTAGCTTTGCGATACAGATAGGCCGACGCCAAATCTACAGTTTCGTCGTTTTCGTCGTCCACTTTGTTTAGGCGCAGAAAACGAAGTTCCGTACTGACATCTGTCAGGGCGCGGCGTTGACTTTGTTGAGTCGAGGTGTAGAGTGAGAACGGAGGAACGTTCTAGAATACGGGAGTTGACCTCCATGACCTAGACGTGAAGGAAGGACTCACGTCGTCGAGCACCATGACGTCGACGATGGTGCCTGGCCACGTGATGACGATGTTCTCGTATGGCCGGCAGGCGAAGTTGGTGAAGCTTAGCGACACCAGCATGATGGTGTTGGTGACCAGCATGAGGGCGGCGCACACCGGGAACGAGAGGACGATGGCACTGTGCGAGGCGAGCGAGTCAACCAAGAATGAATACGGAGCTCAGTACAGTAAGCGGGAACTGGGTGTCGTTCGTGCTATACACTGTATACCCCAATATCTAGGGGCATATACCGCACCAAAGAGTACTAATTTGGGGTATTTTTTCCGTGTTGCTCCTCCGTGATTGGTCGTTTCGGCCTGCCAAGGCAGAATTCACTAATCAGGGATTCGGGGTTGCGTACGGATTGGTCGCTTCTCTCTGTGAAAGATGAACTGTTTAATCAGGGAGGACCAACATGCAGTAGCATTGCGTATCCCGTCATACGGTTAAAGGGCTCTATTTTTCGGGGGCAAAATACGTGGCTGTGCAGTGCAGGCGTTCAGTATATTCATGTGAAATCTGGCTATCTCGCTTGAATTTATGCCTGACATAAAACTAGTTAGGTGTGAATGTAGGAACGTAGGCCAAACACAACGCTTGTTTGTGTTAATATGACTCTGCGTCCTCCTCTAATTTGGGGTATCTTTTCTCGAGTATCGCTCTCGTCAAGATTTAATGTTATGGGAATGCTAAAGCAATTCCTACTTGGAGATTGTGTCCCGTTATGTCCGTGGGGCACTTAAACTAAGATGCACCAAAACCTTATGCAAGTGCAATGTATCGAGATAATGTGCCACTAAGTGACATCGCAACCTGACCGTCAGCCGATCCATCGGTATATTGCACACCACGCGAATCCGCCGCAACGTGGACAAAAACGTCGGTCTGACAGCCGCACAGCTAATGCGTTCAAAAAGAGGTGTTTCACGGGCTGGCAAACACATTGTTCTCGAAAGCTCAGCCCGTGCAGTGCGGAAATGGTGCATATATGGACAATGACGTCATAATAAGGATACATGTTGCGTCACACCAGGATGTTAGACATAACGTCACAGACAGGTAAGTCGCTCGTGTGTCTGCATGAGCTGTCTGTTGGCGCTGCTGCAGTGAGGTTGTAGGAACATGTGTCAGAAGGGCCCCCAACGCGGAGAATTGTCAAGGAGCTAACGTGGACGTGGTTATTGCCACTTTTATTGTGCATTGAACGTGCCCGACTCGCATTGGTTTCATAGGACGACATCTTAAAGGGACCCCGAGACTGTTTTTGTGATTTCGTATGCAAATGCATTGCACCGATAGTAAAAGTCCTTCTGATCAATAGCATACCAACATCAGCCCTCTGAGTTATAATCCTGTAATTTACTCCAAGGTTTTAAATGTGCGCATCGTGAAAGATCGAGGCGACTGAACCTACAGCGTTTTCAACCGCCCCGCGTGCAATGGGCATACAACGATTCGCTTTTGTCATGAGCACCGAACGGCCAGCCAACTAGGGAGCCTACATGCGCATCAGGCAGGCTCCCTAGCTAGCGACAGCTGCGCCTCTCATGGCCGCCGCTCTGCCATAGCGTCAGTTGCGACATGGCGCGGCGATGTTTCTAGTGAGGCCGCCGGCTACAGTAGTGCTAGTAGTAGTGTACCAGCGACGTCAGAGTGCGCGGCCAGGTGCTGTGACGATACCATTGGCTGTAGTTTGCTGTAGGGAGCCTATAGGAGCCTTCATGCATATATGCTTCCTGCCGCTTGCGTGCACAACGCAGCCAAGTTAGTTGAGGAACAGCAGCAGTAAGGAGGAAGACGACAGAAATAGGCCCACAGCTGCCTTCCTGTAAAGTGTTCAATTAAATTATGTCGTAAATGATCTGATGACGTAGCCTAACCAATTACATACTGTAAAATAACCGTTTCAGGTACTCTAGCACTCCCGACGACAGTCTGAGTAAATACTGCTTGAGACTCACAACAGCATGGCGGTTCCGGCGTAGTTGGAGGCGTCCGTTCTCTTGGTGGGCGGAATGTCCTCGTTGTAGTGGAACATGCCCATGATAAAGGCACCGGTGTAGAGCAGAAACAGGAACAAGAAGCTGCCCAGCACAAGGAAGATGTACCAGTGGCTGCGGTCAGAGTTGGGGCGCGTTATCGCCTTTGTTCAAGTGTTCATAAAAAAAAGAAACGAAAAAACAAGCCTGCCTCTAACTGCAATTTGAAAGGCTCCCGTAAATTAGTGTCGTCAGCTTTCTTTCTCACGAGATGAGTTAGGACATAAAATCACAGGTGGGAACGTATGCACTGCTGTGCTTTGAAAACAAAGCTTCTTTTAGTGAAGAATGCAAAGACCTTAAAGGGACACTTAAGTGAAACAGTAAATCAGTTATACTGGTAGATTGTTCTTTTAGATTTCTACTGGCTTTGATTTCATCGTCATCGGTTTAATGTGAAGGGAGAAAATCAAGGGCAAAGCTAAATTTTTTCAATTTCGAGCTAAAACCTCCAGACAACGCTAGCGCGACGTTACGGATTTCAAAGTGTTTCTTGATATTTTGTCCCCATTGGCTCAATGGAATTTCATGAAACTTGTTAATTCTCAGGCAAACCAAGAACACAGTAATTTATTTTTATCGGTGAATAATTATGTGGGGTCCTAGCAGAAGCTTTCAAAATCTATGACGTCATAAAAAGATGGTGCGGCAACTTTCAGGCGGCGTCGCCACTTGTATACTCCTGCGCGTTTTCTCGCTTGCCAAGCGCCTTCTCGTTCTGAGAATGGCCTCCTTGGCATTGTGAAAGAGTGATTTACTGATAGAAGAAAAATCTTTTTGCTCCTTAGTGTCCCACCTCGAAACGATTTTGACGATTTTGTACAGACACATTGGGTCGGTAGCGCCACCCCTTGTGATAATTAGCAGACCAATACGAGCGCTCAGCTTTAGGCGCGAAATTTACAACTTCTTAAGCATGCGCGTCTCTTAACACTGAAGCGCAAAGGATATTTTAACCGCCTTTGCCCTTAAGTGGTGCTATGGATATGCAGCGTCACGCTCGTGACAGGTCTGATTATCCATAGCGGCCACTGACGTCATGAGTAATTTTTTTTTCATCGCGGTATAATCGCGGCACGCGTGGTGGCCCTGGTTTAAATATCTGCAGTAAACAGCGCGTGTCAGATCTGGGAAGCTGTCGAATACGCAGCGCTAACGGTACAAGTGCCAGAGGCGGCACAGCCATCGCTATTACGAACCAAGGAGGTTATTGACGCGCACCACGACAGCCGCCCGAGTTGAGAACGGAATGTACTTTTAAAGGGGGATGAGAATCTAAATGGGGCCCATAGCTGCCTGGACACAAGGTGGTTCGCGTAATTTTAGTGCGAATGATTTGGTATTGCTGCAGACTACTGGCCGACACAATGTATAAAAATGTGATTTATTCCCCCGTTATCGGAATCTGTATAATACGAGAGTCAAACGTGTCTTCACGGCAGCTGTACTAAAGGCGAAGTGGCTTCACAAGCTGATCCAACGCGAAAGACAAAGTACGTAACAAAATTTCGTTAACGAAAGTAACCACCGCTGATTTCAGACTACTGAGGCGCTTCCTTTCGACGCGCTTTGGCCCGTTAGCGTCACGATGCACTTCTTTCCACCGCTTCTAGCTGGCGGTACCACTGCTGCGAAGCAAAAATGCAGTGAAAAACGAGGAGATGCTAATTTATGGATAATTTTGCTTGTTAAAAGCCTTTGTTTTAACCGGACATTTAACAGATCCGTATTGTAAAGCGGCGCTGTCAAGGCCCGTTATTCACGCGTCTCCTACAGGTCTCCGTAGCGTAAAAGCTACAGCGACCAGCACTTGTCGTCGCGTCCCATGAAGTTGTGGGTTCGAACTACAGCGAGAGTGGTACTTTCCCTCCGATGTGTGATTCTCGGTCATTTATTCCCGCGCACTTTTACGAAGTCATTTCCATAACGGAAATGACGTTAGCGAAGTCTTGCTGGCCCTCGCGAAAAACACTTTCGTGTTAAAAACTGTTTCAGGCACCATTTAAAGCTATGCAGACAATGTGGTATGATATGTTTAACCGCTAACGTCAGTGGTTCTCGGACGTGGATGTGCCAGGGAGCCCTTGTGGACCGGCGGAAGTGACCGAGGACCTCTTGTAGTGGGGGTTGAGGGGGGAGCCGGGGGGGGGGGGGGGGATGGTGCAGGGGATACGAGATAACACAACATGCGATGGGAAACGGGCAGTAAAAGCCTGTGCGCGCTCAAGCCACCTTGTCCCGTTTCAGTATGCGGTGGCTGCCCCGTCCGAGATTGGGAGAGAAGGAGAAACTTGATTCAAGAGAGGGGAAAGCGCTAACTGTGCCACTGTTCCTCACCTCAACCACAACTCTTCGCCGCGCGCCGGCTTTTGGTTTTGCTTATGGCTTTTGCGAAAATTTTGATTACCCAGAGGCGAGAAACCAAGTTGATTGGACAGGCAGTAATGCGCATAAAAATTACACATTGTACAACACTTTTGTTTGACAGTACAACACCTGCAATCATTCAATACTATAAAGGATAGCTGCTCTACATGTTCGGGGAGCAGCGACGCCCGTATCAATGTCACAATTACTCCAGACACCATTTTCTGATCGCCACTGGGCTCACTGACCGTCTCTGAAAATGGACAAATCACTTTCATAACGTCAACGACACAGGAGTACTCTTTTTCCGTCTTTTTCTTTTCGCTCTATCTCTATCTTTCAGAACTTTCCCTCCCCTCCCCCTTCCCCAGTGCAGGGTGACCTACCGGGCTTAAATCAGGTTGACCTCCCTGCGTTTCCTATTCCTTTATCCTGATCCTCCTCCACCGAAAACAGCCGCTCACTAGACACATTGGTGTTGGCGTCTTTTGGTATGTTGCCACTGGTGTACCGAGACCTGTGACAGCTTGTGGCCACTGAGTACACTTCGCCGTATGACAAAAATGTACTGCGGTAGAGCTGTCTTCACCACGATACACTGGTGTCAAAAGATGCATTTATGCGAACTAAATACAGTTACACAATTGCATTTTGATTCACGTAAAGGCATTTACGCGAACCATATGATTGCGTTGTACTGACGGTTGCTACACAACTTGCTACGGCTGAGAGAAACAAAGTGAGAGAGAGCGGGGGAGAGAGAAGATAAAGAAACGTGTCTGGGGTTGCGATGCAATGCTTGCTACGTGATGATGTCGCTATTACGTCAGCGGCTACGCCAATGATGCCATGAGAGCGAGACAGGCGGGGGTGGGGAGAAAGAGAGTAAAGAAAGGAACACAAGTCTCTGGCTGTGATGTAATGATTACGTGATGATGTCACTATTACGTCATGGGCTACGCCACTAATGTCGTAGTCTAGATGGTGTGTTACTTCAGTCCACTCTCTTCAAGCACAAACTCGGCAAATTACATCTTGCCTGGTTTACTTTTTTTCATTGTCGTTATATGTTATTTTTTATTGTCGAATGCTTGACACTTTTTGCTCTTCTGGCAAATTACCACCAATTTCGAGGTCGGCCCACAAAATGTTTTGTTTTTCCTGCACACGGCCACATGAAGGTACGCCCTTGCCGCTTACAGCTTCGCTGTGTGACATAGAACTAGTTACAAGCTAAGAGCGAGTATAATCTAATCTCCCAGCTATCGCTCGCCTGCATATACCGCCAGATCCCACATGTGCAGCATCCAAATGCGCTTACTTATTCTCGTCGCCTTTTACCACACAGATACACGTTTGCATGGCTAGTTTTTCGGCAGAAGAACTTCAGATTCCCCAGAAATTTTGTCAATTTGTATAATGCTCTGCTCAGCTAAAAGCAATACTTTGTTCAGAAAAGACAATCTTTTGTTTTCCAATGTGCCAAGAATTTACAGTAGGGCAGAGAAGGCACTCTTGACACCAGAGTGTTACGACTGAACTCGGGCAACTGTGTTTCAAATGGACTCCGAACGAGAAGATTGTCCTTGGAACCCAGCTTCCGTGAAGGACATCGGGAACGCTTCACGAAAGGGGTATAAAAGGGGAAGAAAGACGCGCCGCCCAGTAATCGGCAGTCGCCTTCGCTCTAGTGCGTTGCTGTGCGCACGTTTGAGCGCCTCGCTCGCCCGTAGCGATGTATTAAACTTTCGTTGTTCTTTACGTCGCCTCATCTTCCCTGCTGGCCCTATTCGATGGTCAACCTGGTTCGAGCTTCATGCAGCCGCTGTTTTAAGATTCCTACCCTAACAATAGAGAACCAACTCGCACGATCCCGGCCGCGGCGGTCGCATTTTCGATGGAGGCGAAAGTGCCAGAGGCCCGTGTACTGTGCGTTGTCAGTGCACGTTAAAGAACCCCAGGTGGTCTAAATTTCCGGAGCCCTCCACTACGGCCTTTCTCTCCTATCTCTTTCACTCCCTTTCCCCTACCCCTACGGACACTTAGCCGTGCTCCCTACTAGGGCTGCAGAAATTAGCGTCCTTTCCTAACCGAACCACAATCATCATCATCATCATCATCATCATCATCATCATCATCACACGACTGTCGTGGTGATGCGGAGAACAAAGCGTAGCTTTGCAGGCAAAGCTTGTGTTTATTCTGTGCGTTGTTAGTGCACGTTAAAGAACCTCAGGTGGTGAAAATTTCCGTAGCCATGCACTACGGAGTTTCTCTTCTATCTCTTTCAGTCCATTATTTCTCCTAGCCCCCCCACGGGCGCTGAGCCGTGCTCTTGATATGGGCTGCAGAAATTAGCGTCCTTTCTAACTGAACGACAGCCATTCTTATATAGGTTGTAATCACCTATGATGTGTCTAAGGAATTTGTATTGATTAGATTGCAAAGGCTTTGACACCGTGAAATCCGCGATCAACAGGCGCCGCCGAAGACGATCGGAAAGGTCATGTATGATACACTCTTGGTGTTACCACGTACTTCAGACTGCATCGTACCTAGAAGCTGCAGTGATTGCTATTGGCTAGCATCTACTCTTGCGGACATTTCTATCACAAGTATTTCCTTTCGTAGACCTAGATGTCTCTATACAGCAAGCGACACCGTATTTGTGGTCACTAATTTTAAAGTTGCTTTAACAGACCTCTTGTGCTGCAATGTTCCAAGGACACCCAGCTGATCTGTCCTCACCAGTGACGTAGAAAGGTTGGCAAAAGAGCGGAGGCTCTGTAAAGAGAAAATATGGCTGTGGCTTAGGTCAGCTAGGGCCGGTCGTGCAAGCGGAAGCTTGTTGTGCGGTGTTTCTAAGCCGGGTTGGGCTCATATAGACAACATGTTTTGCATTGTTTGGATGGTCTAATCTCGGTATGGCTTTACGGCAGCAAGTACTGTTCTGTGGTCGGTGAAGTAGTTGCCGTCGTTTCAATCTTGGTCACAGAGGAAGTCGAGCCCATCGACTCTCTCTGAAACGCCAGGTCTCAGGACTGTTACATCCGCAAGGGGTACCGACGCAGCTTGCCTTTTTTGCCGCTGCGAATGCCCGCACGACTTTAGCACAGATGAATCAGCGTCCTCACTCACTACTTCCATCGCGCGACCACGCCACAACGGCTGAACAGAAGCAACTGAAGGGGCTGAAGTGCTAATCCGCTAACCGACGTGACAGAGATAGCTTGGAGAGGGCGGGGAGTCACGTGGATACGGTCACGTGGTTACACTTGGTTACACGTGGACACACACACACACACACACACACACACACACACACACACACACACACACACACACACACACACACACACACGCGGCAAAAGAGCGTGCCCAGCCACGCGGTATCTGTTCGTCGCTTCAAGGCCAAACGGCGAAACTCGCTCAACTGGGCCGGTAAAGCTTTCGCTTTGATAGAGTGGTTGATGCCTCTGTCATAGGAATCGGTCCCTATGTCACAGGACTCGGTATAACACGAAAGTGAAACCCGTCTTCGCGAAGCTTTGGAATGCATAAGCAGAAATCTGGCGAATCGAAGGGCGGGAGATGGGCTGGGGTTTGCGGACATGTGAACACGTTACATGCTATATCAGCGGCACCTCGACACGACGCAGGGATACTCGACAGCTGTACACAAACGATAATTCCCGAACGACTCACATTGCTCCAGATACACTGAATTGCAAGCGCCAGAGGGTTGCCCAAAGCTGCCATAAACATGGAGCGTCCGTAAGTGACACATTGCAAGCGGAAGCGAACGTGTTCGCAGCAGATCGCTTTGTGAACACACAGCCAACTGCAGCGAAAGGCCAGTAATTTGATTGTCGACGGCCGTCCTTGCGTTCCTGAAGCAGTGCGCGTTGGAACTCAACACAGCTGGCCATGCAAGAGAAATTTTGTAGCGGCCGCGTTCGTACTTTGCCCGAGGAACGCACCGCCACGATGCCGCCACGTTCATTACTTCCGCGACGGTCGAGGCGCGAAGACTACCGAAGTGCTGACTGCCGGCGCGAATTAGCACGACAATAATCTGCTTCGCTCTATCCCTTCTAAATGGCGGTACTACTGCAGTGAACCTAATCAAACCAAGAGTGCAGTGGATGGGAGGCAATGTTAATTTAAGAGTAATTTTGCTTGTTAAACACTATGGTTCATTGCACTAAACACCTGTAATCGGATGATAGTTGAATGCAACTTGCGAAGCGCTGTAGTGATGACATAAGGCACGTCTGTTCCCTCTATGACCATTGTTGCAGTGATGTATCGGAGAGCTTCCAGGTCCTTTCGTCGCTGTGGGTTCGAGTATGAGGGGGTGACTTTTTCATTGTAAATTTATGTTCATTTTTCTTGGGACACCCACTTCCGTTACAGAAGTATGTCACTGATTTCTCAGTGGACAGCGACATAGAGCACTCTCGTGTTAAAATAATCATGAGAAGGGTCCGCTGAGTGAAGAACCGTAAAGTGCGATATTATCATCCCAATACAGAAGTAAATCAGTTTCCTCACCCGTACCTTCTCAGTGTCGGCAACAACGGCTTGGCAGAACTTTACTATGCGGTCCGAGCCATTCTTTGCAAACAGGCGACATTCTGAAAAATTAATCAGTCAATAAATAAAGCGATCAACCATTCAATCAATGTAACGTGGCACTGTGACGTCATCACACTATAAATGGCGTCGCATGCGTTTACATGTCCCGTGTCTAACCAACACCATGCGTACGCGCGCCTAATCAAAAGCGAAGGTTCTCACCAAAGAGTGAGTCGTTGTACGTCTTGCTGACGCTGGTGGCAATCAGCTGCGCCATGGCGTCTTGTGCCTGCAGTGTAAATACAAAGCCGTAACTATGCGAAGCACATCGTTTACAACGTAGGCATGTTTATAGCAGTGAAAAAAAAATAGAGTCCCTGGTCCACGGAGGAAGAAATGTTTAGGAGGTGAAACTCCCGCTAGAACGGGCGTTGGCGGGCGTCCAGATAACGTCACAAAAAATACAAAGAAAACATGCGCCGACGGAGGCACTTCGATTGGCGGCGTCTGGCGGCGCGAACCCGCAGCTGCTAAAAAAATAGAAAAAGGAAGCGCTACCGGCCGGGCGAGCACGCCCACGCGCGTTCCCTCTAGCAGCGTTTGTGAGCAGCGTTTGTGAGTCATGTATGCGTTCGGTGCAAGCCAGCAGCGCATAACTAGTCATTAAATATCGTCACGTGGCTGTGAAACCAAACAGCACCACGTACAAACAAAAGCAACAGATTATGTTATTGTAGCGATCATTGAAAGCGACGGATTACTTTTTTTTTCTTCTTCAACGGTGCTGAAATATTAAAAGCGCCGTACTAAATTCTCGCGGGCCACGGAGCTTCTTCCTCCGCGTCTAAAAAAGTTGGCGTAACTGCTATCAGTAGGAACAGCCAAGCCCGCGATGACGGAGCAAGAAACTAGTGCGGCCGAACGCGCTCCGCGTCCACGCTCCGTGACTGCGGCGGAACAGGAGCGCGCGCGCGCGACCGGTTCCTTCGGAAACAAAAACGGGGGCATTTCGCATTTTTGCCGCCAGACGCCGCCAGCATGAAGTGGCTCTCCGGCAATGTGACGTTATCTGGTCGCCTCAAGGAGCGCAGTTGCGCCTCCTAAATGTTTCTTCCTCCGTGCCCTGGTCTCATACTGCCTCACATCCAGGGTTGCCTCGCATTCAATTTGACGTTCATTTTCATAAAACACTCGCCACGTGGCCATAGTATATTATGGCCACATGGCGACATCGGGGCTGTCGGGGAAGAATTACTAAACACAGATACCTACACTGAACTTTCGACAGGTCTTATACAGCTTTGTTGTGCTTGCCTAATGTGGTGCGTGTTCTCCCCTCCTAGTTTTATTTAGCTGTCCATAGTCGCGCTCTTGCCGACGCGTGTCTATAAGCTCCCGGCTTATGATGACTTTCTTGCACTGGCACACAGCTACGATACCATTTACCCTTGCTTACAAAGACGATCTTCAAGGCTTGAAGGGCACTGTGCAGCCTATACAGTAGTAGTAGCAGTAGTAGTGATTCTAAAGCAAAGGAAAAAGGCGTTCATTTTTCTCTATCATACTGGGGACACGGCTAAGCGCCTTAGTAAAAAGGGTTAGGGGACATAAAGGTATAGGAGAAGAAAGAAAATAGAAGAGGGAAGGAGAGAGAGTGTTGGACAGAGCACCACGAAGAAGCACGTCCCGCCGCTCGCAAAAGCAGCCGGTGGTTAGACAGCGGCCGCACCTATAACAGAATAAAGTGAGTGGCGCAGCTCTTCAAGCTGTTCTTGTCCTTCAGTGAACAATTCTGACACACTGGCAGCGTGTGTCAAGGCGGTATAAATTTACTTCGTCGAGCTATTGACTGCAGTGCAAGCAAATCAGTCCAGTGGACCATTCTGCGAAATGCTGTGAGTACCGGAGCGGTGCTGCGAAATCAGCTAGGAAGCGTTTCTTCGTAAACTAACTTGGATAACAGAGGCGAAGCTAATTTTTAGACGTAAATACTACAAGGCAGGAACCATTGCTCCTTCGTTATTGCTGATGCAATGCGACGCGTTTAACATCTCATCAATAATAACTAGTGCAGCGATAGACTGCGTGCTAAAGCGAAATAAACCACTGTTAGGCAAGCACGATGGCAAGTCAAAGAAAAGCTCAGTGCTCATATGGCAGCGAAGACACACTGCGTGCATAAAACACGCCACGACCGAGTACGTTACACCGCCCTGTTCTTTTCCTTGAAGCACGATGAATCATTTATATTACCAAATACTCGATGACTCAATAACTTATGCTCCACGTATATCGAGACTATTTTCTGCTGTTTCACCGATTTGTGTCCGCACACTTTATTAGGCCTTGCATCTCGGAGCCTGTAATTAACGTAATATACGAGATAGCCAGGATAAAAGCTAGATTGGAAAGAACAGTTGCAAAGCTAAGAACGCGGGCTACGAAAGAGGTCGTTGATCCGTTAGGTGCGAAGCACATTATGCGCCCGGGCTCTCGGCGCCTTCTGTCGGCGTCGCCCATGACGGTTACAGCGAACGGTAATATTATGGTAAAAAGCAATTGTATAAGTGGTCAAAACCGGCTCCGAATAAACTAATATGTTTTAACCTACTTTAAGGACAAGAATAATCAGGATGAATTGCATCATTAATTAATAGAAATTTGTTGAATTCGGTTGCGAAAATTGTGTGGGCCGATCCTGGTGTCAGTGTAGTTAGTGCATGTGTAGGGTTGTCGTGTCAGAAGCGATTTTAACGAATCTTTGTTAATTAATCAACACGGGCTACTGGCGTATAGCGTCGTCATCGTGGCCACGGTAAAACAAGCCCATTATAAGCGATTGATGTGTTCCTGTGGGAAACACCGGCGCATAACCGCATGCTTCGCGCCTCGCCAAGTTTCACGTCATGACCGTTTTATGTGATTGGGCGATAATTCTTTAAATAGCGAATGCATCATAAGCGCCAGGGAACACATTCATCACCGCTTCTTTCGTCTGCAGACGTCCTTCCAGCAATGCACTCTCAGCAACCTGTGAAAGAAAAAAAAATAGCAATGGCAATTGCTTCTGGAATAAACCGCCGTCCCCTAAACAGCAGCTACAGCGTGATCCTTTGTGAAAGGGGACATGCCAGCGCGCGGCGACTGCTGTGCAGCGGTAACTTACAGTGCCAGCAAGTGGCACCAAGAGGAACTACATGTGTTTTAGGCGTCACCTACTGGCGTACGCGATAGCGGGGCCGGTATACGGCCGCTGAGAGGTTGTTGTTACGGCCGCCAACATGGTGATGCCGAAATAACTGAGTGGTTTCTTTTGCCTCCCAGTGACTGGCTCCGCATGCAACCACCACATAATGTCACTACAGAGCAGAGGTCGCCTACCTGTTCCCTTTCATAAAGCATCGCCATGTACAAACAAACGAGAGACAGACATACAGGGCATCAACGATACAAATTGACTGATAGAGAACAGAAAGAACGTGCTTCATCGAAATTGAAACACAAATTCTAACTCGAAAAGGGGCAGGGGAGCGAGAGATAGGTTAAAGTCTGAGTGCGTCAAGTTTACCTAACATTACCGCACGCGTATTGATTGCTGAAGCGCGCGAAACCCACGAAAGTCACACAACAAAAATCGACGTACTGGTCGCGGCGTGTCAGTAGCTATGACTTTCTGCGGTGCTATGCACGAGGGTTACGGATTAGGGTTTGTATTTCGGCTATGGCGCAGATATTTATATAAAGTTGAAAAGGTGTGCAGTTTATTTTGGCCGAGTGGCAAATAACGCCAAGCTGTCAAATCAGTTCGCACGCTTTCAACCGGCACGAGAGATTATTTGGAAGAAAGAATAATTTTCTTTCTCTGCTGTTTATGTCGATGTTTTTTTTTTTTAGCACTCTAGTTAACAGAAAAACTACCACGCATGCCAAGCGGGACTGGATCGCAGATGTTATACAAAAGGCGGCGCTCGTGGCATGTATCCGCAGCAGAGTAAACAACAAAGCACGTCAGTGGCTTGCTATGTGACGTGATGATATAATTGATATTTCTCATTATGTAACGATATGGTGTACAATGTTAGCATTCGCTTACGGACGAGTGTAGGCCCACGAGAAGATGCTGCAAACGTGACTCATTTTCAGAAGCGACAAACGATAATGGCCATTCTCCTCTTGTTCCGGTTAACGCTTTATATTGTGAATATTATATCAACAAACATAATCAACCGACATTGCGGGTAAACTTGACTCAACTTCTGCCCCACGAAAAATGACGCAGGATGGCAGGGTGAGATTGGGTTACTGTATTGCGAGCAGAGAGTACAAACAATATTTTTTCCACTCTTTTCTGATTAACATAGCGCCAACGTTTACCGGCGAACGATATCAGCAAATCGAAACAGATTAAGTTAAATGTGTATTCCACACGCTTGATATACTTAGGCATATGTAATAAAAAAAACTGTGTGAGAGATCGTGAGAGCGTACCGGTGGGTTGTAGTCCCCGATGTCTGTAAAGGCCGACCGAAAAGAGAAGAAAAACACGTGTACAGAAGCGCGAAGTTAAACACCGGCAAGACGCGTAAGGAGTTATACCACGGCAGACTATAGCGTAAGGCTATCACATCTCTACTCATCTTAAACAGAGGCATTCGTTTTTACGCATAAATATTAACATCCTATGGGCAGGCAATATACATCATCTAAAAACGCAGCTAAATGGGCAAACGTCCACTTGTACAGAAAAGGTGTATCAAAGCAAAGAAATAATCTTGAGATGCTGCCGTAGGCGGTGCCATATTAATTAATGAATTAAAATTGCACAGAAGGAACTACTTCAGGGGTAACATAGAGAGCCATAAGCATAATTATGATCAGAAATTTTCGGGCCATAATAAGTCTAAGATTCTGCAAGGGGTTTGCGGTGCGGCACTTGTTCTTGTTTTTTATTTCTCCAGAGCGCTTCAGCTGTCCCCCTTTTGCAAGGTAACGATTGTTGGGGTATTACGTGACAAAGCCACGATAGATTTGTGAGTCACGCCGCACTGGAGTGCTGTGGAGATTTTAACCACCTTGTTCTTTAACGTGCACTGATAACGCACAGTATACACGGGCTCGCAGCATTGTTGCCGCTATTTCCTACGGATCAGCAGCCGAGCACCATAACCAATGGACCACCGCGGTGGTCTATATAACAATAATGAGGACGATGATCATCTTAATCAATATCGACTATGCGAGATGACTGATTATGCGCATGGATTCATATATGTGCACGAAACTATTCTGCGTATTTAAAGAGCAAGCTCCTGCAAGACATTGCCGACCAGACAAGATAGCGGCAACAGACATTTTCAGACCAGGCCCCAACACGAAGAAGAAGAACAGGGATGATATATACAAATGAGAACGATGAAGTACTAAAGAGTGCTATATATATATATATATATATATATATATATATATATATATATATATATATATATATATATATATATATATATATATATATATATATATATATTTATATATGCGCATAAATTGAATATGCATTGTCATTGAAAAAAAAATGAGCTTAATTACCAGCTTTCAGGACACCGCTGCTCGCCGACACTGTGGTAGCCGCTTTAATCTCCGGGAGGATGTGGACCTTGAGGTACGCGCTGAAGTCTGCGAAGAGACACGTGCATGTTACTCACTCACGTTATCTGGATAGTGCGTTTGTTAGCTGCATAGAAGGGTAAACGTGACGATTCCATAGGCGCGTTATCCCTTACAGCACGTTATCAGTGCTACACCGACGACACGAGCGCGGTTACCCCGTTGCGAACGGCGAATGATAAGTGGCATAAAATGAATTAGGAAGAAGGAATCGCCTGTAGCTAAGCCTTCCAGTCGGTTCCATGTAATTGTTTCAGCGTTCCGCAGTCGGCTGACCGAACGGACAAAGGGGGCGGTGAGGAACACTCGGTGCGTTCGAGCACTGTTGGTGCGACAAAAGCACGGAAATGAATAGCGCTGGAAAGGGTCGCCGTTCATTTTCGTTGTCCCAGGTGTATCACTGAAAAACTGAAGAACACCCCGCCCCCCCTTTTTTTTTTAATAAGGATTGGCTTAATGGACAGTGTCGACGATATCGTCCGCAGAAAGCTGTGATTGAGCGGAAGAAAGAAATCTAGCCGCACAAGTCTTCAGCGTGAGTACGTTAAGCTATTTCCGAGGTGACACTTTTGTTGGCTGCATGCACAGGAAATAAGACTATAAGACGCCGAAACAAGTCGGGGGCACCGTGTTTTAGATATAAGCTGTAGCCAATAGAGGAAGCCACGCGTTGCGTAGCACGCACAACGATTTGCGAGACGCCATGAGATCCAGCCTGCACACTCACCTGACATAGTGCGATAGAGCTCGTTCAGGTAATTCACGTTCGCCTCCTGTTGCTCCTTCGCCACCTGATGGATAATGTCGTCGCGCGTCAAAACAAGTATCCGAAGCACTTGGGCAATACTGTTAGTTAACAAGAGCTGATCGTTGCTCGTACAGTTAACGAAGTTCAGCAAAGTGGCAGTTTGGGCATGTTGGTATACCATCTTGAAGGAACGTAAAGGCGCGCAGACCACGCGGACGAGAGAGGCATGTGTGCGTATTTTTTGTGCCTCTCTCCGTGCTTCTGTGCGCTTTTACGTTTCTTCAAGTCAAAGAAGTTAAAGAAGGGTGGTTGATGACTCCTTCATAGGAGATGGTTACAACACCAGAGCGAATCGTGCCTTCATAGACGCATTAGCAACATTATCGAACATCAAGAAGCACAAGGGCGTAGATTTGCACAGTGTGCAATGTAAGCATTTGTCCGACTTTAGTTTTATTTGGTATTGAAATAATTGTGGACCGCTTTAAGCAAATGACGCTATTTTCTGCAGTCCTTGTTGGGAGCACGGCTCAGGGTCAGCTCCCCGGGGCGGGGGTAAAGGTAGGGGAAAGGAAGTGAAAGAAAGTTAAAGGTGTGCAGTACGAAGACACACACAAGGACGAAGCGAGGGGACATCGAAGAGCACTCAGCCATATGCCAACGAAGCCAACTAAAGGGACCGACAGCCAATTTTTGAGGTACCTGTTTCCTTAATAGCAACGGAAGACTTACCGGTCAGGGTGTTCAGCCATGCAATGGCAGCGAGGAAATCGCTGCGAAATATTTTTTATCAGAATTTTTTTTTGCCTATGGAGTCTTATACGCAACACATGTTGCAAGCAGTGACCGACAGCTGTCGCGTGTGTTTACTCCGAGTTCTTCCACGACAGCGCGCAAGCGCGCAACGCCTGAGAGATGTCGCGTGCATGCGCCGCGACATGTTTTCGGTTGCCCCGAAGGCAGCGCCGTTTATCAACATCGACTCCTTTTGCTGCGTAGAAAGCAAGTAATAGGGCGGGGACGCGCAACAATGTGCCGACTGCAATTTTAATCCCGAGTTACGGTCGTGTGAACAGCAGCAGGTGACGTACAGCAATTTATAGAATCCAGAAAGTAGTAATACCAAGGCTTCACCACCAGGCTACGCCCCTTTTTAGTTGCCGCGGTTTTCAAGCTCGATTTAAAAATACAAATCCTATTCAAACCGCGAAAAGGTGCTCGATTCCATCACTATAATTCAGGTTCATTCCAAATGCACAAATCTCCGTTCATACGTTCTGGCCAGTTGTCGGTCCTTTTAGGAAAGGAGAGAAAGGCCGCGGTGGAATGCCCCGGAAATTTTGACCACCTGGGGTTCTTTGACATGCACTGACACTGCACGGGCCTCTATGGCATTTTCGCCTTCATAGAAAATGCCATCGTTGCTGCAGTGTTTGAACCCACGCCCTTTGTGTGGTCAGGGAAGCACGATAACCCCTAGACCACAGCGACGGACTACCGTTGGGCGCTTCACCAAATCGCTAGAAGAAAGAAGGCAAAAAAGTTGGCAGATCCCACGTGCAGTGAGAATCAAGGAAATGCGAAGCAAGCATCAGGAACGTAAAATGTATTTGCATTGTTGTCTCGCTATACCGAGTTTGGTACATATGAAGTTAACGAAACGGCCGAAGAGCATCAAGAATGTGGAATGTAAACCATGCCGCTCACACACGCATGTCATGATTCTGATGTTATGGCCTAACGAAAGGGAAGGGGTCAAGGACTCGTTCTTTATTTGTTAGAAACAACTTAATGAGCAAACAGACAATGAAACCTGTTATGTTATGATGTTATGGCCTGTCATTTACGTTCGTCATGCAGTCGTGTTGTGCCGTAGCAATCTTGGTATAGAGCCCATTAACGAAACGCGTGGCACGTAAATCATGCCGCTCATGATATGCATGTCACGATTTTCACGTTATGACCTGTCATTTATGATCGTCATGCAGTCTTGTTGTGCCATACTGGTTTTCTTATACATCCTATTAATGAAGCGGCCAGGAGAGCACCAAGACCGTGACACGTGAATCATGTCGCTCATGACATGCATATCATGATTTTCATGTTATGACCTGTCATTTATGTTCGTCATGCAGTCATGTTGTGGCATACCAATTTTCGTATACATCCTGTTAACGAAACGGCCAGGAGAGCAGCAAGACCATGGCATGTAAATCATACCGCTCATGACATGCATGTCATGATTTTCATGTTATGACCTGCCATTTATGTTCGTCAGGCAGTCATGTTGTGCCATACCAATTTTCGTAAACATCCCATTAACGAAACGGCCAGGAGAGCACCAAGACCGTGGCATGTAAATCATGTCGCTCATGACATGCATGTCATGATTTTCATGTTATGACCTGTCATTTATGTTGCCATGCAGTTATGTTGTGGCATACCAATTTTCGTAAACATCCCATTAACGAAACGGCCAGGAGAGCACCGAGACCATGGCATGTAAATCATGTCGCTCATGACATGCATGTCATGATTTTCATGTTATGACCTGCCATTTATGTTCATCAGGCAGTCATGTTGTGCCATACCAATTTTCGCATAAGTCCCATTAGTGAAACGGCCAGGAGAGCATCAAGACGGTGGCATGTAAATCATACCGCTCATGACATGCATGTCATGATTTTCATGTTATGACCTGTCATTTACGTTCTTCATGCAGTCATGTTGTGGCATACCAATTTTCGTAAACATCCCGTTAGCGAAACGGCCAGGAGAGCACAAAATCGTAGGCGGCTAGATAGATAGATACGTTCAAACTCGCCGAAGTTCGCTAAGAAATGCTTCGCATTTAAAAATTACACCATCTCCCGCTAAAGAGGACCATGAGGCGATGCGAAGCAGCACGGGGGGTGCACACCGCGTTTGCATCGGTTTGATTAGGTGTCGCGTTGGCATCGGTTTGACGCTAGCAGACGCTGCCGGCGTCAGCGTTGTCTCTCGCGGGCGAGGGCGCGTTCTCGTTCCTTGCGAGCTGGTAAAGCGTTCATCGAAGAAAGAGCGTTTCCATAGCCAACGCGCGCCGTTCGGAGAGGAGAGGAGGAATGCCGAGAGGAGAGTAGATGAGACAAGGAGAGGAGGGGGAGGAGCTATGCGCATGCACAGTGTGGGTGTGGGTGCCACACGGCCGTTGCCGCGGTGGTGTAGTGGTTACGGTACTCGGCTGCCACCCAAAATACGCGGGTTCGATCCCGGCCGCGGCGGTCGCATTTTCGATGGAGGCGAAAATGCCAGAGGCCCGTGTACTGTGCGTTGTCAGTGCACGTTAAAGAACCCCAGGTGGTCTAAATTTCCGGAGCCCTCCACTACGGCCTTTCTCTCCTCTCTATCTCTTTCACTCCCTTTCCCCCACCCGCACGGACGCTTAGCCGTGCTCCCTACATGGGCTGCAGAAATTAGCGTCCTTTCCTAACCGAACCACAATCATCATCATCATCATCATCATCATCATCAAGGAGGACATAGCTCCGACCATAAGCTGCTTCGCATCCTTGTTCGCATCTAGAAGCTTTATTTCAGGAGGGAAGCGGAGAAGCCTACCCTGGGTATGTGTCTAGAACCTTATTGGACCAATCCACTATCTTGCCCTGAACCTCGGGCACCGAACTGCACATGACAGCCTCCCACTGCTCCTTGCTGTTAATGTTAAGTAATATAGGTGGTGGGTACCGAGAATGTCCCACATATTGTTGTCCTGATTAGCGTTCTGACTCGCAGAAAATTCACGAGGGTAAGGGATATACGACAGTGTGTATGAGAGGGCGGAAAGAGGGTGCAAAAAAAGTTGCGGATCACTAGCTGTTCGCACTCTCAACCCGCATCTGGAATGCCAAGTCCTGGGTAAAAGCATTATCAGCGGCGCTTGCCACAATTTATACACCAACAATAAGATTAATTTCATTCTGGTAATATTTCAAGCTCTTAGATAAAAAGTCATACGCAGCGGCGAAAAGGTTCCTCCAAGATCCTAATGAAAATTCAAAGCAATATGAATTTTCGATATGACGTCAATGAAATCGAGAAACTCGCCTATCATACTTTGGAAGGGTATGTAGAGTGGCACCTTGAAGTGTCCGCGCGATACCGGCGATGCATGTTTTCTTATATGTATTAGCTGTGCTTATACCACTCGGCAACGTGTAGAGTTGCTTAAACACCGCATCTGTGCCATTATCAGTCGGCTACTTTGTGGTTTAGCGGTGTATAGCATTTAGTGTTCTAGTATCCGTGTTTGAAATCATGTGGTAAAAATTGCATATGTGCTACTGCGACTCGGCACCCTGGGTACCCTGGGCCTTCTCTATAGTGAGTGACAACTTAACAATGAAAATTAAAATATACCGCGTAGACATGCGCGTCCAATTACGGTCGCTCTTCTTTATAACGTAGCGCTTAAGGATGTCCAATAAAAAAATGTGGTTGTTCCCTCTGTCATGTAGGAATTGGTATAGCACGAAAGGGAAACTTGTCTGCGCACATAAGCGGCAATCTGGCGAATCGAGGGGCGGGAGATGGTCTGGGTACTCTGGACTCCCCCCCTTTGCGTGTACACATCAGCGGAACCTCGACACTGCACAGGGATCGTGGACAGTTGCACGCAAGCGAAAGCTCCCGAACGACACATTTCTCAGAAGACAACGCATCGAACGGGTCAGTGCCCTGCTCAAACCTGCCATAAACCAGGAGCCTTCGCAAACGGTGAAGCCTTGCAAGCGTAACCGAACTGTTTGTCGGCGGATCGGTTTGGGAACGCACACTTTGCTGTGCGAAAGGCGTCTCATTTGTTTATCGACGACCGTCTATGCGTTCCTGGAGTAAAGCGCGTCACAATGCAACTGGCTATCATATACGTCACACAAGACAAATTATGTAATGGCTAAAGCAATGCGCCAGCAGAACACCGAAGCAGTTTATAGAGGAGGTCGTGCTTTTCGTCCGTATTGCAAGTCTGGCGGTGGCGTGGTCGGTAGCGTTTGGATCTCTTACCGCCACACCCAGGCTGGTTGTGGGTTCGAATCCTAGCGGGTGGGACTTATTCAATCTAAAATGCGCGTTTATTTTTCAGACATCTACTTCCGTTACGGAATTACGTCAAGATTTCGTGGTGGACCCCGGCATGAAACACTTTCGTGTTAAAAACACAGCATGGCGTCGTTAGCTGCGACGAGAGACGAGGCGTCGCTGCACTGTAAGCTGCCAACGTCATCAGGCGTACTTTCTTGCAATTTTTTATTCCTTGAAAAGAAGTTATTTCCTGCGCCAATACTCGAACGTACCCCTCGATGTGTGTACCGCCACTCGTCCTTCCACGCAGCAGAATCTGTGATTGTGCCGCCCTTTAAGTGTACAGGCGGGGCAGGCATTCGGGGCTTATATGTGCGATGTACTTCGGTGTTTTTCACGCACCGTAGAACAGCGGCAATCTGCAGCGCCACATGATGCAACAAACACCGTTCGTCGTCGTGTTCATTCGTCGGCGAAGCCAAGTCACAGCCAACGTTCAATGCGTGCGTCTGTGTATGTTTCACTGCGAAAAGGCCTTTGGAATATCATTGGCTCGGTCGCTACATGCAACGCCGTACTGTGACGGCCGTCGTATTTCGATATTTTTATCGACATGCATCTGTGATGTGCAGCAATAAGGGCTTAGGATCCATCCAAGGAGGTTTAAAACGCTCCTTGGATTCATCCCACGCTTTGTATTGATTCACAGTTGCCGAAGCTACGAAGCGCTCTGACGTACTCCGGGTGCAAATGTTTTACTAGACCAAACAGTTGAAAAGCGGCGTTACCAGTATCGTTGTTACGTATTCCAAAAACAGATACCGATGAATAAATTCCATCAAAAATTTCATCAAACGTGGTACCTCACGTATATCACAATACTGCTCAAAGCATCGCCTTTGAGATGGCCATCCTTTAAGCCATATATCTGCGTGGAAGGGTGCGATTGAAGCAATGGACGTATGGCTCTGCTGGATCCAAACTGCGCACTTTTACAAAGGAAGTCATTGAGCTTACCGGTCTTTATTTAAATAGTGTTACAGCATTACAAAATGTTTTTTTATAGATCGAAATTTGTGTCATTCTTTGAGAACTACTTCCTCTGCCGCGCGCAGAGGCACGCAAGAAGAGCGCTCTGAGGCCTCGTGGGTGGAGCTTATATTTATTCTTAGGTTGTCACTGACTATTGGCCGTGAGATTGAACACAATAGGCAGCTAGCCGCCAATGGGCGAAGCTACGAAGTGTGGATGGCTCCTTCCGTCGTCTACTAGTCGCTGTGTGTTTACATGTGCCCGTACGTCATGCATATCCTCCAGGATGCTTGTTCGTTGTGCTGATACGTGTGCTAAATGCTTGTATGGATCCTTGTCCAAGTACACAAATGTATTTGGCTTTACGCTACAGTCTTTGCTCTTTCTTAAGGTTATGTCATTATACGAGAACGCGTTATGTCACTGTTGCGCCCTAGGTCCAGAACAATTATTTCAGTTTTTCTGCTTCTGTGTCTTTCAAGCGTGTGACAAAGTGCACCTATTGTCGTTATTAACAAACTGAGCAGGAAACATCGAAGGGCAACGCAGTGCTGTAGTGATATCACCTCGCGATATGTGATGGTTTTCGGCAACGCAAACGTGCTGATGCAAGCACCTGACAGAAGCAAACAAAACTAATAATGTGGTACATGGACTTGTGACTTCCACACACCTGCATGAGCAGGTGTGTGCACGTTTATCGATCTGGGAACGCTTTTTTCTGACCCAAAGAGTGCGTCAAGTGGGCTGCTCGCTAACCACCTCGCGAAACATCAATTTCCGCCGGAAATTGCCCTTTCTCTTGAATTCGTTATGTTCTTCACGTTGATTCTCTATATTGATTCATCTTACGTGATGCATCGCATTGATTCATCTAATATGGCAAGCGCACTGCCACGTTATCTATATTGAGAACACCCCGTTGATTCGCATTTGTTCATTTTTTACGTGGCAGACGGTTTGACCATGTTGATTCTCGACGTTCTTTTCCTATACTGATTTATATTACGTGGTTTATGGCATTGATTCACCTTACATGCCAAGCGAACTGACGGTTTTCCTCGCTGGGTAGGCCCGCAGGTCAAAAGTGAAGCGACTTTTCTTTACCTTTTCAAATTCAGCGGGACTACAAGAGTGAGAAAAAAAAAGGAGTAACAGGATGTAACAAGACAGACACACAGGATGTTTTAAATGCGAAGCATTTCTTAGCGAACTTCGGCGACTTTGAGCGTATCTATCTATCTATCTATCTATCTATCTATCTATCTATCTATCTATCTATCTATCTATCTATCTATCTATCTATCTATCTATCTATCTATCTATCTATCTATCTATCTATCTAGCCGCCTACGACTTTGTGCTCCCCTGGCCATTTCATTGGCGGGATGTATATGAATATTGGTACGCCACAACATGACTGCATGACAAACATAAATGACAGGTCATAACACGAAAATCATGACATGCATGTCATGAGCGGCATGATCTATATGCCACGGTCCTCTGGCCGCGCTCTCCTGGCCGTTTCGTTAGTGGGATGTATACGAAAATTGGTATGCCACAACATGATTGCATGACGAACATAAATGATAGGTGATAACATGAAAATCTTGACATGCATGTCATGAGCGGTATGATTTACATGCCACGGTCTTGGTGCTCTCCTTGCCGTTTCGTTAATGGGTCGTATACGAAAATTTGTATGCCACAACATGATCGCGTGACGAACACAAATTACAGGTGATAGCATGAAAATCATGATATGCATGTCATGAGCGGCATGGTTTACATGACACGGTCTTGGTGCTCTCCTGGCTGTTTCGTTAATGGGATGTATGCTAAAATTGATATAGCACAACACGACTGCACGATGAATGTAAATGACAGGTCATAACATTATGTAATGTTATGACCTGTCATTTACGTTCATCGTGCAGTCGTGTCAGTCTTAGTCAGTCACGTCATGACACGCATGTCATGATTGTACAATCATGACATGTGTGTCATGAACGGCGTGGTTTACATGCCACAGTCTTGGTGCTCTTGCAGACGTTTCGTTAACTTCATACGTACCAAAATCGGCATAGCGAGACAACAATGCAGATCCATTTTACGTTCCTGATGCATGCTTCGCATTTCCTTGATTCCCACTGCACGTGGGATCTGCCATTTCTTGTCATCGTAGTTGAGTGTAACACGGCCGAAACACCCAAATTCTTTTAAAGGAGCAGAAACGGTGTATACGAGCAGCAAAAGAACGAGTTGCGGTTTTCTTACACCAAATCGTGGGCTATCAAGCTGTAGGCTATGTAAAATCGTAGGTAGCCTACTCGACAATAGAACGTGACTCATCATAAGGTAAAGCGGTCGTGCGTGTTCGAGGCTGTATTTGGTGCGGCTGCGCAACAGCTATATGCGCTTTCTCTTGCGGCAGAATAGATCGGAACAGTTTCTAGCGGCATATCTATTTCTTGCCCGAGATGCCGTCGGTGTTACGCCTCAGAATCACACAGAAATGACTGTTCAACAAGGAAAATTCTGAAAGTGCATATGAATACGAAGGGGTTGTTAAAATCGCATTCAAGATTACTCGAGCACAAACGAGTAACAGCAAATGTATCGATAATAGCTGAACGACACCATATAAAGTTCTTAATAACAGAGTATTTTGTCTAAATGGGAGCTTATACCATACCTTACGCCCGAGTATAGGCATCTCGTAGAAATCATTGGTCATTGAGCCGACAGCATTGGGGGAATTAGCACGAGCGATAGACCGGGGGGCTGTATTTGTCAATCGCGTCATGCCTGCTTTATAAAGCAGACAATGGGTAATTTTTAGCTAATTTCCGTAAAGCGGCGAAATTAATTTTCGGAATAAGGAAAAATGCATACTCACGGTGGACATCCACTGGAAGAATTTTTTCACGGCGCCGACGTACGATACGAACTCGTTGTTGTGTCGAATAGAGGATTGCTTCAACTCGAAGATGCTTGCCAGCATCAACATGGCTCCCAATCTGGAATATGCAAAAGTGACAGCGGTCTTCCATCATCTTTCTATACCATGACAAACAAACAAAAAAAAAAAGGAAAGAACGAGCTGCCCTCAACACAGAGACGGACAACGAGACTGACTAAGTGAAACCTTTGGGCACTAAAACTGTAGTTTTGTTAAACGCTTAAAATTGACACAAGAGGCCTCAATATTTCTGTGGTTAGATAAGATGTAAGCGATCAACTATTTGCCAATACAGGACATGTTCAACGTATTGAATGTATTTAGACCACTTACATGCCAAGAAAGTCTCTTCAACGAACCTTCACTGCTGTGCGCGTGAGGCCATTCTATAGATTTTTTATTATGTTTTCTTTCTCGCTCGACATATTTCATGTCGTGCGTGTAACGCACTTTTCTTCTAACGATAAACAGGTAGTTTATATTTCGTAGGCAAGCTTTCCTGTTTTCTAAGAAAGAAACTGTACTCCGATAGCGTATCATATTCTGGGGAACTACGGGCTACTTGAACCTGCACTATGGCGCTACGATGTTTTCATTTACAGCGTCAGCTTCGACGACCCCGGCCACTATGGGAGCAAGTAAAATGAGGTGGCATTAGAGGAGCCCGTTACCAATGCTTCATCGCTCATGCAATCATTATGCTCAGGTGCAAGGTGCGAAAAACAAAGGACCAGATGAAGGGGGTGAAACCGGCGGTATCTGATAACTTGGTGACGTCGTGCAGTTACGTCATAAAGCGTGACGTCACTGCATGAAAACAAAAATCCATTATTCGCCAGGCTATTGCAGTTGTTATATGGGGACCTTTCCGAAGGTCTTGGTTAGGGATGTTCACACTTCTGCGTCAACTGTAGATGAGCCGAGGCCACATGGATATTAACCAGAAAGAAAAGACGTAAGTGGTTGTTTCCTTGCAGTATTCATGCTCATTCTCTCGTTGAACTAAATGAATAAAAACATTTGGGTGTGACAGCAGCTAACAACGGAAGTTTGACTTACCGTACCGCTAACGTGTACGTGCTGCCTCATTTCGCCAACTCTGTATTCTGCGACGTAAACTAAAACGAGCGCTTCCGGGAAGCTAAAGTTCTTGCATACAGATAACTCATTAAGCCGAAAATGGAACACGCGTTCGGTGTCCGGGGATCCCAAAGGCAAACGCAGTATTAATGCACAGGAAATGATTGAGCGCAAAGGAATCGGGTTTGCCTTTTCTTCGCAGCATGAAACCCGTTAAGGACAGCCGCGCGCACCTACGGTATACATACAGCTTTTACAGCTACGGTGCAGCATTATAAGGCCTACATTTCTTCTTTCTCCTGAAAAAGTAACAAACTCTGGCTCCGTCCTGCTCCACGGTTCACGCTTTAACAATACCAGACTAAACAGATATCACCGCACTCAATCATTAACTCCCTACCATACAGGAGATAACGCCTTCAAATTTTCCGGTTTCCAGGGCCTGTGCTACTGATTAATGGAACGCGCTCGCATTGTCATTATTAAGCAGATAGAACTGGTCATGTTTAATATGTTAATTTCGGAATGGAGATGTGTGTTCAGTTAGTTTTATTTTGAATTCTTGCACTATTCTTCTAGCTTTTTTTGTAATTGTATTATTACTGCCTGAACCCGATTGGCCTTGCGGTATTTTGAAATAAATAAATAAATAAATAAATAAATAAATAAATAAATACATAAATAAATAAATAAATAAATAAATAAATTGAATGTTCTGTGGGTATTTCCTGCTCACGAAAGACCCGTGCAGCTGTCTGTGGGGTATAGCGTTTCGGCAGAAACATAGTGAGGCTTGGCCGAACCAAACGTAAGTAAACATGATGTTGGGTGCTATTGTTGACAACTTAAGCTGACAGCGTGTGAAATTTTATAAAGCCCAGTATGTGAAAGTCACCGCGCATACACTGGAAACGAGCGCCTTGCAAACCCTGCGTGACACTGTTGCGGCTATGACACCAACGCCTTCGTATAGAATTCGTGACACCTTTCTTTTTCACAAAATGCCTGTGGCCTAAGTGAAAGCGGCCCTTCTGCGGAAGAGTTTCCAAAAAAGACATGTATATATACATTCACTGCTAAGACGAGTTTACGAGCACTGAAGCCTTTGTGAGTTAACTAACAGCGTCACTTAACTTGTAGCATTAGATATGGAGTTACGCTCACATTGGCAACAGGTAACTTTCTCCTCTAAATACGTGCGCAGACATAAATACGAAGTAAATGATGTTAACGAAACAAAACACTGTACATAACCAGGTTTTCGCGAGTTGACTACGAGAAGTACTATAATCGGTTTCACACATGTGTCAGGGCGCCAACCGTAATTACGCCAGGTTGCAAAGGTGCTCAGACCGTTGGTAAACACAACGAAAATTGCACAAGAACTGTACGCATGTACGCATGAGTATGCCGAAGGTTTCTTATTTCCTACTCACAGGATGCAAGCCAGGACGATGATGTAGGCGGCCGTGTACAGTTGCAGTATGCAGCGCATGTTCTCGTTGAGGTCCTGCGTTCGATCCCCTCCGCACATTCGGCGTCGGCGCATTTGTGGATACAGCACGCTGCCTACGATTCCGGCGGCGAAGAACACCATGCCCGAAGCGTAGAGCAGCGCCACTTGTGGCTCGTAGCGAACGTACTGCGATTCGAAAGGTAACAGCGAGACGGAATGATTGACATCAACACCCGTCTGTTGCGTTTACCCGTGAAACTGAAATAACGAAAAGACAAAAGGCCCTGGTCCTTGCTTAGAGGCGCCTTTCACGGTGTGTTATGTTCCTTAATAACAGCGTTACTGGCATAACAACAAGCTTTCTGTTGAAAAGCATGAGTTGGCCTTGTTTTCAGGAGCCTTTCAACTATTTGACAGCAGTCGGAATTTTTTCGTACGTTAGGACTATTGACGTCACCACGTCGGTACATAATAATAATAATAATAATAATAATAATAATAATAATAATAATAATAATAATAATAATAATAATAATAATAATAATAATAATAATAATAACGGCTGAGGTTTTGCTTGACAAAACGATGATATGATTATGAAGCACGCCACAGTGGAGGGCTCCGCAAATTCTTACCAGCTAGGGTTCTTTAACGCGTACGGAAAGCGCGCAGTGCAATGGGACTCCAGTATTTATGCGTCCACCGAAAGCGCGTCCGCTGCGGCCAGTATATATGGAAACTACGTCCTTCGGGTATCGTTGCTTTTGGTACTATTCTTTTTCACGCCACAGTCTTCGAATCATGAGCCACATAATGGTATTAAATAAAAAAAGGCAACTTTAGTGGAGTGCTAATTTTGCTTACCAAGTCCATTGACTCAATGACATCGGCCACAGAAACCTTCTTCAGGAACGCTGTATAGACAGAAAAAAATTAGAAAATAAAAGAACATCACGCCATTACTTTGAGAAGGAGTGGACTCAGGTTTACGTATACTACAAATAGAGTACTGGTGGTTACGGTCAAATAATATTAGTAGCGATAGATCAGCTACGATAATGGAGTAACAACGGAACGAAATAGCAAATGCGAAAATTTTGATATTCCGGGTGTTAGCGCAAAACCACAAGAAAATACATATCGATTTTTCAAAAAGAAGGGCGTCCTTGTTGATAAAAGGTTCACCCTTATGCAGGGCGGTGGTCTACCTATAGTTTAGCTAACCGCGAGGAAAGAAATAGATAGTTCGCGGACAATGCAAACAACTCAAAGCGTGATGGAAACTGAAGGTATGGCGTTTTCTGAGGCATCTAAAAAAGGCGTAAGTGTGACGAGGTTGCGTTCAATCTGTGCGGCTTTTATGAACGCTTGCAAACACTTTTACAAAACTGTGCGGACTCATTTATAGAGTTTCCTAAGAGTATCTTTTGTAGGAAACTCTATGGGATCAGTCAATCGGGTGTGTTTCGAAAGCGGGCCAGCTCCAATTTCTCATTTTTCGTATAACGTGTGTTCCAAAGCAATAGAATCACTATTCATCCTACGTTTCCAATTTTGCGCGCATTTTCTGTGGTTTACAAAAATCGTCTGCAGTTTTTTTCCTCTCATAACGCTTAATCCACCTTGCGGAATTCCGTGAAAGTGACCCCCTTCCACGGTGGATATGCAGTTGACCTATGCAACAAACTTAAATTGCAGGTAAATGCATTTTATTTTGATGTATTCCTACAAGGAATACATCAATCCTGTATCAGTGTTTTCTACCTTTTTTCTTTCTTTCTTTCTTTCTTCTTTTTTTTTGGGGGGGGGGGGGGGTCTACGTGTGTATCTTGGCCTGCGTGCCTCACTGTACTTGGAGCAAAGACCCTTTGTCAAGCTTGGAAGCCCTTTGCTTTTGCTCCATTTTCTCTATCTGTACAGGAACAAACAAACAAACAAACAAACGAACGAACGAACGAACGAATGAATGAATGAATGAATGAATGAGTGAAAATAAATGAATGAATGAATTGTGAGTAAGTTCAACTGCCATATTTAATTGCCTACTACCAAAAATAGCA
Source organism: Hyalomma asiaticum (assembly GCA_013339685.2). NCBI lineage: Eukaryota > Metazoa > Arthropoda > Arachnida > Ixodida > Ixodidae > Hyalomma > Hyalomma asiaticum. The sequence continues at coordinate 106,655,043 of CM023482.1, read as the reverse complement.
ACTCGTTGGCTAATGCTGGCTCGGGGTGGCTATATATAGCTTTTAGGTAACGTTGGCTGATATTGATGATCTGCTGTTGTTTATACTAGCTGTTTTTTATACTCGCTCTCGCTTCATTGTGTTGTCTTACTTTGTTTCTTTCTCTGCGCTATTGGCACTCTATAGCGTCGTGTCACAGTGGAATGTTTCAAGGATGCAGCGCAAGAGTAAAACGCGCGTTAAAGGAGAAAACAGTATTTGGGCACCAAATTTGCAATAGCCCCTCCCTATTCGTGGCTGCTGTCTCCCACTTGGCGCGAGCCTTTCCTAATAATGTGGCCAGCGTCAGGATTGGGTGCCATACTGCTCTCGGAAGGGGTTTTATTTTATTTTAATTACTTTTTGCGATTTGTTTGTAACTACGGGGCTTAGGCTGGAATATCGCAAGGATTCCTTTTTCTTGAGCCTATTCCGTTTCAGTGCGAACAACATGGTGTCAGCTAGACCAAAAACTGTTAAATGACAACATATCAAACCGATGACATCACTTTCTCTCTCAAACAGACACACACAGACAAACACAAAAGACGCATACGTGAGATCTGCACCGCGCATATGCAGACCAGATACACATACGTAAAGTGTTACAACAATGGGTTTGAACTCTGGGCTTCTAGTGCCGAATTCCAGTGCTCGAACCACCTCGCCACAGGATCAGGCCTAGTCTTACGAAAGCGGAAGTCACTAAGAATGTTTGACGTGCGGGCAAACGTGTTCGTACGCCATATAAGCGTGTTTTCCACAACGGCGATGTTTTCTTTATCCATCTATTCAAGCCCAAGGGTCGACTTACGTGATGAAACTATAAGCTGCATAGATCATTAGATATGTGCGAATAAGGATATCGCTAAAACGGAGTCGTTATTCATTATACCCGTCCCTTCACCTGTCTAACTCACAGGCATCGATGGGATCCGCGAGGATGAACTGGAGGAGCCAGTTGATGACGCTGTACCAACCGGTGAGCACAGACTCGTCCATTGACGGGCCCACCGTGTCTTTCTTGTCACCCAGAGTTGCATCGTTGGGATTCTTTCGGTTCATTTCCCAAGGGGGCAGTCTGCGAATGACATATAGCGTGGAATATGCGGTAGGTCAGTACAACTTGTAATACATTTCCAGCGCTAACAAACGAAAGGAAAGGGAGGACAGATAACAAGACAGCAGATAGGCAGAACGCCGATCTTTCTACCTACGGAGGCACAAGGTGGCTGTTTAGAGCGAACGTTTAAACACGCGCTCTACAGGAGTTTACAACAACAAGGTTGACAAGTGCTAGCGGTGTCGGAGGACGAGGGATTTGTAGGAAAGGGCCCAATGTACAAGAAAGTACATTGGACCCTTTCCACATAGCCCAGCTAACCGCTTTGAATATTGCACTGTCTAGTACATTGGACAATAAGGTTGGCAAGTTCTAACCTGTCAACCTTATTGCTGTAACCTCCTGTAGAGAGCGTGTTCAAACGTTTGCTCTAAACCACCGCCTTGTGCCTTCTGAACTAGAAAGACCAGCGCTCTGCCTATCAGCTGTCTTGTTGTCCGTCTTCCCTTTTCTTTTCTTTGTTAGCGCTGGAAATGCACTACGAGTATACATTCTATCTAGCCCACCTAACGCGTTTAGGTCAGTAGAAAGGTGCTCGTTCCCTCGCCGCGTTAGCTAGGAGTCTAACGTGTTGCCTCGCTTTGCTCGGGAACGCGGGTTCGATTTCCTCCCACACTTTGATGTGCGAAATGTAAGCAAAAAAAAAAAAAACGGAGAGAGACGTGATCTGAGATGTTCCAGGTACACATAAAAAAACACACACAAGGTAATCAAAGTGAATATTGCGCCTCACACTAGAACTCATTATTATATCGATGGTCTGCAACGCAAAATCCATAAAGCTGGATAACGCCACACGTCAGCAGTCGACAGACCTGCTTCAGGTTTTGGAGTGATTAGGAGTCGTAATGTGCCCTAATACAGCCGATCCACGAAGTTGCTAGTTCTGACAGGTGCGCATGACCCTGTTGGTCCCAAGCCTCGTATCGTTGTACATCAAGCCACAGATTATCGTGGCTGCGAACAGTAGTGGCTCATTGAGCAATAGAAATTTAGCATGTTACCGTTATACTGCGTATGCCCAGTCCTATGAGCGGCACGTGGTAGTCCTTTTGATTACAAATGTGAAGCTTGTCCTTACGTGCGTACTTTTTTTTTTACAGTAGCAATTAGTACACGTCGCATCTCAACGCTGCCGTGGCTACCCGATCATCACGGCAGCTCACATAGGCGCCCGAATAACAAAGTGAAGAAACACCCGTTAGTAAAAAGGCACTCATCCCCGGGCTTAGATGCCGCATATGAATGTAAGCTGCAAGAAGATGTATGGACAACGCTAGCTGTACTAATGACATAACGTCTTTTTCTCAGCGTACGAAGCGGGAGCCCTTTTCGAGAGATTCACGCAGTCGGATGTTATGAGACAGACTCGAAACTGGCCACTTTCAACGTTGACTAACCGTAGGGAATGGCGTATCTGGGTATAAACTAGTGGAAATCCTCACAATTGCAACCTTGGTTGAAAACTGCTTGCCACTTCATGCTCCTGGGCGTACATGCATCTCGACGTATTCACAATGCGCTTAGTTTCATGTGCTATCATCGTCAAACACAAGCACTTAACTCATCACCCCTACCAAGAGCTGTTGCATATTGAAACGGTCATTTGGATCACATTTCATACTTACCCCAACCCCTCACTCAATGCGCTGCAATGGGCACTGTAATAAGGGGAGGCATTCAGGATAAGTGCATAGACAAAACTTACTGGTGGCACAGGACACTTCTGCGAGGTGTCTTGCCTTGTCGGCGAGTGGCAGGACGTCGGCAGGTCAGCAGACAAAAGGCGTTGGACTAAAGCTCCGACTAAGAATAAACGCAGGCCAAGAGGTACAAACGTCTGAACGATCTTCTTTAGCTTCTTCTTCTTCTTCTAGACATAGAGGACAACGCGCAAATCCCACGCACTCTTTCTATCGAACTTACAAGGAATCGGATAGAATTAAAAAAAAAAAAACGGACTATACATAATATGCCAACGGCATAAAACATACCCAAGGATCCAAATAGACAGGTTAGAGTGAAAAGAAATAGGGAGTAAAGATCGCACATGCAAACGGTGATGGTAATTTTCTTTTCAATACTCTCGTGCTATGCTATTTGATGTAGTGAGGAAGAGGAGTAATAGCATAGACCCATCCCTTTTGCACACAGTGAAAAGAGCGGGATCCAGGATTAGCCAACACCAGCCAACATTGGGTAGTGCTGGTATTACACTGCGCTTTACACAAACAATACGCTCTTAAGAGGAGCTATGGATGCCGTGTTGTATCTTTAGTCTTGATTACATTATTATATGCTTGCAAGTTTGGGTGTCGTGTTTTACATAATTAGGTGTTATCTTGCGAATTTTAGCAAGGATTGATGTTATAATTCTTTTTCGAAGCCTGCCTATAAATTCACACTTTATATTAGTTCACTTTATATTTCGCCGAATGCTTCGAGTTAAAAACAGTACGATGTGTTTGTTTTACGCGTTCTGTACATCGCTCCAAAATAAGTTCAAAATGCTAGTCCCGTTCTTCTTCGTTTTATCCGTCTTTTTCCCTCGCCTCTGCGAGAGTCCGTTTTATTTTTTTTTCTCTGAGCCTTTCTTTTATTGTCGAACGACGCGACACATCAGTGGCATATATCTCGAAGTTTACGCGCACTTCGTTTCCACCGTCCCTCTTCTTCCCGCCAACGACACAGCGCGGATTTTCAGGCACCGAGTGGTATTATTCTATTACATCTATATTACACAAGCTTCAAAAAAATTTTATAGCTCGTCGAATGTTTTTACAGACAATGGAGGGGCGGGGAAACTTCGGTCATTTCAGTCGTGGCTCGCGCAGCTCAGTTAGACGGAGGCGTGAACGGCGCCCACAAAGTTCGTCCGAGTTTTGAAGGCATTACAGAACTTGGCTGGCGCGTCTCGAGGGCGCACGCTTCTCCGCTGGGACCGAACAAGGAAATGCTGGCGGAGCCCGTATGCTTTGCGTCTTCCTCCCATTATAAACGAACGCTCGCCTTCCTGTGTATGTCGCGCGCCGGCGAGAAAATTGCATCCGAGAGGCGGGATGCTGCACGGAAGCCTCGAGATCCCGCGTCTCAGTTCACCGCTGCGGGGCGTATTATAAGAAGTTGTATACACGCGTGTTGTTTACGTTGTTGTTTACTGTTGTGTATTACAGTCGGTCGTGTCGCTTTGTCTTTATATATAGCAAGGGTGAACGCAGGCCCTATATGTTTTAGAGCTGGGACGGGAGTGCTTGGGCGAGCCCACTGAGAATCATAATACAGCCGAATTTATCCAGGTTCTTTTCTTTATACCAGTTTCTCCTTACGGATTTCATATACACGCGTCATTAAGAAATTTTAGGAACACGACGCTTACGGATGTTGGTGCCTTTAGACTACGCCGGCACTCCTTTAATCATAACATAAAAGGTAATGAAAGCTACCAGGAATGAAAAAAAAAATGCACACTTTAAGGTAAAGTGATATGAAATCAATCAAACACTCGGTCCTTCGGGGAAAAAAAAAAGAACACGGTAACTTGAATGGCTAGTCCCGTAAAGGCACTAATGTCAACCCAAAGTGCACGCACACGGACGTGAAGCATGTTCGCACAAAAAGAAAAAAAGAAAAGCCAACGAAGCCTTGATTGTACTTCTGTTAGGTCACTTTATGATCGTGAAGATTGTGTTTGCGCTGGAAGTCTTGAAAGAGGTCCGTGCTGGTGCTGCATTTTGCATCACGCAGAATGTACTGTCAAATATTGTTACGGGTTAAAAGGAAATAACGCCAGTGGACAGCGGGGCACAGACTTAGGGGAGACCCACACTGAGTTAGACGACGAAGAGCAGTAAACAGTAGGGCTAGCGGCAATGGCCGCCAGATTGAGCAAGAGCTGTGTGTATTTTGAGTGTGTCTGAAGTGTCTACGTGACATTTTTGGTGGCAGCGGCGGGACGGACGTGGTCTGAACGTCCACACTACTGTTTACTGGCCTTCGTCTTCCTCTACGTCTGTGTGGGTCTCGTCTAAGTCTGTGTCCCACTGTCCACTGGTGTTCTTTTAACCCGTAACAATATGCAGTACGTCGTCGTCGTTGTCGTCGTTGTTGTTATTTTCTTCAACTCTGGCAATAAGCGCCAGGGTCTCTGTGTCTTTCTTGCAAAATGGTGTTTCAGCTGTGTGATGATAGCAGGTTCATTTTACAGATTTGTTTTCCGAATGACTCTCAGGCGAAGCCTCCGAGAGTCTAATCGAGGACAAAGCCCTTTTTCACACAACACACACCAACAGACTTTTAATTAAACATTTGCAAAGAGAGAAAAACTAAGCGATAAGCACTTGAGAGACAAAAGAAGACATCACACAATTAAGAAAACAGCGCGTTCTAATAAAGTCTTCATAGGAGCTACGTGAGTCCTGGCGATTTAGTCTCTAAGGGTGCGGCAGTGATGTGCGAAGGCGACGCGGGGGAAGTGCATGGCTCTCACCAAGGCATCGATGAGCTGGACTGACAAGTGGATGAGCGATGTGCAGCATGCTTGCGAAAAGGACAACACCGGATGTCTCGTTGGGACGGAGGACGTGGGCAGCCAGGCAGTCATTCAGGTGGTAGCGGCATCTTGGCCAGGCATCTGAACGTGGAACTCGGACCCGCAGCCCCGAGTGTTCACACTATGCCTGTGGGCACAAGATTCAGCAAGTCCTCGCCTGGAGCTTGCGGGCCACTGGAGTTCCGATGGCTGGAGTTGGGTCAGCAGGAGGTCCTGGTCGGGTGAAGCCCTGGTGGCTCGGATCAGGAACCCGACTGCAGTCTTCAACGCCCGGCCCGGTGGACGATCCTCGGCCTTCCGTTGCATTTCTGGAACTCCCCACATAATCCGATGCCACTCGCTTTTCTTTTCCCTCTGCTGATTTGTTATTTCCTGATTGGCGCTCTCGTGTTCTTCAGCTATTCGCCGCTGGAAATCCCGTGTGTCTTCCTGGTTGGTCAATTTCCTTTTACTTTATTTTCTAGCGCTACTCCTTTCGTTCTTCTTCGTCTTCGTATTTCCTTCATGACTGTTTTTACGGACCGCCAGGTCTTCGGTCGTTTTTGTTCTTTTTTCTCTCGTTCACATTTTTCACGCGCACCTTTCCAAACCGCGCACATCACACATCACAAGCTGACATCGTCTGAGCTTCTCGTGTTAACCGATGGGTCATGAAAACAATATAAGCAAACTTTATTATTATTATTATTATTATTATTATTATTTGTTGTTTTGTGGGGTTTTACGTCCCAAAACCAGTTCTGATTATGAGAGACGCCGTAGTGGAGGGCTCCGGAAATTTCGACCACCTTATTATTATTATTATTATTATTATTATTATTATTATTATTATTATTATTGCATGCGCTTTCTTTGATTGTGTCGCATGCAGTTAGGTTTGTGGGGAACAACCAAATCACGGCGCATTACTGCATAGAAAGTAGCTTTCGCGCTGGGAATAACGCATACGACTTCTTACTTCCCCAACTTCTGTAACACCAGGACATCTACGATCGTATCTGAGGAGTGCCCGAAAGCTCTCGCAAGGTCTACGGGCTTTATAACAAGTGCGTATATGACTATTATACTTAACCGCGCAGTCCACTCCACCGGGCACATAGAAGGGCACATAAAAGAGCAATATAGACAAGCACTGCAATAAGTACCCCTTTATGCTTCTTTACTGCGCAGCGTGGACGCAGCTACAGAGGTTAGCAAATCGGCTCGTAAAACAGGAAACAACCAGCTGGGCAGTATAGAGTCCGCAATATCTCCTCACTGTAAAGAGCGAATTGCCTCTGGCGAGTGGCGCACAGAATGCTCCATATAAGAGCTGTCTTCAGCTTTTGTAAACTTAGAATGCGCAACAGCTGTTTCAGTATAGAAGTAACAAATATTGGCCTACCCGTTTGACAAATATATGTATAGTTTCGTCACTGCTCCAAACTGCTATAAACACTGAGCAGTATTCCGAAATAGGTCCGTCTAAAATGCAAAAGTTCGTCCAGCTAAAGGTTATTTACTGACAAGAAAAACTGCGTAAAACCAGGAAAGTGCTAACGAACAATTTGGTCACCAAATGAGCAATCCATGCATAGGAGCAATGGCCTATGGAACTGCAGAATAGGAATAACCAGTCACAATAAAGAAATACAAAATAAGGACTTAAAGGGGCCCTGAAACGCATTTTATGCACATTGATTTTATTGTACCCTTGCTTTGTGTGGGACGTGATGATGACCGAAACACCAGTGAAAGCGGCGAAATCGAACCATATTATATTTTGATTTGTACCTGAAATCGGTTTCCGCGCTGTCTTCAGCGCCATACATCCACAGTTTCTCCGAGCGGATATCACCATGCTCGCTTTGCTGCAGGTTCTGACTGACCGGGAACAGCATGAATAAAAATATGCATCACACATGCCTACAATAATGCCATCGAATATAAGAAACTTCAAATTGAGAACATGTGTTATGCTTGCTAAATCTACTAAAGGGTAGAAATTCGTGTATTACAATTTCATTTTGCTTGTAACTGACACAAGGAGCGCTGTGCGACCCATGTGGTTGTTGTGGTAGAATTGCCGCAGAGGGCAGCACAGTTCTGGTTCTGCGAGTTGTAAGCCGCGCTTTGGATGGAAGCAGCGTGCACGTCTCGGGATCCCGATATCTATCGTTTGCTTTTATTTTGAATTTGTAAGTTGAATAACTTGCGTTTGCCTGCATCGATCTCGATCTTTTTTTTACCTCAGAACAATACGAAGAACCCCTTTCGATGCAAAACTCAGCGAGTAAAATATGGTTTCAGGGCCCCTTTAAAAAAATTGGCCGCGTATCTACATGCTTCGCTGCAAATGTCGTCCATCTTCTGCCGGCCGTACTACGCTGCGTGAGATATGAACACCATCTGGCAGCGCCGTCGGGAAACATGAGCTTGTGCAGAATCCCTGGGCAACTGCCAGGTGGCAGCACCAAATCGTCGGCACTAGATTTACTGTATATGCTACCGCAGGTAACTAGAGTCGGCAGAGGCCTTTTTCGTGCGTAGCGTCGCATTTTTAGCGCAGCTATAAGAAACACTAGGGTCTTTAGACCCTAGTTTTCTAGTAAAGGAACACACTGCCTAATATTTAAGTACTGATGTTGCGCCTCAGATATGCGTAATGTTTGCTTTTTGATCGACAATGTTCACAAGCATGAACGGGCTACCAGTTCAAGATGGCTGGGCGTTAGGCAAGTGCTTAAACTTTGGCCAGGTGGCTGAATCGTGTGACATACAGACAAACAGACAGACAGACCAAAATTTCTGCGTTAAGTATCCCAAGGAAGACTATCGTCCTTAAAAAAATTTATACTTCGTTTCATACATCAGGTGCAACGCTGTCACGGCTAGTGCTCTTGTTTGTACCGTATACTTCCGCAACCAACAACTGCAAAAGTGCATTGCTCGCGGTTGGCAAAGAACAACATACTCTTCGGCGGTAGGCTTGAAGCAAAAATGCACATTGTCATTACCCTGACAAAAAAAAAAAAAACACACACACTCGTATTGCTGGGGGAACAACCGAAATGTTCGACTTTGTATTTTATGCTTATGACGAAGAGATGCATTTCTTTTCTTTTGTTTGCGGGCTACTTGCGTAGCCCTAACGTCGTTGCACCTGATGTGTGAAACGGGGCATAAAGGATTAGAAAAGAAGGGGACGAGTTGGCCATGGCTTTTACGAAAAGCGAGCTCGATACCTTGATGGAGCGTACTTGACGAAGAATGAAAACAACGTTGCATTTTGAATTTCCATATGACGCGATTATTATATAGTAATGAGGCGCGTGGTAGAGGAGGGACCCAGATGAAGAATGCAAGTCTCGCGTTCCTCTTTGCGAGTCTCGTGGCGGCTAAAATGGGGCGTCTTATAGTGATAACGACTTGTTGTCACTGTTGGCCTACGTGCAGGTTGGCAGCCTCCTTGCTAACTTACCCGATCACCAAACGGCAAAGAAGTTCCTTTGAGAAGGCGTCTACGTGTCTTAGGATGCGCTATAGCTTTACCGTGAATATGCTTAACTCGTCGATCAGATTTCCAAGGAGGAATTGTAGGCGCTTGTGTTATTGCGGTAGAATTTCTCTGTTATTTTTAACAAAGAGCCTTCTCTCTCTCTCTCATTGACAAAACACGGTAACAGAATAGAGAAATTGCCAGGGCTGTGTAGATTACACAGCGCAGTGACAGCGTAAGCTCGACTTTGCTGCGTGCTCGCTCATTCTTCTCTTTCAAAGTTCTTTTCTTCTTTTCCTATCGCCTCCTCCTCCTATGACTTTCTTGCCTTCATCAATGAAACCACAAGCGGTGACTATAAAACACAGTATATCTTGAAATATTTTGTGCTGAAGAAAAGCTTCTTTTGCTTGAAATGGGAAACCTTGTTCTGCTGAATACATAGCGAGATATATACTGAAGCACCACAACACTCCCTGCTTTATGGGCTGTCCAAACCTCTAATGTCTCATCTTGGTGGATGAAACCAAAGCCACGATTACAACCACATAATTTGCTGAAGCACCATCTTCTACCTGAGCCATGGCCGAGAGCAAAGCCTGCCGAAGTGCTATAAAAGCCACTCAGTGTTCTGTTTCGTCTACATCGACGATACCACAGCCACAATTACAAGCACGTAATGTCCTGAAATACCACGTGCTAGTACCACAACTATGGCCGAAAGCCATAGTTGTGGCTGTCGGCCATAGTTTGTAGTACTTGGTTTGTACAGCCTATGGAGATCGAGACTGTGTGATCGCCATGCAGAAAATCCGCGTTCCACAAGATCTATCTACCGAGAAACTGTGGCCTATGTCAGAAGTGTGTACGCTGCCCAGGAAGTACCTCCTGACTGGATGCACTTGTTGGACGTCTGTGTGTGTTTGCCCGAGTTTTGAGATCGACGATACCACAGCCACAATTACAAGCACGTAATGTCCTGAAATACCACGTGCTAGTACCACAACTATGGCCGACAGCACAAAGTTCACAAGGGGTAATGCTTGGTTATGGGTCTGGTATCACCAACAAAAGCTGCGTGCTTGTTTGGTAACCCAGGCTGGTGTTGAACCCCAACTTGGGTTCAAAGCCCAACAAGCATGTTCGCCTGCCACGTAGAATGCTCGACTGCCACGCAGAAGGACGTGGTTCGAATCCTCTTTGGTCCTGGTTATCTTTTTCTAAAATTATCGCGATAGTGGTTACGGGCGCCTGCAACGGCGGCGGACAACTACGGCGCCAAAAACGGCCGTTGTTGTGACCTCATAACAACTTACGCTGTAAAAACGAGTTTCCCGTTCTCACTCATAGCAAACAGTTGTCTCTCTACAAAACTAACACCGTCTTTCGCGAATCACTAATGGATTACCGAGTTGGGATGGCGCGCTTGATGGGTACGACGAGCCTGCTGAGGGTAGGATAATCTTTGCTGAGCGACAGTAGTAATGTTCAGTAGTAATGACAGTATGTAATGTTCATTACATTACTATAAGTTCAGTCGACACGCACTGCTATTGCAGTCTAGGTCAGACGAACACCCTTACCGCAACAGCTGACGCAGTAGGTTTAGTTACGATACACACCGCTGCTGAAGGGCCGCCGCGTACGATCATTAGAGCACTTGCTTCGCCTATCGGGGACCTTGGTTCGATTCCTAACCCCCCACGGACATCACAGCATGCTTGTCTGCGTTTTATTCTCTAGCTGGAAACAACGATATGTCTGTTTCTTGTTAAATCCGCGCACGGTGAGATCTCATCAAACTGCCAATGTCTACTTTGGGTGGTCCTTCATTGAAAGCTTAAATGGACTCCTGAAACGGTTTGGCGATTTTGTTCAATGCATTGCGCGACAGCACAACTCTTTCCGGTCATTCGTAAACTAGTATCAAAGTTCTGAGTTAAGTGTGTAATTTACTATTAGTTAGTTGTCTTTATTTATTTTTCCCATGCAAAAAAAAAGAAGTGGAAAGGACTACAGATGAAAAGCTGCAAAACTGTAGCTTGAGTGCTCCTAAGACCCAACAGAATACATTCATAAGACATACATGGCAGAGAAACAAAAACGCAGTCAACAAGAAAAATTGATTAAACTGAGACCTACAGGTGTAGGGTTACATTAAAAAAAAGCTTGAACCATGCATGTTGTAACAAAAATGAAATGCACCACTGGTATAACGCACACACACAAACAAAATGAGAAGCTGATACACTGCACCTTACAAAATATTTTTCATGTCCTCTAGGATTTAGGGTGAGTATGCGACTATCATCTGTTTGATAACGTTGGCAGGAGGGATTGCAGACTTTCATTACAAACTCTTAAATAGGCGCGTCGTTAAGATGGGTGCGACTCAACCTATACTTCGTTTCACGAGCTGATGGCAGTACGGTGGATTGAACAGGCGTCCCCAGCCAATCACGACAGACCGCACTTCGTAATTGAGGAGGGCGCTTTACCTTTGGCAGTGCTGCCAACAGCTTGTGAAATGCAGTATAAGGAGTGTTCAGTTTCCCCTGCTTACGGGAAGTGCAATGGGCACGCTTTCCTGGCTGACATTCATATGACCACCGAAGGGACAGCCATGTAGGGAGCCTTTATACACGCACGCTATCGGCGGGAGACTTGTGTGCATGTAGGCTCCCTACAACCAACGCTATCGTCGCGGCACCTGGCGGCCCACTCTCACGTCGCCGGCGCACTGCTATGGTAGTATTCTAGCAACCCCAGCACTATTGATGCCAACGGGCACCAGTAGCCACGTGGCGGCGTCATGTCGCTACTGAGGCCTCGGCACAGTGGCTGACATGGCAGGCGCAGTCGTCGCTACCGTGCACACCGAAGCCAAGCGAGATAAGAACGAGCAGCAGAAAAAAAAAAAGAATGAAGGCTACAGAAATAAGCCTTTAGCTTCATTGGGGCAGAGTTCTTCGCTCAGTTTATGGTGTGAATGATTTGATGATGGCGTGGACTTATCATCGGCACAATGTCAAAAAAACTGCTTGAGGGACCCTTTGACATTCACTCACCTGTGGCGCATACCTGCAAGCTCCGTGCCAAGAACTGTGGTATGCGTCACACGTGATCGGGTTATCGTTAATCGTGTCATACACAAGTACGCCACGCGATGATCTTAGCGATGTCGCGTAAATCATTGGTGTTCGTCATACATTCATACACTACCACGCCATCTTTGTGCATACCACGCGAACAAGACGGCCATGAGAGCACTGAGACGTAGACGTCTATGTTAAGAGGTGGATAGATCGGTCAAAGTGATCGAAGTTCCCCGAGAAATGGTTCGCATTTAAAGGAAGCTCCTAAAGGCGTGATTCTCTTGCATTCTTGCTAGCGATATAGGTTTGCATATGGGCGCCAGGAAAAGTAATTTGCCTACGCGCGTTCCACTGCTAGCCACTCCATCTAAGTATGCACAAAGGCTTCTTGTAGTACGTTCCCTCTTCGGCGAATGCGCATAAACACGTGCCCCATACCACAGCGCTTATACAAAGAAACCATTACAAGTCTTTGTGGGACCGTCAGATTTAAAGCGAGCAATCGCCTGTGAAGGGTTAGCGCGCATCACGCGAAGAACCACGTAAGACCAGCGTTGCTCTTCTTTTCTTTTTGTTTATTAATGCATGATCTTCCGCATCGTGTTTTATTTTTGCATTACCGTGGCGCACGTTCGGTGCATTCTGAAGAGGCAGGAAGCAGGCAGGCAGTGTCGTCTGCCATTGTGGTGAAAACAAATACAAAACAAGAGAAAGGATGAAAAAGCGCTGAAGGCAAAGAAAGCCGTGAATCATATGCAAGAAGGATAAAAACGGGCCGAGAACAAGAGAACGCGGTGTCTTCAAAACAACGTGAACGAGAAAGAAATAATAGAAAAGTGCAGGCACGTGCGAGTGGCAAGCGAAAGAAGATACAGATGTTTTTCGCTGTAACCTTCGTCAAAGCTTAGCGTGCCGCGTTATTCCATCTCGTTTCTCGAAACTGTTCCCCGCGAATTCTTCTCTTGTTCAGAGGTTGAGTTGAAGAAACGGGAGGCACGGTAGTGTGCCTTTATTTGGAGCGTGTTCCTGCAAGCAGCCGCCTCGGATCAAACGTCTTTGTTCACCCCAAATCCTTTACGAGGTTTCCTGTTCAGAAGGGGGAAAAGAAAAATAAGGCCTTCAGAAGAACTTCAGGACTAGAAACATATCGAGATGGAATAAGAGGTAGAACGGGGAAAAAAAAATGTAGGCATTCTTTTAGTGTTATTTTTGTTCGCCGCGACGTCGTGCTGCGGCTGAGGATGGAGCTCATGTTTATTCCTCAACCACGGAAATGCGTGCGTCAGCGGAGACCGAGAAAGTGCCGGAAACGAAGCGTTTATGGAAGCTGGAGGTCCCTGACACTGGCACAAAGTTCGCTCTAGGGTGGACTGGTGTTCAGGATGGTGGTGCTCCGGTGGTGAGACGTCGAAGTCTTATGTGCTAGAAGACTGCAGAGCTGTCGCGAATTTTGTTTACATCGTTCTGTTCGCTAGGTCTTAAAACGAGTAAGGCCACATCCTCTCTTTCATTTTTTCTTGCGGCGGAACAAACGGAGCGCTCATTTTTATCGCCTTATGAGCCTCAGGACTGAAGACGTAAAACTTCGACCTCATAAAACGGTGTGTGGCAAGCTGAGTCGGCATAAAAACGTGTTCTGCCATCGTGATGGTGAATATATAGCGGATTCTGTTTGGGCACAAATGCTATAAGTTGAACTTGTCTGCTCGCTTCCTTGCTTCATTTCCTTTTCTGCGATAAAGAAAGGATTCCTTCAGCCATTTATACCTCACAAGCAGAGAAAAAGGGAATGCTGTCAATGTAGAGCCAAGTGGCTTTATATCTCGCTTCTTGCAGTGACATGAGTGGTCTTACCACGTGTAGTTTCTAACGCAGACTTCGCATACCATGCTTATTTACCGGGGGTCTGTTTGCTCGGGTTCATTAGGTCTGTTGAGAAATAGTACGCGGCTGCGATCAATGGAGTGCATACTGGTGTCTGCGAAGCGCGAGTATGATATAGCGAGCTACGATGGCTTTGATTGAGTTCTGGGGGTAGTGCGTCCCAAATCCACGCTATGGGATCATGAGAGACGACTTGGTGGAGGGCGCCGGAAATACTGACCTCCTGGGGTTCTTCAACGTGCACTGACATCGAACAGTACACGGGCGTCAACATTTCACCTCCGTCGAAATGCAGCCGCGGCGGCCAGCATTCGATCCCGCGGCCTTTGGATCAGAGCCACTAGTACGCCTTGACGGGCAGCTTTGAGGGCAGGCTAAGGCTGTGCAGACAGAAAAAAACAACAAAGAAGACCCATGACGCTGTTTATTGTTGCGAGCATTATGCATGCAGTTTCTCTTTAATATGGCGAGCTTACATTCAATCAATCAATCAATCAATCAATCAATCAATCAATCAATCAATCAATCAATCAATCAATCAATCAATCAATCAATACAGACATACGACCTGGTGTGTCAAGCTCGCAACCTTGCAGAAATATTGAAGACATTGTATATCAGTTACAGCATGGACTGCGTTTGAGATAAAATCAGAAAGCCGGTATTTAAATACATCATGGCTTTTAAGGGATGCCGTTCGAGCAGCCAATCATTTTCTTTTGAGCCTTCTAGAAGCTTTCACTGGTCTCAGCGTAAATTTACACCAGCTTGAGAAACATTTGTTTCTTTCCCGACATTGGTGAAAGGGTGCTGTTGGATGCAATGTACCTTTCCAGAAATCGCACCAAGGGTCCTTCCCCCTTGTGTAGAGGCAGACGACCCTATGGGAAAACGGAGCGCCGTGCGCATCTCTCCGGAAACGCACTGCCCAGCGGGTACTGTTTATTTGCGCAGAACGTTCTGTGGCTAGTAAAAACGACTGTTAAATGCGAAGCATTTCTTAACGAACTTCGGAGACTTTGAGCGCATCTATCTATCTATCTATCTATCTATCTATCTATCTATCTATCTATCTATCTATCTATCTATCTATCTATCTATCTATCTATCTATCTATCTATCTATCTATCTATCCGCCTATGAATTTGTGCTCTCCTGGCCATTTCGTTAATTGGATGTACACGAAAATTGGTATGCCACAACGTGACTGCATGACGAACATAAATGACAGGTCATAACATGAAAATCATGACATGCATGTCATGAGCGGAATGATTTACATGCGAAGCGTTTTGTTAATTGGATGTATACCAATATTGCTATGGCACAACACGACTGCATGATGAACGTAAATGACAGGTCATAACATTACAATCATGACATGCGTGTCATGAGCGGCATGGTTTACATGCCACAGTCTTGCTGCTCTTGCGGCCGTTTCGTTAACTTCTATGTACCAAACTCGGTATAGCGAGACAACAATGCAGATCCATTTTACGTTCCTGATGCGTGCTTCGCACTTCCTTGATTCCGACTGCACGTGGGATCTGCCATTTTGTTAATTGTTCGCGCTTCCTCTCCCATGCACTCTAACATGCAGTGCGTGTTTGTATGCGCGCTTCGTCCCAAGACATATATTTAATGGCGACAAAAAATTTCGCTGCTACACAATCCGGAATTAATGGGTTGCCCTCGATTTCAGCTCTTGGTAAGCCTTTCCTTCACACCAGTCTTAAGTTGTACGCTTTTGTAACCTGCAAATACGACTTGGTTAAGATGACTCTTGCGATCACGCTTGAGAAGTTAGACCGCTTGGTTCAAATTTCTGTCTCCTGGGTGGAGTAACATCACGGTGGTGACGGTCCTAATTGAGCGAAATCGGGGTAAACGTTTTCAATAGCGCAAGAAAATAACGAACGCGTTAACTTCCACAGGTTGTTCGCCAAATGGCGATCATTTTACATTTCAAACGAAAGCACCTGACAAATGGCCATACCGCGTACTCACAGAATTCGAACTGGGTCATAAAGTCAGGCCTATATCTCTTAATTTCGTGAGTCAGCCTGTCGAGATCTCCTGTAAACATACATTGCAAAAAAAAGAAAAGACATCAAAAGAGAACATCAAGTGCACCCTGTTCCTGTCCAGCGAGTCACACGGGCATTTTGTAAATTACTTGCGTCCTTAAATGTTCGTACTTGATGCGACATCTGGACGTGGGAAACTGTCCCGGTAGTGTACCTAAACGTCTTTTCAATGGGAACCTCTGCAGATGGGGATCGAGGTACAGTGCAAACCTTAGTCGGTCGTAGTTAAACTACCCGTGATAACCCTACGCCGTTGTCAAGCGAGAGGTAGTCATCTCCCCTCTGTCATTAAAGGGTACCTGCAACGCTTCTTTAAAATGACACTAAAGTGAACAAGTAAATCAGTTCATGCTAATCGACTTTTATTTGACAATTTTATTGTTGTTGATTTCATTGTCATGGGTTCAATATTAGAGGAGGGAATGAAGGTCAAAGTTTCATTTTGGAATTTCTCGCCGAAAGCTCTGCGCGTCAACGCAAGCATGACGGTACTGATTTCAAAGTCCTTTTTTAGTACTTTGTCCGCACTGGTAACATAAAATCTCACGAAACTTGCTACGTTAACTCCCTAGCCACATACGAACATGGTGCAATTCAATTTTACCATAAGATAATTATTTTAACCCGACCCTTCAATAAAATGGCTGAAGGCACACACGTGCGCAAGCACGTGTGTGCCTTCAGTCATTTTGTCGGTTCCGCCAACACTGTAAATAATCATTTCATCACTCTTGCGTCTCCGTCACATTTGGTGGAAGGTGCTGGGTACGACACGCTTCGCAACGGAACTTCGCAGCGGTCGTCGTTTGGAGGGTCCCTCTAGCGGAAGAAACAGCGCCTGAGTCCGCCCCCGCGGCTTCAACGCTCGTACTTACGCATCCTCGGGATCCGGGCACGTTCACCGGTTCTGGTGGTTCCGATGAAGTGGACGTCGAGGACTGGGTGGCAGATTACGAACGCGTGAGTACGCTCAACCGATGGGGCCCTACTCTCATGCTGGCCAATCTGATTTTCTACCTGAAAGGAACTGCGAAAGTGTGGTTTGAGAACCACCAAGCCGAACTCGGAAGCTGGGATATCTGTAAAGAAAAGATGCTAGACTTGTTCGGCAAGCCCGTCGGGCGTAGGTTAGCGGCGATGAAAGCTCTCGCGTCTCGCGCGCAAGCGTCAAGAACACTCGTCGTCGTTCTCACTTCGTATGGTTCCACACTTGTCCTCGCGGCACCGCTTCGTAACAATATCTACGACGTCACAGCGAGTTGGTGCGGGAATTTCAACGTGGCGTCGCCACGTGTATTTTCCTTTTTCGTGTTTTCTCGCTTACCAAGCGTGTTCTCGCTGTAAGAGTGGAGCACTAGTATTGTGAAAGAGTGTTTCATTGATGGGAGAAAACTTTTCTTGCTTTTTAGTGTCCCTTTAACGTAGTCTGAACGTGCTCGTGCGAACACGTGCGCCGTATATTAGTGCGCTGCGCGCATTTGCAAAACCCCAATTGCGGTTTTGCAATTTGCTTTGAAATACGGCTTGAAACCTTCTGCTCTCCTTGCAGCATATGATGCCATAGAACGCATTCACTCCAGCACATGAAGTAGAACCAGCATTGATGATTTCATCAACGCGGGTGCATCTGTAGGAATAGTTTATTTGTGTGTGTGTGTGTTCAACAAGTAAAGAAAAAGCATGCATCTTTCTTTGAGAACAACAAAAGAAGTTAAGTGACGTAGCTGGTGCCACCAGTGACGTCATTTGTTGAAAGGAGAGCAGGCGACTCCCAGCTATGTATTTGAAACCAAATTGCAAATCCCCTGGTGCCTGCAGCGAACTAATACTTGGCTCACGTACAACACTTGGCTAACACTTGGCTCATGCAACGAACTAATACTGGGCTTAGAGGAGCCTCGACGACCGATTGTCACCGTTTTCGTGCTATGCTCAAAAAGTATTGCAGGGTCCCTTCAATACATGGTCCTTAATGCAATGGTGCTTGTGTCACGCTGCACGGATTTACTAGCAGGAAAAAAAAAAAACCTTCTTCAAACTTTGTAATTCTGTGCCCAGACACTGACCACTTGGCAAAAATAAGTGTTATGGTGTTTCACGCCCAAAGGCCACGATGTGGTCACCTTCTCGTCATGTCGGACTGTCCGAGAAGCTCCTTTCTAAGTGCACAGGGCCTTACGGTGTACTCCGCTAAGTGACGCCCGTAACCTACGAGATTGCCCCGGTCAGTGCCTCCTCACCCTCTCCTGTCGGGTTCCTGCAATACAGTGCACGTCAGTAGGCTCAAGGCCTACCACACTGTTTCCGAGCTATGATCGTCCACACGCCGGGACGGCGCTTTTGACGCCGGGGGGTAGTGCTACTGAACCCGTACCACCGACTGTCAAGAGGCGAATAGAGAAAGACGACGAGAAGGACGTTTTAGCGAGGCTTGCTCGGGCTGCCGCTTCTTGGCCAAGCGCCTCAGCGTTCAGCGTTGCGCCTTGCGCCAAGCGCCTCAGCGTTGCGCCACGCGCCTCAGCGTTGTAAACATAACAGTACAAAGCTTCGCCCCTTGCGTCTTTCAACGTAACAATATCATTGTGAGGCACGCAGTAGTGGGCGATCGTGGATATTCACCTTGATCATCAGAGGTTATTTATCTTGTACTTAAATTCAAGTACGCGGTTGCTTTGCATTTCGTCCGCGTTTGAATTTGCCGCCTTAGTCGGGAATGAACCATGTGTGGTCGTGCGTGCCAGCGCAACGATAAAGCCGAAGCACTTATACGTACACTAGCGCTATGACAATGCTTACACAGCAAAACCTTTACTGAGAACGCTTGCAGCAGTTCCTTCAGTTGTTCCGTGCATGGCTCTTTTGTCGCAGAAGAGACAGGAACATGCGCGCTTTGTCAGCATCTTGGAGTGACATCTCGCGTCTAAATTGAGTGACCTCACCATACTCGCAACGAACATCATAGACCACTGCAGTTTAAAACATAAATTGGAGAACACGCCTATTCCAATAGCGCAATTCATGCTGTACTATTCGCAATCATATTCGTACCTTTGAGCTACATTTCCTTGTAGAAGTCACACTTCGTGACTGCTTGCGACAAGAATCTCGGCAGTTTTATAAAGACGCGTTCGAAGCAATTTTCTTACTCATAGTTGTGAAATGGCCACCGTAAAATAACGTGTTTTAAGCTTGTTTAATCAATCTCAAGGAACTTATCTGCTTATGAAGTATTCTTGTCAAATACTGGGACGTTCCTTGTTTACACGACCGCGCTTCGCACCTTTCAGCACTACGAACCGGGTTATGAATGTGTTGCGCCGACAGCTGCTGCAAAGTGCATGCAGAATTCGAAATAGACATTCTATCGGCAGTCAGTCTCACGCCCTTTGATTATACAGTGCAATTTGGCTAGTAAAAGCGGACGATTGACGTATTAATGATGCACCAGTGTATCTCGTGCACATTTGGACAACGATGTCGACCCGGCAAGAAGTATTAGCAGAGTCGTGATGGCCTCCTGACAAATAACCGAATACGAAAGAACGCACCTACGAAAAGCATCTGGCGAGGTACCGGCTAAACGGCTGCTCACTGCATCGGCACCGATGCATCGCCACCCTTCCCCTTCACATACAGTAAGTATTCTCGACTAAGTAATCGAACGTTGTGCCTCCTGACTGTGATCCGTTTTGCTGTAGCTGCGGCTGTTTTGTTAGCGACGTCGTTCGGAACATTTATGAAAGATTTTATTCTTTAAATAAAGCGCTCGCATACCATGACGCTCGGGCGCTGCATGCAAGGCGAGCTGACGAAGCTCCCCGGCTGTTCCGGCTTCCCAGACTGCCTCGCGCTTGCCGTTGGAGGCGCTCGCAAGTATCTGGAAGGGTCCGTTGCTTGAGAATCCAGATGGCTCGCCCTGGACTGACGGCGATCCAAATCTATACCCACAAAATTTACGTGACATGCAAGATATTTAAAAAAATGTGTTTCCTTTCCTGCAATATTCACCTATCTAAACGTAGGGTGCTTGGCGTGTGTCTTGCGTACCTGGTAAAGGCACGTTCTGTGAGTTAATTTCCGCTAACCTATGCATTGTCATTGCGGGACTTTCTCACAGCCTTCACCTAACTTTTAATTAAATTACCACCCGACCCTCTGCTCTATACTTTATATGCTCGTGATGTTCGCTGCAGCCTCATGTCTCAGAGGCGGCAATTCCATTAATCCAACCTGGAAAACGAATAAAAAAAAGCATTCCCTTTGTCTCGTCTAAGCAGTTGAATGAAGGCCGAAGAAGGGTCGTCACATGGGGATCCTTTCCAGTCGCGCTGACAGCGACATTCCTAGAGCTGTGGATCGATGAAGTCCTGGCCTCGCAGTGAAGTCTGGCTCTGAGGACGGCGTCCTGAGAGTCCAGCGTTCGAGCGCCGTGTCTGACCCGAGACGGTCCCTCGGCACGCCGCCATTCGATTATCCCGAAGGCTTCGAGCTCAGACTTGCCAGAGATGTCTCTCCTACCTTCTGTTTCTTAAGAAGGCGTACTCGCTAGAGAATTATACGTAATCAGATAACCCCAGGTCGCCGAGACGAACGTATTGTACGTTTAGCTTTGGCGCAATATTAGAGGTGTACACGCGAAAAAGAAGAAGAAAAGACGGTTTACACTGATAGTCAACGCCATCTAAACAGATGGCTGGTGAAACACGTTGTGTTGTGAGATGTAAGGGAATACCTTATTTGGCCTTATTTGGATATACTAGACATCCTAGGCGTGAATGTTTTGTAAGAATGGGACAGAGAGAACAAACCAACTTTTTTTGAAACCACTGTTCTTTACCCTTTTTTACCAGTTTCCGAATTTTCTGCTATCTAGGTGGGACGCTGCGGACATGTTTGTAATGGTGTTGTTGACCAGAGAAAAGTGTCGGGGATCTCACCTGATTGCTGCGTAACGAAAGGTTATGCCACAAGCCCGAATCTGCAAACAGCATGCTGGCTCACCATAAATCTGTAAAGCTGATAGATTGCTTAACAAAACATGCGTCAGTGACGCATGACCTTAGACATTTCCTTAACTTTCTGTTATGGGAATTACCTATATTTAGGTATTTATGACAGTATTTGTCGCTCGACATGTGGAAGTGAGAGAATGCCCATTTGTGGCCAGCTGTGTAGAATGAGAATGTAAATTAGTTTCTCTCTGTCATGCGTTCATTAAACAGTCACCTCACAGACTGAATTTCGTAATGGGGCAGAGGAAGTGCCTCTTATTTTGCTCTTTAAGACAGGGTAAACATCATGAAATCCGCATTACCATTTTCCAGCCACCCCGTCGTAGCTCCTGCGGTGCTTTTTTGCAAGAGCACCGCGTTATCAGATTCCTAAACTTTTTAAATTAAACAAGAGCACTATAATTTAAGATTTGTTTGAATCACGCATTTTCTCAATATATTTCAACGAAAAACTTTCTAACCACACACACACAAAAAAAGGAAAAGCTTCATTTGTATCATGTAAGAAATTCCCGTTGTACAAATTAGAACTAATCGTACAACAATGTTCTCTGCTCGGGAATGTGTAGCTCTAGAACAGTGTTCCGATTGACAAAAAGCTGCTTATCACAGATATTTGTAAAAAGCATTTAGTTTCATATTTATTGAAGATATATGGCCTGCCGCGATGACGTTTACAATGCTTGGTAAGCACTACTCGTATTTCTGTATTACGTTATGTTATGTTTCAGCTCGCTCTTTTGTCGGTACCTGTTGCCAGCTGTGCCTCTAGTTGCATTTACACACAACTGTCTCATGCTCTGTTTACGAAATTCGCGCAACGTCCCCTTGAAGTCAAAAGCATTGGGACCACATTCTATAGATTTCGTACAAGCGCTTTTATCCACGGTCCGCTCTTCACTGCGGCGCAGAGTTGCTGTTGGTGGCTACTTTGCGCGAACTTGGTTACTTTCTGGCCCCATCTGGGAACACAAATATCAGGTTGGATCCACGGCTAGGTTTTGGCTGCATCCAGCCGCTATTTTGGCGAATTCACTAGCCATATTTCTTATTATATGCGGACAAATTGCAAGAAAAAAAAACGCAACAATTCTCCATCGTTTCCAAGCTTTTTTTGTCGTTTTAGATTGCGCAAGCTCCTGTGCTTCCCCTGTCAGTGAGCTGGTGCATATGGAAGCACTCCCACTGACAGCGCGACTGCAAAGACTGAGAGACGAATGTGCGCGCATATCTGTAAGCACGAAGTTAGCTCGCTGCTGGCGCTGCCTGCCATCTATCCTGACGGTACATTCCTTCAGCGTTTGACGCTCTTTTGCATAGAATGTACCAAAATCACCCTGGCAAGAACTCTTATCCACTTTTGACAGCGCTATGTGCAAGCGTACGTACTTATAAAGCTTTATTTATATTTTTGCGATTTAATAACTACTGTGAATATGCGTGTCAAAGCCACGACGTGAATGAGACACGTTGAAGCTGAGCGTAGAGTACTTTTTGACCACCTTATGGTTTGATAACGTACGCCTAAATCTAGGTTCATGGATGTTCACGGAACTTGTCCCCATCAAAACGCAGCCGCTGTGGCCGGGAACCTCGAGCATAGCAAGCCAACCTCGTAGCCACTAAGCTACTATGGCAGGGTTATCTGCTACTTACCCGTTCTTTGAAGATTAAGCAAGAAAGAAAAACTTTGCTCGTTATTGTGTTTTTGTTAATTTAAAGTGGCAGCATTTAGTGTTCAGCAATGAAACATTGTTCTCGATATCGCTTCCACTCTATTTGGATACAAATTTGGCACTGGGAACAAATAGACTGGCTACCTTGGCGAATTCAGCTCGAGTTCCGGCTGCTTCTAAATCTGCCCGACGGCAACTCTGCTGACTTGACAGCTTAGCTACTGAAGCGTGGCGCTTGCAGGCTTGTGGGCGCGCACTCGATTCCCGGCCATGACAGCGGTAATTCGATGAGAGAAAATGCAAAAATACACATGCTCTTCGAGTTAGGTGCACGTTAGAGAAGCCTAGGTTGTTAAAGTTAACCCAGAGTCCCCTATACTATACGACGTGCACCATAATGATATCGTGTTTAATTAAAATACCAGATTAATTTAATGTCACCGCTGTCGACAGTTCTGTCAAAGCTTATGACCGCAACCTAACGATGTCGTTAAACTTGCCCCTCGAAGCATGCAGGTGTGACAGACAGATGGACCTTCCACTTTACACACAAGAAACATTTCTCTCTCCCTCATGGGCTGCAGAAAGAAGCGTCTCTTCCTCACAAGTCACCACCACCACCACCACCACCACCACCACCACCACCACCACCACCACCACCAACAACAACAACAACAACAACAACAACAACAACAACAACATTTCTCGAACAAATGGAAGTGTACAAGCACCGTTCCGGGCTTCAACAAACAGAAAGATCTCTGTTAAAATAATTATCTGAAAGTGTAGGTCAAGCGATCAGTCTCTGCCACGCCATCCTGTCATTAATAACGCCCACCGGCCGATGATACCAATGTCTGGCCAATGACAATCCTACTGGATCCGGGAACGTCATCATGTACCTCGTAGGCGTAAAATATGTCCCGTCCCTATGGATCTTTAGTCAAGAGCGTATACCTAACGACGCGTCGCAGCTGTAGCTATATCGCCCGTGTTTCCGGACATACGTCAGTACTGGTGACACATACCGCCTCAGCAGGCATACCTCTATCCATGTTACGGCGCCTTGCATCTACGTGTCTCCCTGGTCCCACAGTTTGCCACAGTTGCCGGAAGTTCCGTGCTAATGCTTGCGCTCTCTATTTATCAACTACCGTTGTATTAAGGGATAGTTTCACAGTGGTTCAGTCGTTGGGCACCTCCTCTGGAACGTATAACAGGAAAACAATAACGAAAAGAAAACCAACAGCCACCTATGGTTGGACAAGTATGTTACTACATACTGGTATAAACGTAGGGTGAAATTGTTGTGTTGAGGCAATAGTATGAAACGTTCGCAAACTCTTGAGTGCTCAGTGCAACCACACTAAAGGATGACTGGCCGGTTGCAAAGAGGACTACCTGTTCCTTGTTTTCTGTTTTTCTCCGACTGTCAACTCTCGTTTGCGTGAGCATGCCTGAGCCTATGTGCGTGACGAAAAATAAACTGATGGAGATGGTTCAATGAGCGAAATTCATTAACAGAAACTGTCACGCTTCAGGGCCACGAATACTCATCAAGGAAAATCTCAGTTCTGGTAAGTCTATATAACCTTCTCATTCCACTATTATTTTACATGTAACCACTAGGTATTTTACTGCAAATAATGTGTCCGAAAACGAGGCGGGCAACAATATTGACTTGGCACCTCCTTGCGAACGGAGGCATTTTATTTTAACTGTCCCAGGCTTTTAACGCGTACGCGCGACTAGATGTTCTATACGGAAAAGTTTTAATAACGGTAACACTTCCTACAGGCGAAGGTAACAATACTCACAGCTCGGACCAAAATCCGATGCTGCGACACACATGCATTGCCTAAGCGGCGAGTGCTGCTTGAAATGACGGGAGAACAGGCCTAACTCAGGCATTACAACTTCAAAGGAAACCAGGTGAACGGGCGTCCTTGATTGATTAATTTCTGGGGCTCTACGTCCCAAAAATACGATATGATTATGAGAGGCGTCGTAGTGGAGGGCTCCGAAAATTTCGATTACCAGGGCCGGGATTCGATCCCGCGACCTTCGGATCAGCAGCAGAGTGCCGTGCCAATAGAATACCATGACGGGGTGGGCGTGTTTGGTGGTGAAGCATAAGGACGTAGAGGATCTCGAATTTATTTCTCTGCTTTATGTTTGTGTACCCTCTGTTTCTCTAGGCCCTAGGTTTGGCGGTGATAAAGCTTCGAGAAACAGAGGGTGAGCAAACGTGGGCCATGAATGTGAATTCCAGATTGCAGGTGTGGGGCTCACGGATAAGTTTGCGACAGGTGTAAGCCTTTGAGGCCGATGACAGTATCTTACCTCGACTAGTACAAAGCAGCCGCAAACATCGAGCTCTGGTCTTTGACACGCAGAATAAAAACCCCATGTACATCAGCGTAATGCTGCTTGAAATGTAGGGACTGGCTAGCGAAACGCGCGTTCTCTTTATTGCAGGGCTTTATAATTGCTCCCTCTAAAGGTAGAGGACAGCCGTCGTGTCCCTTCACATTGGTACTTTAGAGAGCGAAACAACATCGCCGTGTTGTCCTTACACGTGCGTACTACAAATGTGAGCGTCACATATGGAAGCCGGTGGTTCTTTAGGAGGGCATGAAGGTGAGCCTTAGAAAGAACGTAGGTGGCACAAAAAAAAAAGAACAAAAGAATCCCCGTACAGCAGATGTTGCCGACATCTCTTGCCTAAGCTCATGTGAAGGAGACGAGAGATTGTGTGCGACTGCTGCTCGGAGAAGTATACGAACATCCGTTAGGATGAAGACATCTGGGAGAGGGGGGATGTTGTCACAACCGGTGCCGGCATTGAAACAAGTGTCTGTGGCTCAGGGTCTTTGATTGCGCTCCAGAGCGGTCGTTGCGGGAAGGGTGCACTCACTCATATCCGCGTAGAGCAGCCGTAATTGGGCGTCGGGGATGTGTGTGTGTGTGTGTGCGTGTGTGCGAGAGGGGGGGGGGGAGAAAACTAAAGATTTGACGCCGGTGCTCCTGTAAGAGTTGTTACGGCTTCGCATCGCCCAACAATTTTGCTTCGCAATAAATGGCCGAGCCAGAACACACGTGGCGGCTTCACCGCAATACAAGGATCGTGAAAGAAAGAAAAGTATTCGGCGCGCGCGAAGGGCCTTCCTCGTATTACGCCAGCAGCAGTGGCGGCGAGTCGTTGAGCATCGCGTGAGGTGGGCGAGACATGTTGTTCCTGCTGGTGTCTACAAGACAGAACGCCTCATGCTTTGCGGTTCTTGCTTTGGTTTTCGTTTAGGCTTCTCTCCTGCAGCTTGTACGCTACGTTCGTCGATTAGCTCCCGCGGAGGGAGGAAACATACGTGGCAACAAATTGCCCTAATCACGGTCACAATGCGGCATTGTTCACTCGTCGTAAGCTCGACACACGCCACGTGTACACAAGCAACCTCTGGCCCTAAGAAGGCAATTCCTGAAGCCTTTCCCGGGTACCTTTGCGTTCGGCTTTTTCTTCTTTCTTTTTTTTTTTTTTTGGACGGGGGGGGGGGGGGGGGACTTCTCCCGATTTTTGTCGCTCCTTTTTTGTTCTGCCAATATTGCTTTCTCCCCATCACGCCAACGTAACATTGTGTTCTCCCGTGCTACCTCATTAGGGAAAACGTCGGTCTGTCAGAGTAGTGCTTTGCTTCTTTCCCTAATGCGGGCGTTTACTCCTCTATGAGGAACCGAGGCAATTGTTTCAAGCACCTCGCCCTCGCCTGTCGTGACGCCATTCCTCTTTGCTGAACCACGCCTTATTGCACTCTGTCGAAAGCAGATGGCTATGACTGTTTCACCTTGTTGAAACGTTGTTTGCAACACAACTATGGTCTGTCTTTCCTGCAAGTCGTGCTTGTTCTAAACCACTAAACTGCAGGAATTCAAGATGTTTCTTTCAATGCATCGAAAAATAATAATAAAACGAACGCACAAATGTGCGTTTCACTTGCACTGTAGCAGCTGGTAGACGTGTTACGTGAATTTTCCCTGCGATGGTACGGATACGTCCAATGATAGGTGTTTACTAACACGCAGAAAACGACACACATTTACGCAGTTAATGTTGTCATTCCGGCGAAATACGATATACGTTCACGTACTTGGATTTAGCGGCGCGTAAAAAACTACGGCTAATAAAATTTTCCCATAGCCCCGAAATTAGCGCTTTGTAATAATTACGCGCTTTCAGAACGTAGAAAAAGTAGAATTCGGTACAATTCAATGCCTAATTTAATTTTCACGTCGTTGTCCTAACACTTCCGTAGCTGCCTTGTACAAACTGTCGACGTCATCGTGGGTACTATATATAATGTGCACTTCAATTTGATACGAAACTGCGTGAAGGTAGAAGCTGCCATATGGTAGCTACATAAAAACAACAAAAAAATTTACCTCCCTTTCCTCTCCTTGAAGATGTTCGAACAGCCAAGCTGTTTTAGTTGCACCAAGTGTTACACCATGGAAGCCAAAACTTGGCAGGCATCCTATGTTGCAAACCTTTTGTTTCAACTCGGGCTAGAACTCCCGCCATTGTCGTTTAAAGGGGTCGTGAAAAGAATATGGAGATGCCCGAATGTAATCTTCACTACTTCAATATGCATTTGACAAGCGGATTCCGAAATATTTCGGCGAAATATTCAGTGCACATTTAATAACGCCCATTTGAAACCCCAGCGTTCTTGCGCTCCCGAAACGACTATATGCGACCATGCGGACCGGCATGGAACTCTTCGGTGAAGTTTCGGTAAGATATTTTTAAGTGTAAACGTACAGTGAACTCGCGTTTGCTCTAAAAGAATCGATTAGTTTGAAAGCTAGAAAGAAAATAAAATTACACCATCTCCCGCTAAAAGGGACCATGAGGCGATGCGAAGCAGCACTGGGGGTGCACACCGCGTCTGCATCGGTTTGACTATGTGTTTCCATTAATGGAGTACCTATTTATCATCAGTTGCACTATCCAAGAGTTCTTGTAGATGTCCACGTTGAAGTCTACCACCATGATGAATGGGTCGTTCTTTTACACGTTGTCGTATTCCACCAATGCTCTTTGTAAGTACAATTCCACGTTCTTTTGGCAGAGGTTGGGTTCCAAGTACACTGTCATTATCACGACACTCATGATCACGGAGCTCCGGGCTAGGGAAGCCCAGCGCAAACGGCAACGTCGGCGAGAAACTGCTACGGATGAAATGCGGGCTCGACATGTCGAAACGCAATGGCAGCGTCGGCAAGCAAACCAGAAATATAATTTTGACGGTTGTCATTAATAACTTGTCTTTGCTTGCACTGTACCAGCATATAAAAAAAAAAACGAACTGTCATCCCTTTGTTACCAACATGTGTTTACTATCAACCCTTTTACGCATGTCGCCTCACTACTTATACATGGGCCGCGTTTCCGCGAATAAAGGTTGTTGAAAGTCGGCGCTGTGTGTGTCCTCTTCTCTTGCCCTTGTGTCTTGCGCGCTGTAGTCACTTCAGTCATGTCTTACCAATAAGCCCAAATCTACACACTTGATAGTCACGTGGAGAGGCTTCATAGTCACGTGGCTCATTCCGTCCCGCATCATACACCCCCACAGCGCATGCGCGTCCCCTCCCCCACTCTCTCTCCTCTCCTACGCTCCCTCTTTTTCTCCTCTAGGAATCCTCTACTCTACGGTGCGGCGCGTACGACAGGTGGTGCGACAGCTGCATACTCCGCTGGGGGCGCCCCGGTAGTTCCGCGGTATGAAAATGACGGAGCGCGCGCGCCTCATTCTCTCTCCTGTGCAGCGCCGCGTTCTCTCACTTATACATTCCCATTCGTCCTCTCAATAAAATTACACCCTCTCCCGCTCAAGCTAACCATCTCCTCGCTGCTTCGCATCCACACATGGTTCCCTTTAGCGGGAGATGGCGTAATTTTTTCTATGACAATGAAGCTGATTGCTGTTACGGACGCGGGTTGTGACGGACACTATCGGTAATTGTAACGAACCCATAACCGCTTACGCGGCAAAATTTGCTTTGTTTATTGATGATTGATTGATTGTGGTTCGGTTAGGAAAGGACCCTAATTTCTGCAGCCCATGTAGGGAGCACGGCTAAGCGTCCGTGGGGATGGGGGAAAGGGAGTGAAAGAGATAGGAGAGAAAGCCGTAGTGGAGGGCTCCGGAAATTTAGACCACCTGGGGTTCTTTAACGTGCACTGACAACGCACAGTACACGGGCCTCTGGCATTTTCGCCTCCATCGAAAATGCGACCGCCGCGGCCGGGATCGAACCCGCGTTTTTTGGGTGGCAGCCGTTTTTTTTTTTTTTAATTCGAGGTGAAGTGAACATTACCTTATAGCACCCGCATTTCCTCTCTTGCTTCTTTTTGTTAAAATTCACCCTTTCTCTTTCACGCCAAGCGCAGTGTAGCAAGCTGGACACTAATACCATTAGCGTCCATGAATTTGCTTCTATTTTGCTTTCTCTGTAGCGGTCCACTACAATACCTTATCAGCCCTCACTGCGCGCGTTTCAATGGCTTCAAGTAAGCGTTCCCTACCCTATAGGTAATTACATCTAAACTCAGACTGGATGCACAGGTGGACTTCACTACTCACGGAGCCCGTTGAGACATTTATTAATAGGCCTCAAAAGAACTGGTAATATAATTTTACCCAAGATAGGTGGAAATGCTGATAATTCCATGGACGATCCCGGTAGCAGAATAATAAGTTCCAAACTTTCTAATGGAGGTCCTCAGGACGTTCTAAATACAGTGTTCTGCAGAGCGTTCAGCCACTTACCCCTGTTGTGACAAAAGTGTTGAGAACTACTGCGCCTGCAAATCATGCCCCTACTTTCCTCTCTCTCTCTCTTTATATATTTATATTATTTTCACTTTATATATCTCTTTTGTATATTTATATATATAGGGTATGGCTCCTTCTTCAGCTCATGCATCTTACTCTTGCTGGCACAACTCGTAGCTGTACGTAATCTATTTGTCATCCTTATTTCTTACCTCAGCGGCAAGTTGCGGCTTTTTTGTTGCTTGGGCTGACGTGGGCCCAGCGGGTATACCTCAGCGCAGAAGACGTGCAAAGTTTCGTCAACGTCATCAGACGGTTTCTTGCTTGCACCATTCTTCTTTTGGAATGCAGAAAGTAAACCACGAGGCAGTTCTTAACGGATGTCTTTACTTTTGTTTCTTAATAAAAACGGTGCCAGTCCTCGATTTTTCTGTCCGGATAGGAAGCTTCTCGCGCAGAATTCGAGGCGACGCGCATGCGAGGGAATATCTGCGCTGAAAGACCCGTAGCCCTTCCCATTGGAACGTCTTTTCAACTTCGCACACACAAGCTTTCTTACCAGTCTTCTTCTCGAAACTGTCCCATCTGGTACGCCTTACTGAATGTCTTCAGAATATTTTACTCCAATGCAAGGGCGGTATTCCTGCTAAAAAACAACAGCGTTTTTCCTTTTTCAGGTGACTGGTGCATATCGCATACCCTGCTACTTGTAAACATATTAAAATCTATAAAATTTGACTTTCGTTAGGGGAATCTCGAGTTCAGAGTCTGCTCATAAAGGCTTGCCGTGGTTTCGAAATTTTGCGCAGCCTTCGTGAATAATTTTCAAACCTGTAGTTACTCAGATGAGTACCGCTGCAAACTTTGAGAAGGCCTAGTAGAAGGGATAGTCATAAAACTACTAATTAAATGCTAGCTTTACTATTGCGTGACGACCTGTGTGAGGTACTGGCCAGTATAAAAGTCTTGCCTACTCGATCCGTATGTACAGTGTTTCATCTCAGTACGTCAGCACTTGTGTTTCAAGCGATCATCACAGAATCGGCAGTTTTCTCCTTCACGAGTGCGGATAACATATAAGCGGTCAAAGCTGCCATTCGCAAGAAGCGCGGATAACAGGGTAACTAGACGAAACTCGACTGCATCGTATTATCGTTGGATGGGTAGTTAGCAGCTATAAAACTTGAAATAGATCGGCCCTAGTAGGTTGACCTCGAGGTGGCTGCATGGAATCTCGGCCATGACGGCCGCATTTCAATGGCACAGAAATGCAAAAACAACAGCAACAACAAAAGGTGAAATAGAAAGCAAAAGCTCCCATGCAATTAGACTTAGGTGCACAGGTAATCGAAGTTAGTCCCGAGTTCTCCACTACAGGGTGTGTCCTCATATTCATATCATGATTTTGGCACATGAAACATCATCATTTAAGACTTTCAATACTGCCTGAAGTGAGCGGAGTAAGTGCAAGCAACCGCTTTATCGCGCAAACAAAAATGGCCCCCCCGCACAGTCCGCCGCTCATGACAAATATAAAAAGACAGTGGCGTTAGTTTCATAAGTGATATACGCTTAATGATGTGTCATCAATGTAGACGACGTCAAAATGTGAATTGTGAAAGAAAAAAATATACAAATGATAAATGCACTAATCGAATAAAAGCAATTCATACAGAGGCTGACTATTTAAAGCGCCTTTATACAAGTAACGATTAATCACCTCGGCGATCGGTACTAGCTTCCCGTGACTGCGCGATATAGATTCTCAAGTATATTACGAGAACTTGCGATTTGCAGGATCAATTTACAGAGCTCCTTCGAAAACAGAAATCATGGTGTCTGGGCGCACCTTCACGGAACAGGCCTCGCTACTAAAATCATGTTTTGTGCTAGATATTTACGCAAGAATCAGTTTGCCCGGTATAGAGGTGCAATTATAGTCATGGCCGACGTGCATTGAAGCATGACAAGCTGTCACACTAATAAAAATGGAACATTAATGAAATTGTATTTGACGTAAAAATAAAGGTAGAGAAATTTAGATTGTGTCAGTCGAAGAACAAAAGAACAAGCCGCATGATATAAAATAAAGGTAAAAAGAACGAGCAATAAAGCTATCAAGATACAGCAAACCTGGAAAAGTCTGCCTTGATGTAAGGAAAAGGCATAAGAAAAATAAACTGTTATAAAAGTGGAGGAAAACAAAAGCATAAGGAGGCTGAATAAAGAATCGAATATATAGTTCTTTATAATGTACATACTAGTATTCCATATATATATATATATATATATAATATATATATATATATATATATATATATATATATATATATATATATATATATATATATATATATATATATATATATATATATATATGCGCATTTATAACGTTAGAAAATAGAGGGTTACAATTACGCTTCTATAAGTTAGCTAAATAGCGAAAGTGACAGCACGGAGGAAAGAAAAAAAGCGGCCTAGAGGGTATTTCTCAAGGCTCCAATATTACAACATCTACTTCAAACTGAAGATTGGAATATTCAGCAGCGCATAGACTTTGTTTATCTTTACATTTTTTCTCTCTCTCGCTGTCTCGACGCAGTATTTCCATGCTCCAATTTCTATAGCTTGCGAAGGGCAACAAACGAAAAACTCGCATTTCGTTAACCTTTCCCCGTCTTGTTCTCTCTTCCCTCTTCTCTCAGTCGAAGCACCGACAACTGATATTCCTTCGCTTGCCTATTGCAGCGTCTGAGTGCACGAAAAATTACTGAAGCTGCAGCCCCAGCTGCTGCGTAGGAACAAATGCGCTTGCTAACGCGACATCCTTCGTATGAAATAAGATCACTTACGCCTTCGAAGAGGGGCATTAACGCAGTATTTCCTTTCCGCCTGAATTTATGCTTCGGAGCGGCGCAGTTGGTGTCTCGCTGTGAAACAGAAGCTAGGCTGCTGGTGAGTGGAAAGACAACGACTGAACGTGCAAGTTCACGCAAAAAAGAAAAGAAAAAAGAGAGAAAAGAATACCAACTCTGCGCCGACTCAGCAACGCTCTCGGGACATAAGTAGACTGAAGCGTATCGTTTTGCCTAAGGGACACTCGTTCGCTTATGCAATCGGATAGCCTCCATATGCCGGAAGTGGAGTAAAGGAAAGAAATGGTAGACAAAAGAAATCGAATGCATACAAGGGGGAGGAACAATAATGGAGGCTCGGAAACTCGACACCGCACGATACGATGGTGGGATAGTGGCTCTCTTTAATGCAGCCTGCGACGGAGCCCACGTGCAAAGCTGAGCAAATATTTCTGGATCCATGTAGAGGACTGAGATTTTTAATAGCGTACCGTTCCTTGTCGGTGGAAAGAGGTTATTATATTATACAGCGGTGCCGTGAGAATCTAGTTGTTTGTAATTTTTCGTGGCGTTCGGCTCACATCGATACTACCAAAAATCATGAAAGTCCTACACCTTGAAATTAAAGGGAAAAAAAAGGGCGGTGGCCGGGGCGCCCCTGACAGAGCTGAAACGGCCGCTAGCGAAATGGGCATATAGGTGGACAGCACTGCTCCGCTAGGATAATATTAAACAAATAAGAGCAAGACCACGCGGTGTGTTTATAACTTTCCAAGAATGCGAAGTAGAAATTTAGCCTATTTGAACACTCGATGACCTTCTGCTCTCGTCGTGTATTTGTCGCTTCGTCCGTAGCCGCTTCCTTCCGACGGCGGTTACTACGGGTGGCATTTGTAGCTGCTCTAGCCTCCCCCATCGTGACGTACTTTCTAGCCTGAGCCGCCCGTCACTAGGTCCTGGTGCCTCGAGTGAAGCAGGGCGTCGCTAATGAGCCACTTCGCACACGCGCACCGCGTTCCGAGGCAATGCAGCAAAGCTCAATAGGTACGGTATTTATTATTATTGATAAGCGCGTCTTGACAAGATGCGGTGAACTTTGCTGTGAAACAAACCGTATCAAGTGAACGCACCGTCACGGTCTGCCTAATCGGCTTCGCTGTGGAGCGAGAGATGCGTTCCACGTGGCTGACGCTCGCGAGCGCTCCAGTTTCTTTGGGCCTGGCAACGCGGCCTTGAAACATAGAGATGTAAGGCGTTCGCGAGCGGCGCTCCAGTCCCTGAAGCCACCACGCACCCAAGAACAACTGGTTATGGACATCTAGCGCCTAGGCAATAATGCTCATGAACTTAACCACCGTATTGTATTCCAGTGGTTACCAGCCCACTGTGGAATACAAGGAAACTTCCGGGCCGACAATGCTGCCAGAACAGCACATGGTACTAAAGCACCAATAACAGCCACACCTTGTTAAAGAAAAGACGCGGCGACTATGGTATCGGCATTTGCCTGGAATCAGCAGCGGTACTTCTGGTATGACTCAAGAAATCAGTACGACCACTGCACGCTATTGACCCAGCCTGCAGCTTCCACGTACCACGAGGTTTACACAGGCGAGATGAGGCGTGCCTTCACCGAACAAGGCTTAATGTAGCCTACACAAGACACTATAAGCACAAGATACAACAACCTGATTCTGCATTGTGCTCTACATGGAACACACGAGAGGACCTTGAACACGTCCTGTGCGATTGCCAGCGTTACGACTCCGAGAGAAAAACTCTGATAGCAGCGCTTCGTCTGCGACACGGTTCGACCTTGGAGCTGCGGCATCTCCTAGGCCCGTGGCAAGACAGCACCTGCGCACTACGACGCACTAAAGCATTGATAGCGTTTCTACGGGCAACATGCCTCAACGAAACTCTATAAACCGCGTATAGTGTATATATGTATATATGAGTGTGTGAGTAAGTGTGACTGCATGTACGTGCTTAGTTACACGTGATCACTGTAAATATCATAATCACCGCTAAACACCTGGAGTAGCAAGCCAGACCATTAACCAGGCTAACATCTCCGAAGCCATCAATAAAATATTCTCTCTCTCTCTCTCACGCGTTCACCTTAAAATTTATTACATTGGTCAGAATATTTTATGTGTAGATGTTGGCACAGTAATAAGGCAGGCAATATGTACTACTTGGTGTTGGCGAACAACTTTTATTTGATCCTTAGGTTAGTTACCATGCCCAGCACGCTGGTTCTCGCCCGAATTCCTCTTCAGGTCCATTATACTCAGAGGGCATTGTGTCCTGTAAAGCGTGCTCTGCGGTTACCTTTGAGAAAAAAGGAGAAACTCACCTTACGGCACCACTAGTTCACGGCGGAAGTGATCAAACTTCGTCGTCCTCAACAAACATCCCTGATGCGACAGCTTTGTGTTAAGTGCACTGGTATACATTCTATCATCGCACTTTGGAGCACAAGCTATGTGAATTCGCTTGTTTTGCTTCAAGTTAACCTCACGCATATCTGACCTTCAGAGACTAAGTCTCCTGCTCAGCAAGTTCCGCTCATGTTATTTCAAATGAGATACTTTCGGGCATGAACACTATAAAGATTGGCGCCATACTAGAAAGCTTCCTTATTAGAAGTTTCTTTTTGTCGCTCCCACTTTCTTCGGTGCTCTATTTTTCTTCCTCTGTAAAATGCCCCCAATCATCTTTTCGAGTGTATCAACGCTGTTGGCCAAAAGTGCGTTATGCACTCCGGAAATGTTTATAAGAGCGTTCTGACATACCCTTTAGTAAATGAGCATGAGTATATATTTACTGCCCGTGATCGCCACCCGTGACCTGTGATAGTAACCCGTGATCTCCAATCGCTATGATGACCTGAGGTTGTGCAAGCGCGTCTACGACCGGCCGCTGCCGGGACAGGCAAACTGCACATGCTCGAGCACCTCCCACGTCTCTAAATTGGAAGGATGTAGGTGTGAGGTTTGCTAATATTAAATTGAGCTTTGATGTCAAATACCACGGTAATGGCGCATCCTATAGTCGGCTCAAAAATATAAGTTGTTGGATGTTTTATATTGTTTAAAAATGGCAGCATTAAGGGTATCTTGGATGACCCAGTCGCTTCACAAGCGACTACTTTTCATACCCGCTCGCGTAGCCTAGCAGCTGCTAAGCTGGAGGACACACATTCAATTCTTGAATCAGAAAAATGTAGCGTCCACCCATTCGCAGCACAGGGCAACGGCTTGCTTTATGATCACATGGTCGCTTTGGCACATAGAACTCACGGCAGTTTCATTTCAAATCTATCAATGATGCTGGCGCAGGAACATTAGAGCACCAGTAAAATGGACGCCCAGTCATAGGCGACACAGTGAATGACAGTCCACCACCTGGTGGTCGCGCACAGTATGGTGTGCAAGTGGTCCTGTACATGATGGAAGCAGTTTGAGTTCTTAACAAAGAACTTTTCCAACACAGCTATTTACTTCTTTCTCTCTTCGACTTCGATGGAAAGTGGTAGCCACTCCCATGAATACACACTCCCATGAAAGGCACACGCTGTACGTAGTTCGCCATGGTACTACCGCTTAGCTTCTGCAGCCAGAGTGAAGTGTCACTCGCAGTCGAGTTAACGGAGGCACGCGCCTGCCTCGGCTATTCAGGGTGCCCAATTGTGTCCGAAAAAGGCAAGCGGCGCATGAAAGTGAGGTGCGCCTTATCATTCAGCGAGAAAGAAAGGAAAAAAAAATGTCGAAAGGAGAATCACGTACGTAAGAGTGCCAGCCGGCCTTGTGGTGCAGACACTTTCAGTTCGTTGACTCCTAGGGTCTGAGCTCTATTAGAGA
This sequence comes from Hyalomma asiaticum, assembly GCA_013339685.2. NCBI lineage: Eukaryota > Metazoa > Arthropoda > Arachnida > Ixodida > Ixodidae > Hyalomma > Hyalomma asiaticum. The sequence goes on along the minus strand of CM023482.1, from coordinate 106,618,570 downwards.
GCGTGTACTTAGCCGAGTAAAGCCAATCAGGAACAGACGCCATTAGGGACGCGTCTCCTTTGTTCGAGACAAAAGAAGCGGACCGCATTATTTGTACGTTACTGTCGCCAAAAGTGGTTAACTACAGGGCGTTACGAAAAGAGTGTACTTAAAGGATTGTGGATTAAGCTTTTGTACCAAGTGCTGCTGTAGACTCTCTGTATTGATGTATCTGTCAGTTCCTGTCACGTTTCTTCTTTGATTTTTGCCTATTATCTACAGTTCCCTTCGTGAACAGGATAGAAACTGAGCATTCAGATTATTAGCAGAGTTCTACGATGAAGTCCGGCTAAGAAATTTATGTAGCAGAAATGAATGAGCCAAGTGTACCTAAACTGACCATAAATTCCGAGCCGACATATAATAATATATACCGAAGTAGCTACGTCTTAGGTTTTATATGTTATTATAGAATCTATAATCAGAAACCGAGCTGCAAGTATGCCGCATCCAGTTGTACGTTCAGCGATGTCGCCAAAAGAGAATTCCGTTATTTCAAAAGTCCCATTAATTGAATAAATGTGATAGAGCGTCTTTGGTAACCGTTGTACTAACCCACGGAACACCTATATGAGTTTGTGTGCGCGTGTCCATGTACAAATTTCCTTATCGAAATCAATGTATGCCCGCGATGACATTGCGCGTGCGCAACACAGTGATGGCCTGAGAACACATTTTAGCACAACGTGAAAAAAAAAACAGGCTTAGAAGAAAGGAAGCCCACTTCCTTTCTTAGAAACAGGTCGAGCGCTAAGTCTGTTTCATCTCGCGCTAAGATATATTCTCACGATTTCAGCCAAATCAACCAGAAACAAGTTCTACATAATTACAGTGACTGCAGTGCATTAAGGTGTGCACTTATTTCAACGCCGGCTAAATTCTCTGCCTTTCAATAAAGAGCTCTCTCTCTTTCTCTCTGCATTATCTCCTAGATATACTGCGATAACACGTCAGTTCGAGGCACCTTCTCGCTTTAAAGGAGCCCTTCAATACTTTTTGAACAGAGTCCGAAAACCATACCAGGCAGTTATTGAGACTCCTGTGAACACGTGAGCCTAATATTGGTGCGCTGCATGCACCAGGGAATTCGCAATTTTGTTTCAAATATGGATGGAAACCGCTCTCTCCCTCCTTTCAATAAATGACGTCACAAGTAGCACATACCACGTAGCTTAACTTCTGGTGTGTTCCAATACTCACGGTATACGGCTAAATAGACAGCTACGCAACAGTGGACATCTTAAGTCCCATTCCATTTCTCACGTAGACGGCAAAATAGACAGCTTCGAGAAGACGGCATACGAAGACAAAAACCATGCAGGCTACTTCGCCGTCCAAACAATATGGCGGCTGAGATGATTGCTTGAATATCCACGAACGTCGCCGGAGTGGTCGTCTGTCCGCAAGCAGGCGCTTTCTTGTGAGCCTAATGTGAGATACATTGAGTTTTAAATGCGAAGCATTTCTTAGCGAACTTCGGCGACTTTGAGCGTATCTATCTATCTATCTATCTATCTATCTATCTATCTATCTATCTATCTATCTATCTATCTATCTATCTATCTATCTATCTATCTATCTATCTATCTATCTATCTGTCTAGCCGCCTACGACTTTGTGCTCCCCTGGCCGTTTCGTTATTCGGATGTATGCGAAAATTGGTATGGCACAACATGACTGCGTGACGAACATAAATCACCGGTCATAACACGAAAAAATCCACAGCATATCCACGGAGTGAATGATGATGAGTGGGCGAAGCTCCGGACGTTCATCATAGATCGTGCTGAGTTCTGGATTAATTTAGTTAACGCGCACGCTACGAATCCTTATGGTTCAAGTACGCACATGTGAAATCTCCCACCGGCACTTCATTGCAAGTCAAGATACAGTGCCTATATATATATATATATATATATATATATATATATATATATATATATATATATATATATATGGGTGGCCGGTGAACGGTTCTCCAGCGCGAGCAGTCGGTATTTTTCAATCAAGAAACTCGCTAGAAGACGCTGCATGCGCCAACGTTGTCTCTCGCGGGTGAGGGCGCGTTCTCCTTCTTTGCGAGCTGGTAGAGCGTTCATCGAAGAAAGAGCGTTTCCACAGTCAACGCGCGCCTTTCGCTCTCTCTCACACAAGACGGCAGATGGAAGAGTGAGAGAGCTCGCGCGCCGGGAGGCACGCGCCGAGGGCGAGCGCGAGCCTCCCGGCGGCGCGAGGTGGCTACATACATACATACTACTACTACTACAGAGGAGAGAACGACCCACACCCTAAGGAGCTTCGCCCCTAAAAATGGCATTCATGTCATGAGCGGCATCATTTACATGCCACAGTCTTGGTGCTCTCCTGGCCGTTTGGTTAAAGGGGCGTATGCGAAAATTGGTATGGCAACACATGACTGCCTGACGAACATAAATGGCAAGTCATAACATGAAACTCAAGATACGCATGTCATGAGCGACATGATTTACATGCCACGGTCTTTGTGCTCTCCTGGCCGTTTCGCTAATGGGATGTATGCGAAAATTGGTATGGCACAACATGACTGCCTGACGGACATAAATGTCAGGTCATAACATGAAAATCATGATATGCATGTCATGAGTTGCGTGATTTACATGCCATGGTCTCAGTGCTCTCCTGGCCGTTTCGCTGATGGGATGTATGCGAAAATTGGTATGACACAACATGACTGCCTGGCGAACATAAATGACAGGTCATAACATGAAATGATATGCATAACGTCAGGGGCATGATTTACATGCCACAGTCTTGGTGCTCTCCTGGCCGTTTCGTTAATAGGATGTATACGAAAATTGGTATGGCACAACATGACTGCATGAAGAAGATACATGAGAGGTCATAACATGAAAATAATGACATGCATGACATCAGGGGCATGACTTACATGCCACAGTCTTGGCGCTCTTGTGGCCGTTTCGTTAACTTCATATGTACCAAAATCGGTATAGCGAGACAACAATGCAGATACATTCTACGTTCCTGATGCGTGCTTCGCATTTCCTTGATTCCCACTGAACGTGGGATCTGCCATATTTTTCGTACAGTGGAACACGAAATAAGCAAAATGAACGAAAATTTTGAACGTTTCTTTCAGCTCTCTTTTGTCGATGCAAGATGGCGTCTCGTCGAGCAAATGTCATCCGGGCGCGTTCCATTACTGGGACGACAAGGACGCGAAGCTGTCTTCGAAGCTGTGAAGGTAGGTTGTCTACGATGCTGTCCAGAATTGGAACACAGGCTTCTTTTCTTGTCCCGGAAGAAAGAGATACGCACGTTTTTCTTTTATTTGTTGAACTTGCATTACCGAGAACATTTCGGCGATTATGGAAGAGCTAATGCTAGTTCTACTTCAACTGATGAAGTCAATGTTCCTTGTGACGTCATATGTTGGAAGAAGAGCAGACGGTTTCCAGGCGTATTTGAAGCCAGATTGAGAATCCCCTGGTGCGAGCAGCGCATACATATTTGGCTTACCTGTTCACAGGAGCATCCATGATTGATGGACACCGTTTTCTGACTATGCTAAAAAAAGTGTTGCAAGGTCTTTTTGATTTTACATCCGTCCTCCCACACTGGCCGTCGTGCGTCATTTCATTATGACACAACTTGGAAACAATGTACTTAGGTCTTGTACTGAAGGCCATTTCACTGACTTGAAGGTTCAGTTCGAGCAAATCCTAACGCATGTGCAAGCCTTATTGTGACAAAAGCAAAGATAAAGTACATTTTGAACTATTATAATGAGAACATACTGTATTGACACTAATATAATGAGTTCACTTAATGAGTTAACTGAATTTTCGTGAACACCCTGCTTATAATGATTCGCCATGAATTACCACGTATTGAAGAATTGTGTCTGCAGATCAGACATTTTTTCTCATCTGAAGAAAATGAGATGCATCAGTTCCCGCATGAAGAAATAGGAGACCAAGATCTAATTTAGGCTTGTGAGGAATGTGCGTCTAACTATCCTAGAGAAACTAACCAGACATGATATAAACTTGGACCAAGCACTTCATCGATTTCGTGTTGAGATGCAGAAACATTTGCCAGAATGGAGTTACTTTCGAACAAAGAAAAGAGATAGAAATGGCAAGTCTAAGTATTGCCGAACCATAGGCAGAGATTAACAAAATCAATTTCCAGACGCCGCTGCACTCATGTACCTCGGTGGTGTTATGATCGCGTCTTCTTAATCGACATGCAATATTTCTCTCTTAAAATCCCAAATCTCTCTCGCGCGCTAAAGTTTGTCTTCCTATTCCTACCGTTTTGCTGTTCCGGGGTTCGTAGTACGAATGGTTATGGCCAGCCGTTTCTTGTAACCGGCTTCAAAAGAAGGCAAGGCATCGGCGCACTGAATCGCTTCAAGAATTCCTGCTGAGAAATAAGATCATGAATGTTAATACCATTGAAGGAGGGTCGAAAAAACAGAGGCACTACGATTGATTTACCTGAAGTGCAAGTACAAAGGTACGTCTTCATTCGGAGCTCTTTCTTTTTTTTCTCTTGGCTGTGCATATGCACGCTTTCAATTCCGCGCCGAGTTTATTACCTTGAGCCGGGGACGTAGGTACTAATGAGATTTTCGCCCCTCTCTAGGGGCGTAATCTCGTATTGTTCGCACTAGCTCGTTCGTACAGTGTTCGTTCAGGGTGTTTTTCAGTGCAACTCCCTCCTAACTTTACCGAATCGGCAAATGTGCTCGTTCAGTAAGACAGGACAAAGACGTAGAAGAGAGAAATTGACTGCGAATAAACGAAGGTACGAAAAAAAAAAAGAAATTCTTGGTATTGTTGGGAAGGAAGACAGCCGTCAGCCAAGACTTGGTAAAATTGCACCGATATATTACCGTTCTACGAATGCATTTGGCACATATCCTTACGCACGACTGTGTCTGCCGCCCGAGTGCCTGTCTGTGTATGAATATTTGTTTGTTTGTTTGTTTCACTTCTTTTCTCACAACTGATGCATCAGCAACGCAGGCTGATGATTGATCTTATTATTTTGTAAACGAAATATAATGTTTATTTCCGTGTTAGACCCAGACAACAAATACTTTTCAGAGGTGTGGGCAAATGCTGGTTGAAGGTCCGATAAAAGAATACACAGGAAATCTTAGCACAGCGATGAATAAAGAAAGAGAAGTAGTAGCAATTGCATCAATAAAGACGTTGATGATGAGTTCACAAATCAATGAAAAGTAAGTCCGTTAACTTAGAACTAACGTACATCAGTGTACCGAAGAACAATGTAAGGGTTATACATTCGAATGCAGAAAAAAGAGCTACAGCAGTTCTATAATTTCTACTATACCGTCAATTTATTACCCGTGTCCGTGAAGAGATACGGTACAACTATCGATTGAGAACGAATTTGTAGATAAAACATATCTTGTAACTAAAATGCGTATTACCGGCCAAAAAGTAAACGGATCGCCTTCAGCGCCCGTAGTGGCTGCGGTAACCACAACGCGGTCGAAGAGTTACGTGAGGGCGCGATCGACCTGATCGTACGTAGCGAGACTGCAGCGCCGCGTTGTGGGCCTGCACGCGTTCTGGCCGCCTAATCCGTGGTCCGTTTACTTATTTGACCGATAGTGCACAATCAGCGGAATCAGAACAACATGACATGTTTAATACGTAGAAACACAACATTCATAATCGACATCGTTATTTATGGAATTATTACTACTGCTGCTTCTTTATTCATTACTGCGCTAAGATGTCCTGTATATTTATTTATCGGACCTTAAACTGGCCTTCGGCCACAGGCCTGGCAAGCTTTCTTGCATATTATCGTGGGGGAACTCGTACCCCGTCCATTTATCTCCATTGCAGCATACCCAAAATCAAGGTATTCACATCATGACACGTGGCAGCTACACATCACAAACATCTCCGTTGCTGACCTCTAACAGTATTCTGTGAGTAGCAAAAGGAAATAAGTACTCACTAGGAATATTTGCCCACACATCTATTAACTTAATGTTCTCTTTCCCCATAATTACTAACAGCCAGTTTCCTTACAGCATGTCTACCAGATTCACTTCCACCAACAGATATTTATTAACGAAACTTAATTACAACGTAGCGACGAGGATGGTGTTCCAGCAGCGCCTACAAGGACAAAGACCGACCGTTATGCTATATACCAATACATGTGTTGGTTCAAGTTGCTTAACCTTGATTATGTGAGGATGTCTCATTAGCCCCTAAGACAGAGAGCGAGGTTAGTCAAAATATTCAAGACAGAACTGCTGATCCTTCATTTTTAAAGCGAAGGATAGGTTACAGCTGTCACATGGCGTGTCAGTAATAGATACTGTATTTTGGGGTATCCTGGCTGAGTCGTGGAAAAACGGGAAGTTTTTGGGCTCAGTAAGGAGGTTCGAAGTACTACGAGGTTGCGCAAGACGCTGTAGGTACCTGAAGGAACACACATACGTGTAGATATCGCGAGTCACTGCACGAACCACATCCAGCCTCAGCACCCTGAGCGTAGCGGCCACGGAGCGCTGCCCAGCGCAATTCTTCCTCATAGAAGAAAGGAGAAAAAGAATGTTTAGTAGCCTCACGAGAGGAGAGGGATAATTATTAACTCTCTGCATTTTAGTCGAACTGTGCACTACTTTGAAAACACGCACCAAAAGAATCTACTATGAAAGTGGAGCATACTTGACCCTATAAATTAAGAGGATTGTGAGCCGTCGTGTCTTTCATGGCAGCCAATAACTACCACTCCAGCTTGGTGCGTAGTTAGGCCGTTAAGTGCATAGTCTTTGACGACACTGTGAATAAGAAAGCAAGAAATTTTTACAGGATCTTGGCACGAAACTGTTGCATGCACTGCAATCATAGTCGACTCACATGACCATTGGCGCCTTCAGTACAATCCTGCATTGTTTTCGGATCGTGTCAAATAAATGATGGAGCGCCAGCTTAGGAAAAGTGAATCGCAACATTCTTTTTAATCATTACCAACGGCCCCACCGGGGTAGTTTAGTTGCTATGGCACTCGGTTGCTGATACGAAGGTCGCGGTATCGAATCCCGGCAGCTGCGGCGCGGCGGCTACATTGAGGCGAGATGTTGAGGCCCGTGTGCTGTGCGATACCAGTGCACGTTAAAGAACCCCAAGTGGTCGAAATTTCTGGAGCCCTCCTCTACGACGTCTCTCTTAATCATATCGTGATTTTGGGACGAAAAATCCCAGGAATCAATCAATCATAACCAACGCGCTGTGATGAAGTTATCCGAATAAGTATTGAAAAGACAGTAAGAAAAATGCGAGTTTTGACCGCAGTGCGAGTGTTCAGAATCCGTTTTGATTTTTAAGCGTCGCAACACATGATAAGCCTAGATCTGCAATATGCAAACCTTGCACAAATCTTCCTTGGCAACAGTTAAGAAAAAAAATTAGTACCGGCGTAGGAAGTGGTCCTAATGCTTTGATTTCGCAGGCTCGAGACTTCGTGGAGGAATGGGCTTCTGCGTAGAAAGCTTAAAGCGTCCATCTTACCTAAGCTAAACATTTTACACGTACTCGCTACCAACTTCTCACTTACGCGTGCGCGAAATGAAGGAAGTTACTGAGTTCACATGCATCTCTGTCTCGCCCACGAATATCTAGTTTTAATTTTAACTTAGCAGAAACCTTTACGTTTACTTACCTAGAGTTCAGGTTATTTCGAGCACATTTATAAGGCTTCGCTTTGCATTTCATGTAGAAACCGAGTGCAAAGCTATTGGCTGCTCGCCTGGCGCCGTCTTGCAGTTACAAAGCAAGGTCATATATATTTAAATTTCTGCCACAGCATCGCTGGTAAAGAGTTTGCCGAAGTCTGGAATTTCAGAGTGCGCATTGAATAACGCGGCAGCAGCCCTACGGCATCTATACAACACGGATATGCATAGAAACACGTGATGGACGACGTGCGAATCCAACTTAATAAATCCTTACGGTAGTAGGAGCCATTTATTTTCGCCTCAACCGGAACTCGCGAAAGGTTAGTGCAAATTCACCGAAAAAGCGTCACGTATAACGCAGCGCCAGCGGGAGCAGAGAAACTGGAAGCGAGGCTGGCTGCTCATATAGGCACCCCGAGACTCGGTTTCCGGTCAGCAGTCGGCCATTACTATCTTATGCATTCAAATATCATGCAAGCTGCAAAGCTTACGTTTCCGCTTCGACCACGTTGGAGCGAATGCACACTCGGAGGTGTATTAGTTTCTCGTGGAATACAGCGTCTCTTTTTTTTTTTGTTAACTAACAATGGTTTCCTTAGTGGTTTGGTGTAGTGGCCTCAGCTTCCTGGGGAATCTATGTAAAAGGCAAAAAAAAATAATAAAGGAGAGAGAAGGCTCTGGAGCTGACGTGAAATGGGACGCTGGATATGATAATGAACTTGCACAATTTTATTGGTGAGAGTGATCGCGTTGTGGTTCAGCGGTGTTCAACAAAGTATCACTTCGTCCAAAAAGTATGATTCTCAACAAAGTATTTGCGAATCAGTTCGTCCAAAAAGTATGATTCCGTAAAAATAAGCGAGTATATAAGTTTATAGCTACTGTAAGTACCAATTCCAGGAAAAAATACATAAGGAACACTGATTACAGATTGAAGAAAACATTCTGCGAAGCAACACAACACAGCAATTGCGTACTGTTGCAGTGAGTAGCACGCGGTGTTCGGCTAAGAGTGACGACCAAGTGGTGCCATATGGACCATATGAATATTTCATTACCTGGCCACGCGCCGACGTTTTCATAGCCCTTTCATCCATTCCGATGGTACACCTCTACGTAGAACGCAAGTAAAGAATTATAGTTCGACCCGGCTCCGCGAATCGCCAAATCCGGAAGATCATAGGGAAGCAGCAGCGATACGCATGTGGAAGGCGCATTTCGAGCATTTTTCACCGTGAATTCGCTCGTACGGATTTTCACTTTTGCATGAGACTTCTGACATTTGTTGAGACACATAAACGGAAAGAAAGCTGGGCGAGTGGGTAAGGATTCCTAATGTTGAGACACATACAGAAAAGATCAGCTCATTATGCATATCACTACATAATGCAGTGAATTAAAAATGAACATTTGACAGAGATCTGTCTGGTTGGGACGAAATTAAAGGTGAAAAAAAGGGGGAACACCAACCAAATTATAATCATCAAAAGTAAAATGTACTCCAAAAGATGACAAAAATGATGATGATTTTGATGATTATAATTTGGTTGGTGTTCCCCCTTTTTTTCACCTATAATGCAGTGAGTTTACTAGTTTAGAGTACATGTGGAACAACGCACATAGACGTTACAAGCTTACAGAATTAAGGAGCGTCAGTTCCCTTCACTAAAACACGACCTTCGTTAGATTGTGACATGCCTCTGTAACTTGACGGAGATTTTTAGCTTGTGCGCACTTGCGCGCACTACACACACACACTACACACACACACACACACACACACACACACACACACACACACACACACACACACACACACACACACACACACACACAACACACACACACACACACACACACACACACACACACAGCGTGGCAAACGTCTCTGTTTATTCTTGTAAATTATAATAAAAAAAGAATCATGCTCTCTTCCTCCTGGTCTGTCGTCCATCCCCTTTGTTTATCTACATTGAGAAATTTCAATAAAAAGTGTGTTTGATACCTCTGCGATAAGAATCGATTAAACACGAAAGGGAAACGTGCCTTCACAAGGACGTTGAACAAATTAGCGGCCATGTACCGAATCGACAGGTGGGAGAAGAGTTGGGTGCTCTGGTCATGTGAACCCGCTGCAAATGAACATCGGTGGCACCTTGATACTAAACAAGGATCCTCGACGATTGCCACAGAAGCAAAAGTTGTCGAATGACTCATAATTCTCCGGAGACACTGCGCTGCACGCGCCGAACAACTGCGCAAACCTAGACCTGCCATACACAAGAAGCGCTCCCAAACGGTGAAACCGAGCAAGTGAAAACGGACGGGTTGTCAGCGGATCGCTTTGCGAACTCACGAAGTCCGCTGCAGCGAAAGGCGCATGATTTGCTTGTCGGCTGTCGTCCTTTGGGTGTTTTGGGTGTACTAGGCTCGCGGCATCCCCCTGGCGTGTTGCCTGGGCTAAGTGCAACAATGTGTCCTGTTGTGTGACGTGCATGGTGGTCTATTGTATTGCGACGCACTCAGCTCCACGAAAGCTCCAGTCAGTGTCGGATTTTGAGCCGAAAACGCGTGAAAACTGGTTTCCAGGACGAATAAAAGGCGACTTATTGGCGGCTTGATCTTAGTTGAACCACGGGTATCCGTATTCGCAGAGCTTTTACGCTCGAAATGTCCATAAACTCATAAGGGGAGTTACCAGCCAGTCGTTCCATTGTAACATGTAAGGGAAGGCAGTCTGCACACGTCAAAGTGCCTTTACCATCGGGAAGCTCGGTGGATATGGCATACGGCATCTGTGTTTCAGCGGGCGAATGGAACTAGCCATTCTCTTCGTCGCACAGTACCAATAGAAAGTGGAATCATTTCGGTGATTTCACGTACCACAACCGCAACTGGATTGTAAGGCGCGCCGTATATACCGCGGTGGGCTCCTGTAAAGAACACCAGCCGGGTTTTTTTAACACGTCCCTAAGTGTTACTGCATGGATGTTCACTTTTCGACCAAATTTTATTGATTTCCTGCGTCGTGACGCGGAATCAAACCCGCGTACTCGAACTTAGAATTGGTAGACAGATGCACAGGAAGTATATTGCGTCTTAAACGCTATAGGCTCTAACGAGTTGTCATTTCTTCCTCGCCGCGTATATGCATTGCTTTTACCGGAAAAACACAGCGGAACCGACGGTGATAATGAGAGGGATTCTCAAATCTCCGATTCCAGTTTCATATACACCTTTTCAGAAAAGGCTCCCTGGGCGTGAAAGGCCGCTGGGCTGTGCTAAATATGCGTGATCCTCCAAGCAAGGCACTGCCGTGGGTTTGTAGTAGCAAGTTTGGCGAGTTGGTATGTCTACGTTTTTAAACAGCGCACACACGCGAAAAGAAAGGAAACGAAGCAGACGACACGAGCCTTTTTACTGCCGTGCCCAGCCCAGTACGGCGGTGTTTCATGCCTCCTGTGAAAAGGTCTATAGGCAGAAGCGGCAAGCCTCCGGCATCCTCCCTAAGCTGCGCCGCAAGCAATTGAACGCTTCGTAAGTACTTGTGTGTTCATGTGCGTGTGGGTGGGCGCTCGCTTGCATGTGTGTGCGTGCGTGTATATATGCTGACCAACTCAAAGGGGCGCGAACAACGATGCATAAAGCGCGAATGTTGCGTTGTATATATAAGCACTAGGCGTGCCAACACTGCCTTCAATAAAGGATGAGAATTGATAGTGAGACCGAGAGAGAAGCAGCTATTTATCCTAGCTTAAGGGAAATAGGCTGCGAGATGAAGGCGAGGGATCCTACTCGCTGTAGGCCTCCTCTACACTGCATCAGCCCACCTACAACAATCCTGAATTCTGGGTTTCAGCTGCGCATGGCAGCCTCTCAAACCTTCTGAACACCTAAATATCTGCGAAGGTTTGGGAATGGCAGTGATCCCTGCACTGCCATATAAAGTGGCTTAGGTTCGCTTTGCTGAACGAGCCGAACTTGCAGGCTGAGCTACAGGGGTACACTGCCGGGTAAATTTTGGGGCGTAAGGCAAGGAAGAGCAAAAGTGCGCGTGCTTTTTTGTGCGCAAAAATCGATTGTGCTAGAAAAAGATACAGGCTCCATCTAGAGCCTCACTCAAATCATAGATAAATCTTATGGTTCAAGTGTGCTAGGAAAAGATACAGGCTCCATCTAGAGCCTCGCTCAAATCATAGATAAATCTTATGGTTCAAGAACAATAAATGCATCTGCAATCATATGCCGGAAAAACATGTCTTGGTGCCTTACGGGGTACATTAACAGTTTTGTTGCACTCGTTTCTTTTAGGGGGCGAAGCACCTTAAGATCTCGCAATGTCCTTCCGTCCGCCGTACTCTACAGTCGAAGCGTAGGTGCAAAACAGCTGTGCATAAACAGTCTACAGAGCGAGCATAACGCGCATATGGTTTAAAAATAGACCGTACTCGGCGCGGCGCCACTGATAACGGCCCGCTCTCCGCGAAGTGTCAGCACAGCCATGGAGGATAGCACACGCAAGGCGCTGCTCGCAGCAACAAAGCGGAAACACGGCGACTTTGACCCTGATCTTCGAACTCGAGAAGCTGCAGCAATACGGCAACGCCGACAAGCAGACCCGCAGCTGAGAGCGCGGGAAGCCGAAGCTCGACGGCAACCCCGACAACGAGCGAATCAGTCGACCAAACCCGAAATACTCCAATGCGTATATAAACTGAAACTCGTTTGCCCGAGGAAACACGCCACGACCAAGAAGGGGTCGTGCATCGACCTAGTATTTGCCAACTTTCCTCTGCAACTCCATGACGAAGAACCGCTTGACCTCGTATTTACCGACCACTGAGCTGTTATACCGAAGGGCAACAGAAATTCAAGACTTTATCAAAAGCAACAATAAACATCATAATCGTTTAATAGTCATTTCATGATAATCCACGATTCGATGAATTGTGCTTCGCTCCATCATTAGCATTCCCTTCGTGGATATGAAGGATTTTTTTTCTTATTGCTGGTCGCATATAGATAGCTGGCTGGATAGAAACTGCCGATATCAACTGACTTAATATTTTAATCCTGCAAAGAAATCATCGCATCGTTGCCGACCGACTCAATGCGTAGCGACGCTCACCAGAACTCTATGTGGCTGAAGTCACGACATAGCACGCTAACCTGTGATTGGACAACATGAGAGTTAGAAGTGGTCGCGGAAACATACCGGAAAACATAATAATATTGCATATTGTTTACTCTTGCCTAGGTTTTCGTTCAACGCAATAACTTTAGAGAAGGCCATAATTTACAGACCCCACGTTGTCTTGCTGTAGCAACAGCGCCACCAGCTACGGAAAGAACAGGCAAACAGGATGTGAGAATTTCCTTTACGTATATATAGGCGCTTCAACCCTATGCCATTGGCTGCGCATCGGGCTGTGCGCAGCGACTGAAATATTATAGTCATCTGATCCCGCAAAACTCGACTTGAGGATCCACAATTCTCGTTTGCATTTTGGATGTTGTCACCTTAACAACTTCCGACTGCATGCTCCTATCTCTTGTTCCTACAGCAAGTGTCTGTCCGTTCTTCAGTCTACACAACACTCAAATGAACAACGGACGCTTGAAAAGTGTTAGAGGGGCCCTTTAACCTTGTTGATAGAGCCCCCAATCTCAGATTGTTATACTTTCGCGTCTTTGTTAGCCAAACGACCACTTCAAACCTTTCGTTACCCTATCCACGAACCACGTGCAACAATAATGAATTTCGCGTTGCAATGCAATTAACTCGAACCAGGCTGCATGGAGCAGCCCTCGTCAATCGTACAGCAGGACCACGCGCATGCATACTCTCCCGAGTCGTGTACCTACGAGTGGCCAAAGCACCTTTTATCGAAATTGCGTCTTGTTTGCGTGATAAGCATCTAACTGCTAACTAGCATGCGTGATAGTATACCTCGCACGAACGGGTTAACAGGCCAGAATCAAGGGTAATTACGGGAATGGAAAGCGGTTGTTCTGTTTTATTGTGCCTCAGTGACTGGTGTGGAAGCCTATATATAATAACAGTTTTACGTCATGCTTGGACGAGGTAAAACGATATAAAATTGAGGTCAGCAAAATAAGCTGCTGTTGTTCTCATTTACTGCCGCTTCCGGCAATGCGTGCGCGTAATTACAAAAACAGGTCGTCACGTGCCACTGTAGCTTCCACGGCGTTATATGATAATCGTGCATATCTATTCGAGATTAAGATATTCGTGCATTTAATGGACGAAAAACTACCGCGAAGTCGTAAATCAGTTCACAGAAGCAGTGTGCTCTCTGGCACTCTTATCTACGTGAACTTCGGGGTCTGCCCGCATTGTGAGCAATATAAATTTATTGATGCAGCCTTCCAACAAAATTATATCCGAAAAATTAACACACTGTAATCACGGGCAAGAAAAAACGCACATCTATACGGAAGAAGAACACGTTTTCCACGATTTGCAGAAAAAAATGATTAATCTGTTGTTTTAAGAGATTGACAACAACAACAACAACAACAACAACAACAACAACAACAACAACAACAACAATAATAATAATAATAATAATAATAATAATAATAATAATAATAATAATAATAATAATAATAATAATAATAATAATAATAATAATAATAAACACGTGCATAGTCATCGTAATCATTATTCAACGTTCATAGCGGGAACGGTTGCGTCGGTACACACATTCCGCACGAATAAAGTTAACGCAGAGCGGGCGTTCAGTCGCATCCACTTAATTCGAATTAAGTGTTGCAATAATGCGGTTGATTGTGCATAGCGTGGCAAACGAACAGATGAAGGAACCAGAAAATTGGACCCAATGTATGCCTTGAGCTTACTCTCTCATTTGCCTCACGTGGAGCCCGAAAGCTATCTACGCGCACAGCTTCCATCGGTGGTCATGCTTTTCTTGACATCCCGGAGCCTGAGTCGTACTGCGGCCGACCGCTTATTCGTTTTACGCCTGTTGGCGGTGTGCCGAGGTTAACGACCGCTGCGTAATAAGAGGAAGACATGGCTACTCTCTCCTTCGTTACGAGGAGCAACCGTTACTTCCTGCTTGGGAAGTGAAGGTAAAGGCTGCCTTTCCACGCGGGACCTCTGCTCTGCATCGCTCCAGTTCGCGCTAATCAAAGGAGAACCTTGCTGCCAGCGTCGCCAGGTGATTGTGTGCGCGTGTGATCTGAGCGCTGCTGGTGAGGAAATACAGAAACAGCTCTCGCCGGGCTCCTTTCCTGCTTCCCGGAGCATTCACAGGTATACAGAAAAGCTAAAGACTTCTGGAGAGTATTGTAACAGATAGGAGAAATCAAATTTCTTCCGGGAAACTCAATGACTGTGTGGTTGCAGTTGGCTGAAAATTGGTGGTCGCTGAGCATTCCAGTTCAGAAAAGCGCGAGAAGTTCATTCAAGTAAAACGCATGCACCTCACAGGAGGACGTCATACCTACAATCTGCAAATATTAGAAGTGATGCAGAACTTGCACAGACACTGGCCCATATCCAAGGGACTATTGCCTTCGTCATTTAGCAAAGAAAATGATTAGTACCTGCCAAGTTGACCCCGTGGTTGCGGTGTTGCGCCTGTGAGCAGAATTGTGGTGGCAATTGTATCTTTCTTCGACTGCGGCGGGAAACAATGGTGTAGTTCAAAAATGATCTGGGTATGGATTTGGGCAGTTGGTATACACAGTCCCACAGATTATGGAAAGTTATCAAAGGCCTCGGCTCTGCTGCGTTACTTCTAGCCGACGCTTCGTCGTGTTAAGCTCCCAATATGAATTAGAGCTGCGAAATAGAAGTAAGCTCCTAATTTCGAACGCAAGAAGCGAGGAACTTCAAGAAAACGCGATTACAAAGAGTGAGGAGTGCTTCCTGCCAAAGCTTCCAGAGCACCCGTTAAAGTAATTTGGTGGGGCATTCCGCGCTAAATCCACGATATGTGTATGAAGCAAGCCCCGTATTGGAGGACTCCGGAATATTTTCGACCACGTGAGGTTCTTTAACGTGCGCATAAATCTAAGTACATGGCTGTGTGTGTGCGTGTGCGTGTGTACGTGTGCGTGTGCGTTCGTGTGTGTGCATGTGTGTGCGTGTGTCTGTGTGCTAGTTGGTTCCCCAAAAAGAAAAAGAAAAGGAAAATAACGTGGGGTAGCCCGTACCACCGTGAGGTACAACGGGCTTAAACCAATTGAAAATAAATGAATAGGGGAAGTGTTTCCCAAGGTTCTTTTTAGAGATAACATAAAAACAAGAAGAATAGGGCTAGCTAACTAAACGCGATCAAAAGAGCGAAAGTTGGAAAAGTTGAGCCGCTTAAAGTAAAAGTTCGGTCATAGTTAAGCATTTAAGTGCCCCAAATATTATCGTGGAGTGTGGAGTGTTTAGCTAGTGATTAAGATTGTGTTATAACAGTGTGAATCAGGTTAAGGTTAGATAGTAGGTAGTATTAATGTAGCGTATTAGTGTACTTGTGTTTAAGTGTGTCTTGGTGCTCCTGAAGGGTAGTGGCCGAGGCAGACGAGGCAGGAGATGAGTCCGTGTAGACGGCGCCTGGTCCTCTGTGGGCGAATATGTCCATTGGTGTCGTCGCTCGGCAATCCTCAACAGTGGACCGTGGGTACTGGTTGGCTGGCTCCGAGTTGTCTCCCTATCGGTGACACCTACGTCGCAGTTCTAGAAGACGGGCCTTCTTTTTTTTTCCTATTTCCTTTTTTTCTCCTGTGAGTTGATGAGCCGATGGTAGGCTTGCGCGGCGCGATGATGACGTGAGATAAGACGGTGGTGTGAATATGTGGCAATTATGCTTCTGCTGTGATCGCAGGAGAATTGCCACCTTGTTTGGCTTAAGATTCGAAAATACCTGTAAACATATATGCAAAATGAATATGAGTGATAATGAGGATAATGACAGGAACGGGTGAAGCAAGGTTAAAAGAGATGTGATGGGTATGAGAGAAAGAGAGTGTACGTTGTTATATTGCATCAGTGTGGCGTTGGAGTGGTGTCATTGGTCACAGAAGTTTTCATGATTGATACCATCTATAGCAGACAATGCATGTGTCCTCTTGTTTTGTAGAACTTTAGGGTACTCTTCACGTGTTATGCGGTGGTTGTGAGGGAAACGGATATGTGTGAACAAGTGTTTCGTGAATGTGCATTCATCAAAGTAGTGCTGCTGATGATTGCAAATTTGTGTACAGGCGCATGTCTCAGATGTTGTTAAGTTAAAACGTTTTAAATAATACTGAAAGTGGCCGTGACCAGTCATTAATTAATAATTGTGTGTGTGTGTTCGCATTTCGCCTTCGTCGAAATGCGGCCCACGAGGCCGGGACTTCAAAGTGCGACCTTAAGGCACGCAGGCCGACACCTAGCCGTCAAGCTACGACGTCAAAGCGATTTCTTTCATTAACCATCTTTAAATTTCTTCAGGGTCAGTCGTTTTGTGAAGGTATAAACCGTTGGTAAAATATCACGTCGTCATTTCAGATGCTCCAGAACGAAGTGATTACTTGATTTCCAGGGGATTCCACGGGTTACCAGGGGTTTAACGACAGATGCCGTAGTGGGGGCTCCTGAAATTTCGACCACCCGGGGTTCTTTAACGTGCACTGACATCGCGCAGTACACAGACCTCAATACTTCGCCTCCATCCTAATGCAGCCGCGGCAGTCTGGATTCGATCTCGTGATTTTGCGATGAGCTACCTAGTGGTATAGCCATTACACCACCGTGGAGGCCCCTCTAGAACGTACTGGGTTGCAGAATAGTGCCCAGGTCTTCGGACGTACAGTTGTTTTCTTAGGTCGGTGTACTCGAGGTACTCCAGGACACCCTCTGTGCCGCATTCTACTGAGCACAAAATGAACCTCTTGTGCACTAAAACATGTGGTAGCGTACGCCGAGATAATTTTTATACCTTTTCTGTACCCGGTACAACTGTAATATGCAGGGCGCACTGGCCCCAAGCTGTTAAGATATGAGGTTCAAACGTGTCTCAGTATACAACCGCTTTAAATCGTTCCGTTCCACCCGATCTGGCAGAGACCAAAGGAAGAAAGCCACCACATCGGAGGTTCTTTCGAGTGATTAGCGGCTTCTTTTACTTCTAGATAGTGTTTTATTTCTCAAGGTTCCTGTTTAACTGTGTGCCCTTTCAGCAAAAAGTGCCCGTTCTTTTTTTTTAACCCTCGTTTCCTTCCCTCGAATGATTCTTCTGTTTGAACGGTGCAGGCACATAGACTCGGGGAAAAAAGTACAGACAGACGAAATAGCGACCAGCGAGGGGACTTAGGTAATCGAGCCTTCTAAGAGCCTCGAAAATCTCATTAGGACGTTCGCTCGAGATTAGAAGTAATTAAGCACTACGCAACCGTGAGCAAATCGAAAAGCTCGAAAAAGGAAAAGAAAGTAAACGCGAACACCATCACCGTAAGCACGCCTTCCTGTGCTGAATTTCGTTACCGAGACGTGTGTGTATTTTTTAAGGCTTTTCTTTTGACCAACGCAAACTTCGCATTAGTGACGGAGTGACATAGCGAGAGTGACCGCTCCTTTTATTCTTAAGTCCCACGAAAGATAAAAATACAACTACGCAATGAACGATGTTAGGAACACATAGGCAATCTTCTGGCATGAAGGGGAAGACGTATAGAACGTAATAAGTTCGCAGGGAAATGCTCACAGTGCAGACTATTGCCAAGTGGTCCATATTTTCTACTGTCGATGATGGTGGTGGTTATTATTTCCAGTGCATTGCCTCTTAAGCGGTGCAGCGACAAATGGTCGTTAAAGGGTGTGCGAGCTAATTAGAGATGAGTACATTTGCTGCAGATTATTGTGAGGCTTTCCTTCGTGTTGCAGAGTTGGTTATTTTTTGTCCACTTTTTGCCATGTAAAATGATGTATAATTACACCATGAAGTTGCTATGGTGTCGAAGTATTACGTAAACACACACATACATACATACATACATACATACATACATACATACATACATACATACATACATACATACATAAAAACACATAGGTTGCAGTTATAAGATCTCGTGCTTTGGCGGCTTCCTGGGACCGCTGGATTACCCAGAGCTGGTCTTCCAGGGCGGAACAGAGCGACGCGGCCCACCAATGCGCTCGAAGGCTGTCGCTGACGGCCGCATGCCCATTCTCACTTATTAACTTTCGACATTCATATAGCATACGATCCAAGGTAGCCTTTGATTCACAATCCTTACATCTATGTGCCTTGTAAATGTCTAAGCAAATGAAGTGCAAAATTGCAGGGTCCCTGCTTGTTTTCGTTTGTAGCTTCCGTCATTGGACAGACTATTTTGCTTAGTTTTAGATGCGAAGCAGCCTATGGCGGGGGCTCTGTCCCTCCGTCCCGCGGCATCTACCCCCCCATGCGCATGCGCGTCCCCTCCCTTCCCCTCTCTCCTCTCCTGCGATCCCCTTTCTCTCCTCTAGGAATCCTCTACTCTACGGAGTACCGGTTGAAGTGTCCTCTCTGGAGGGGCAGTTATCGTGCACTCCCCTCCCCCTTTTCATCTTTCTACAACAAGAATCTCTCCTACTCTGCGGAGCGGCGCGCACGAAAGGTGGTGCGACAGCTGCATACTCCGCTGGGGGTGCCACGGTAGTTCCGCGGTATGAAAATGACGGAGCGCGCGCGCCTCATTCTCTCTCCTGTGCAGCGCCGCGATGAGCGCTCGGGCCATCACGCAACCACCGCGTTCTCTCTCTTCCTCTTATACATTCTCATTCGTCCTCTCAATAGAATTACACAATCTCCCGCTCAGGCTAACCATCTCCCCGCTGCTCCGCATCCACACATGGTTCCCTTTAACGGGAGATGGTGTACTTTTTGATGAGGTGGAGGATACAGACAGCGGTACGTTACGCGGTAAGGGAGATCATCATACATTTTTCCTCTCTAAATGTAACTTCTTCATTTTGTTTATGTGTATAAACTTGAACGTGTGTTTACTGTGCTGCAATCCCGCCTATGCCGCGCACGTGCCGCGCGCTCGTTTTGTCCCGGCTTCTTGTTTCGATCATCTTTGAGTGAACGGAAGAAGGCCGACCGCACCTCCGAAGCGTAAGAAAAGACAACGCATCGCCGAAAGCGCCTGCTACTGATTGACTTGACCCTCCGCGTAGGAGAAGCGGCCGCTAATAGCGCGTGTCCCACGGGAGTCGGTGAAACAAAAGAGGGGCGAAGACAGCCACCAACGCTGCAGGCGTGTGCGACGTGACCACTTTTGTTTCTCGGTGCTCCGCGAGAGATTAAGTAGATCGTCATTTTACAACGCCCTGTCTTCCATGCGGACAAAGCCTCCCCTGCTGAGTATCCCTAGACAAATTATATTCCGCGGAACGCCTGCATAGGACACTTCCCCGCAGCTGTGCTCGCTTGAACGTTTTCTCGGCAGCAAAAAACAAAATAGGAAGAGGAAGCCTTACGGCATTTTTCACGTAGGACGAATAAGAAAGGACGCGTGTCCTATTCAGCCGGCGGCTCCAGAGTTTTACGCTAATGATAAGCGATAAGGCGTCCTTTGTAGACGTCGTGATCTTGCTGTTGGTCGCCGTATGGTTCAGAGAGCGCTAATTAAGAAGGGTTTTGTTCCCTAACGTTATACTGGAGCGTACGCTTGGGTGGTGCAAGGTTGAAACATAAGAAACGCCACTTGCGCAAAACATGAAGATGATGAACAGCAGCACAATTTGGGGTCAAGAATTGTGGGCGATCATTTGTTTTCTTGACATCAACGGAAAAGAAGATACACCTTTGCTTAATGCAGTATCGGTCCTCTAGGGCGAAGCGAACATCAAGAAAGCAAGACAGTAACTTCTTGTAGAAGGCCGGTGGAAATCAACGGTACATACGCTAGCCCATAGGATCACCTCGGGGCTTTGGACAAATCAGGAGAGGTGGCTGGCAGGCACGCCCTGACAGACTACGACCCCCCTAGGACAGCACTCTTTGTTGAATAAGGTTGCACCCTTATGATTTCTTCTCGCGCTTGGTACTGAGAGACGGGGATGAGAAATGAACGAGGAGAAATCATGAACGTGGAGAGCGAGAGCGAGACAGATGAGAAAGGAGAGAGCAAAAGCAGGGAGTTTGACCTTAATTTAACCTGGGCTGAGCCATGTTGGCTACTTGCACTGGGGAAGGTGAGGGAAAGTTGGAGAAGATATCGATAGAGAAAAAAGGAAAATATCACTGTAGGGATTCATACGTTGTAAATGTTCCTTTGTGCAGACTGTCAATGAGCTCAGCAGCGCTCAGAAAGAGCAGAGCACCAATGCTTTCGTTGCTTGTCATAGCCGGGATGCACAGCGCCACGGTCCTAAGATCTCGGCAACGGTTAAAGCGCTGCCGCTTAGATGTTGCAGTGCTGCACGGAGTCGCAAAGTCCAAGGACTGGTGAAGGCTGCGCCCAGTCGGACACGACGAAACAGTCTCTTCAAATCGGTAAAAGACCGATACAAACCGCAGTCGCAGCGATGGGCCGAAAGAATGTAGCCGGTGGTGCGTGAAATCAGGTATGTGTGACTATTGCATTGCCGTGCTTCGTGCTACCTGAAGAGTTAGCCTGCGTCAATCCTTGATAATGGCGTACGGATAAGTTTGGCTCCTTTGCGTGCTTTCTTAGCATCGTCGGCGAGGTGCTTGCCGGGGATATGAACGTGAAAAAGGCGTGTACCAACTAGCCCAATTCATAGCTCTACTAAAATCTGTACCACAGCGTACATGCATAGCTGTGCGAGCAGGTGTTAAAAGGGGGAGGGGGGGGGTTGCGGCATGCCCTCTCTAACAACAAGGGGGCACGAAATCCGCCTCATACTCTTACATTGCACTGCGTCTTGACCAAAATGGCCTCAGTGGCACGGGGTTGGGAGCAGGACGTGGGCGCTGCAGTACACGTTCCTCCCGCGCCCCCCATTTCTTTTTCTTTTTGTTTAATGGAGGGCTTCACTTACGCCTATGCGTACACGTCTGAGGGCCTGTAGAAAAAAAAATTGGCAGATCCCACGTGCAGTGGGAATCAAGGAAATGCGAAGCACGCATAAGGAACGTAAAATGGATTTGCATTGTTGTCTCGCTATATCGAGTTTGGTACATATGAAGTTAACAGCCCTTGTTTGCTTTTTTTTTTGTTTTTGTTTTTGAGTCCGCGTAGGGACCATCGCAACAAGTCTTCCTCCAAAATGGTTTCCTCGTCAAGGCACCATGGCGTCGCCAATGAAATATCTGTGATATGCCCTGACAACCTTAAATTTCTTGCGCAGCTTTCATGCTTCATATACTCATTGGCCGTTGCTTTGAGTAACTGAACCAGGAAGAAGGAGGAAAAGAAGAAAAAACAGAAAGGCAGGGAGGTTAACCAGAAACACAAAAGGGCAGACAGCTGAGCGAGTTGGTAAAGATCCATAGCGAAACAAGCAGACGTGCAAAATTCGGACACAAGGGGAAGAAGCGGACAACATGAACACCGACTATCAACTCAAGCATAGCGCAGACGCGAAAAAGAAAGAAGACACACAACTTATCTGCGCATGCCCAGGAATGGTAGCACCACCTATCAAACTGCTACACGTTTCGTTAATTAAACTACAGCTAAAAACTACAACTAACTTTCCCTATACCTTTCCTGGCCTCTTGGTCTATTGGCACCGAAAGCACTTTTGCGCTTCTTGAAGACGACGGGTTTGAGCCAACGCCTCGGAATGATGGGGTCGTCCGACAGCGTCTCTTTTGTTATTCCCGTTCCTTCTCTCTCTCCTACCTTTCTAGTAGATCGAGATGATTATAAACGCCGGAGGCCTACGCCGACGCCAGATTTTCGGCCGTACAAGCTCGTTGATTGATTTGTGGGGTTTAACGTCCCAAAACCAGTTCTGATTATGAGAGACGCCGTAGTGGATGTCTCCGGAAATTTCGACCACCTGGGGTTCTTTAACGTGCGCTGACATCGCACAGCACACGGGCCTCAACATTTCGCCTCCATCGAAATGCAGCCGCCGCGACCGGGATTCGATCCCGCGACCTTCGGATCTGCAGCCGAGTGCCATAACCACTAGACCACCGTGGCGGGGCCCGTACAAGCTCGTTAACGTTATCGTGTTAAAATGCATAAACAAGGCAAAGCGGTGAGCTAATTAATGCTACGTGTTAGAAGAGAATTTTTGACAAAACAAACGGCTCTGTCCAATAATGGCTGGAGTCCGCGGGGGCGCCAAAGATCCCCGTCACTCAAACGGTGGTTAACCGGAGTGCTCCTGCGGAGCGCCGCTTCCCATCGGTCGTCGAAACGCACATGTGTCTGGCTGAAGTATAACCACGGTGGCGCTACTCACAGTCACCCTCGAGGTTTCCTAGGGTGCTCCTGTGGTTGCGCTGCGTGGAGCCTGGCCTCGAGATGATCGGGAGAGTGGCATGGAGTCCGCGGTGGCGCTACTCACCGACACCCAGTACGATTTTCTGGTGCTCCTGCGGAGGCCGGTTCCTTCTCCTTTTTGGAAACGACCATGGTCTGGCTCGGTATAACCTACGGTGTAGCCACTCACCTACAGCCAGGGGTTCTGCCCCTGCTGCCCCTGTGGGCCCCGGTCGTCTCGAAGCCGGGCTCGACATGCGCGCCATAGGCTGGGACCGCAGTAATACTAGATCAAATGTTGGGTCGTGTCTTGTATGTATGTTATGGAAAATGCGCGAAGCGAGAAAGCAATCATTGCGCTTTATGCCGCAATAGCGATGAAACGCACTGGAATAAGAAACCACTGTATGTTGTTTTTTTTTTAGCACTGAGCATCGATTGCGAGAACAGTACATTACCTGAGACAGGGTACAATTACAGCGCAGATATGGCTGCTCATTGAGACATATTTTTTTCTTTAAGATATGTCCCAGTCATTTCTGGCCATAACACCGATAGCGCCAATTGGCTGAACTTGAAACGGCGGGCTAGAGAACTTTGTTAGTTGCAAAGATGATATCTTCATAGCGCTGGAAATACGTAACTATAGCGTCTGCAGAAGCTGCAGTTTGAAAGTATCAACGAGCACTTTCTGCAGCGTCCTCATTATACTACGTTATTTTGACATCTTGGAACCTCGTCTCGTTAATGTGTCCAGCTGACGGGGAACAAATTTTGCCTTTCAATTTTTCACTTCATAATTATACCAAGTATGACAGAAAATCAGTACACTAGGTTATGTTGTATTGTAAACTCGAAATATCTTTTGCATGTTCAGTGTGATATTTCCCTATTTCACTGGATATGTGAGAAAGGTTCCTTCTGCGTGTTTCTATTATCGATCCTTTCGTCTTGAGCTAGAACTTGTGAAATGAATCGTACTTACACAAACATCGTTCAGCTGTTTGTACCGTCATACGTGATGCAACATCGCTGAAAAAAAGAAATTAAGAAGGAGAGCAGCCCGCCCGAATGATTTAAGCAGACTAACATCATATCGTGAGGTTGCAACTCCTTTGATATGGCCTGCTCACGTTTCCGAGCTTTTGAAAACGCCGACGCGGTCGTCGTCGCTGTAACCAAGGCGCTAACTCGCGCCTCGCTTCCACCCTCTCTACTAGAACTCGAGATTCACGGGGCTCGTTCACTCGTTATAGCCTGTCTGCGACGGCGCCTCCTGTCTTTGTTTGTTTGTTTTTCCATCTGGCTAGAGACACCCGCGAAGCAGTTGCCTCCAGTTTTCTCGACTCAGGGGAATGACCAGAGCGCTGACACTCCCCCGTTGTCAGCGGGGATCCCCCGGTTCTCGGCTCCCCCACCCCCACCCACCTCAACTTGGCGAACACTGACCTACGGTTGCGGTGCTTCCTTATTGAATCGCTTTCGCTTTTCTTGAATGCCGCCTGACAGACTTCCCTCTTGCAGTGTAATGTCAATGACCTCACTTCCATGCAGGGTTATTCATAAAGGAACTGTGCTGTGTTTGTTCTTTTGCATTTACATTGAAGTCTTCCGACCAAACGTTCGTTAAAGGAGCTATCATTTAGTGCGTGTTGAAGCGAAGTTCGTATGCACTGTATGAACACTTTATCTGCTCTAAGCACCTCCTCAGCTCACTTGAATAGTATTGCAGTTAACTAAAGGCTATATAAGGGATGCGTATAGCCTTTTGCCCTTGTCCCGTGTTTTTGTTCAATAGAACAGAAAAAAATTTGCAGATGTCATGCATTGTAGGAATCGGTGTCATGCGAATCCGCAAGAAAATTGCCAATGACGAATTCTTTGGCATGCAGCAACGCGATATTAATCAGATGAGCGTCGGCGAAAGGGCATTAGGGGGTGTATGCTTAACGTGTGATGACGTCGACCCCACTGTGGCCACTGAGCGGTAGATCATGGTACGACGTCACGTAGGCACTCACATTAGTGCACATACGTTTCTTTTGTCGAAGGCAAGTGCATGCGCGTATCATAAGCGTCGTTCGTTGAGGAATTCCTGTAAAACTGAGCAAAGTTAGACAAAAGCCAATGGAAGCAACTAGGCGATGCGGCCGTATAAACCCCTTCTGCATTTCATGAAGGTTATCGTCCCCCTTCCTGCTACCTGTGGGATAGGACGCACCGATACGCGCAAGTCGTGGCAGTCTCACACAGCTTTCTACAGCAATCCTCCAGAACACGTCGCTGGTAATACCGTACTTCAAGGCGCATTTCATCTTGGAGCGACCAGTGTCAGCGATAACTACGCAGGATCAAGACACCGGACGGCGTGTCCTGGTGGCAAAATTCGTTGGTTCGCCTATAGATACCGGCAGCACCCGTGCGTGGACAGAAGGGCACGGCATAACCCAACGATGCGGCCCCAGCTAAACGCCTTCCGTATTTCATGCAGGTGAGCAGGCGTTATGCAAATATGCTTTCGCGCTGACGGCCCATTTTGTTTGTGCTGCTGTGCTCCAGGCTCATTTGCTCACTATTAATCAGCATTGCAGAATTTGCTGAAGATTTGTTGCTTTTGTCAGGAGATATTGAGACTAGCCCCGGTCCTGGCCTCATACAGTTTGTTAAGCAACAGAAAACTATTCACGATGATCTAAAAGCGGTAAACGAAGAGCGCCTTACTTCTATTGACTTGGAGCTAGCCTAATATTAGTGCCCTAGACAACAAGATAGCGAACTACATGGCAGAGATAACTAGCCTTCAAAAATACTGCACTCGCCTTAAATGCAGATCGACGATCCGGAGAATCGATCTAGAAGAAACAGCCTAAGGATCTATGGTGTACCGGAAAGGGAGAAAGAAAACAATGACATATTGTACAAGACAGCGAAAGGACACTGTGTAAAACCATTCTCAAAATCTAGCTGGTCGCCATGGAAAGAATACATATACTATGCAAGCCGAAAGTGAACCAAGTTAGGCCAATAATCTTGCGGCTTGCTGACCATCGAGACAAAGTAGCTATTCTGAAGAAATGCTACAAACTAAAAGGGAGTACTCAGGCGTTGAATGAAGACTTCTCGGCTCACATTCGTCACTTGAGAAAATATCTATGGATCTGTAACAAAACAAAAGAGAAAGCGGGAGCAAAACAGCGTAAATTGCGACAAACTTTTCATAAGCGGTGATTTATTTTCTTGGGATGAAGAAAATCACGAAGTAGTCCGCAGCAGCCACGCAGTAAATGCCGCTACTAAACGAAACAAAAAAAGAGGCCAGAAAGGCAAGCTGTTGATGCCGAAACCTGCCTAACTGGTGACATTCACGACTGAGAAATACGTAGTCCGAACTCTGCGATAATGCGGAAAGACCGGCCTACACGTGGTGGCGGCGTGGCTATCTTAATCAGCACAAAAATATCCTCAAAGTTTTTCCTGAAGTTCAGGAGGTAGAGGCATGCTTGCTTGGCACCTCGAAGGCCCGTGTTCTATACCTCCTAACGCTTGGTAAGTTACATGTGTGTCTGTGCGCTAGTTATGTCTACATCTCAATCGTAACAAGGACAAATGGTGTTCCTTCTTTTTTTTTAAGAGACATAAGTGTGCAACGAAATGCTTCCCATTTAAAATCGAATCACGCCTTCATGATAGCAGTACTACTACTACACGTACCTTCTGGCTACTGCTGCAGCGAATGTGGGTTTGAAGTTCTACAGCTGGAACGTAATGTATTATTTCGGAGAAAAAGAAAGAAAGGAACCCGACATAACAATTACTAGTATATGTGACGTAAAGAGGGAAAACAAAAAAAATTAGGCAGCCGTCAACGGCATAAGAGAGAAAGCATGAGTATCGTTAGTATATAGTATCGTCGTAGCAGCAGCGCGAAAGTGGACTTTGCAACAAACAAAAACATTACGTAGTGAAGTTTTCTTCACAGGCTTTGCGGGTCTTGCGAACTCGGTGACTAAACAAGCCGTTATCCTGTACAGCCAATGGCAAGTTACATTCACGTGACGTTCGGCTGCCAAAGGTTCCGAGCAGAAAGCCTCCGCTCCGAAGTACGATTACCCAAGGTCTTATATTAGATGCGAAGCAGCTCTTTGACTAGCCTGTGTAACGCTGTCCCTCCGTGCGTCCGTACGAACGTGCTCCCCTCGCCGCAGGTGTTGGAGCGGTGCCAAGTAGGTCACGCCGCAGCTACGCGTTGACGTCACGCTCCCGTCGCAGTGCGCGCTGACGTCACTCTCTCCCTCGCCTGCCGCGCGCTCGCCGCAGCGCCCGCAGCTGCCGCCTCGTCCGTTCGCCCGCAACACCTGCCGCTACCGCCCCTAGCTCCGCTACCGCGACCGCCGCTTGCTACACCGCCGACTCGTCGGTTCACGCGCAAAAAGATAACACCATCTTCCCAAAGGGAACCCTGATGGGATGCGAAGCACCCGCGTTAGCGCCGTTCAACCCGTGACGCCACCCGTGCGCAACGCTGCTGCTTCGCATCCCATCAGGGTTCCCTTTGGGAAGATGGTGTTAATTTTTTTGCCTTTATATTGAGCATAGCTAGGCATTTTATAAATGTGTTTTGATCGCTGTGGTGTTAACACTTTCTATTCGTGAATTCTGTCCGAGGTAAAAAGTATTAGCATCGCGCTGTATTTCTTAGATTAATATGCGTGTATTTGAATTTTCTGCCTATATTTAAACCTGTATTCGTTGGAAGAATAGAATGGCGATGGTCTTTCAGAGGAGCGTCTGTAATTTCCACTCGAGAATTTTGAAGAAGCCCCGCCATGGTGGTCTAGTGTCTATGGCACTCGGCTGCTTATCCGAAGGTCGCAGGATCGAGTCCGGCCGCGGCGGCTGCATTTCCACGGAGACGAAATGTTGAAGCCCGTGTGCTGTGCGATATCAGTGCGATAACCCCACGTGGTCGAAATTTTTGAAGCTTTCCGTCACTCATAATCGTATCGTGGTTTCGGGACGTGAAACCCTAGAAATCATCGTCAATTTTGCTGAAGCCGAATGCACTAAGACATCACCTTGACTCTCCAAGAGCTCTCCTACATATGGGAGCCACTCCTTGGCGGAGTGGACGAAGTGCTATGGTATACAAACGAACGTGGTCGCACGCCGCCATGGATTCATGGTCGAGCACACCCCCACGCCTCAGGCGATGGGTGGGCTCGACCGAGGAAGCTAATTGTGTTTATTAGTCCTGCGTACTTCCGACTAATGCAATTACGTGGCCATCGGTCAGCAAAAGGCGCCTCCTATATCTTACTGCCGGGCCCGTCACCGCCTCATGTACCATTACATTACCTTACTCACGTTGTCTTGCATTCCTTCTGTCCTAAGGTCCTTGTGCAGGAGAAAAAAGAGCTTTGGGATAGCTGTTAACCATAATGCAGTGCTGGTAGTTAGCATGAGGTACGAGGACAATGAACGGTTAAAACGCGCGTGCAGCGTCTTTGCCACTTTTTGTATCCCCTCGTATCTCTCGCTCTGGGCCTGATCTAGGTTGGCGGCCTTTGTATGTAGCACAAGGGATTACTTCCGTGGAACGTTCATCCACTGTGAACAACTAAATGTTGAGGAAGCCTTCTTCTATCGGGGAAATGGGGGCCAGTGAAGCTTGGCGCGTGAATTTCTCTTTCTTTGATTACCTCTACATTGTGCATCTTTATTTCCACCTTTCCTTATTTCTTTCC
This sequence comes from Hyalomma asiaticum, assembly GCA_013339685.2. Lineage (NCBI taxonomy): Eukaryota > Metazoa > Arthropoda > Arachnida > Ixodida > Ixodidae > Hyalomma > Hyalomma asiaticum. The sequence continues at coordinate 106,589,620 of CM023482.1, read as the reverse complement.
TCCTTTCACTGTTAGGAAATAAAAATTGACGGCAGATCCACGAGGTGAATGATGATGAGATTGGGCGAAGCTCCTGGAAGTAATCATCGGTTAAACCGTGAAATTTCTTCCGTTAATTCGCCCGATAAAAATGACGTGAAACGATTGATTAAATGTTTTATCAAACTTTTATTGCTGGTTTCCGTTGTCCTTTCATTATGACCGCTTTGTGGTCGGTGAAATGTAAGCTAAGTGGTTGTTGCACTGCTTACACCATTGCTTTACCTGGCGTCTTTCGTTAAGCAGCTGGCGTCTTTTCGTTTTGCTTTTAGAAAACATCTGGCGTCTTTCGTTGGTTTATTTCATCAATCAACGGCGTTTTGAACAAAATTTTTATTGTTTAATCACGCACAGGAGAAATCTCACCAGGCACTACCTTGGAGGTAAACAATCGCTGCTACTGGGAATGAGAGACAGCAGAAGTCGGCTTTTAACAGTTCTACTTCTACTAACGTTTCCTACTGGAACATGCCAATGGCTGCTAATGGGGAATGAGAGACAGAAGAATTCGGCTTTTAGTTAACGCGCACGCTGCGAATTTTTTTTATTGTTCAACAATGCACAGGAGAAATCTCCCACCGGCACCACCTTGGAGGTCAAAGCGTAAGACTGGTTACGCACTACGACTACTACGACTACGACGAGGGACGAACGGGTGCCGCTTTAAGGAGCTTCGCCCTAAAAGGATCCATATGGCTCAGATATGTTCACATCTTATTCGTTTGCCGAACGTGGACGTGTCACGGGCGTCCAGGTGCAAGAGAACAGAGAGGTGCACGCGCACTGCTTTCACGATGATGATTGCTATCGCCTACACCGTCCCTACTCCGGCACCTTCGAGGCATGACAAGCTTCGCTTGAAAAAAAAAGTCCAGGCATCTCCACGAAGTGAACCATGACGAGTGGACGAAACTGGGGATCGTTCTGTATTACCGTAAATCACCCGTGACATCCCCTACTCATGCATGTAAATGAGTGACAACGCATATATATATTCACACACGCGCTGTCATTTATTCTCCTGGTCTGTATGAGATTCCTGCGCTCCCACGTCGTAGATCGTGCCGAGTTTCGGATTAATTTAGTTAACGCGCACGCTGCGAATCCTTATGGTTCAACTACTCGCAAAAGAAATCTTCCATCGGCATTTCATTGCAGGTCAAGATCCAGTGCCTATTATATGGGGTGGCCGGTGAACGGTTGTGCCGCTCGAGCAGTCGATTTTTTAAATGTGAAGCATTTCTTAGCGCACTTCGGCGACGTTGAGCGTATCTATCTGTCTATCTAGCCGCCTACGATTTTGTGCTCTCCTGGCCGTTTCTGTGATGGGATGTTTACAAAAATTGGTATGCCACAACATGACTGCATGAAGAACATAAATGATAGGTCGTAACATGAAAAGCATGACATGCATGTCATGAGCGGCATGATTTACATGTCGCGGTCTTGGTGCTCTCCTGGTCGTTTCGTTAATTAGATGTATACGAAAATTGGTATGCCAGAACATGACTGCATGACGAACATAAGTGACAGATCATATAACGAAAAGCATGACACGCATGTCATGAGCGGCATGATTTGCCTGCCACGGTCTTGGTGCTCTCCTGGCCGTTTCGTTAATGGGATGTATGCGAAAATTGTATGCCACAACATGACCGCATGACGAACATAAATGGCAGGTCATAACATGAAAATCATGACATGCATGTAATGAGCGACATGATTTACATGTCACGGTCTTGGTTCTCTCCTGGCCATTTCATTAATGGGACGTATACGAAAATTTGTACGCCATAACGTGATTGCGTGACGAACATAAATGACCGGCCACAACATGAAATCGTGACATGCATGTCATGAGCGACATGATTTACATGCCACGCGTTTCGTTAATGGATCGATGTATGCGAAAATTAGCATGCCTCAACATGACTGCATGACGAACATAAATGACAGGTCATAACATGAAAACCATGACATGCATGTCATGAGCGACATGATTTACATGCAACGGACTTGGTGCTCTCCTGGCCGTTTCATTAATGGGATGTATAAGAAAACCGGTATGCCACAACATGACTGCATGAAGAACATAAATGACTGGTTATAACATGAGACGCATGACATGCATATCATGAGCGGCATGATTTACATGCCACGCGCTTGGTTAATGGGATGTATACCAAAATTGCTATGGTACAACGTGACTGCATGACTATCATAAATGACAGTTCACAACATGATTCATGACATGCATGTCATGAGTGGCATGATTACATGCCACGGTCCTGGCGCTATACTGCCGTTTCGTTAATGGGATGCATACGAAAATTGGTATGGCACACAAGACAGCATGACGATCATAAATGACAGGTGATAACGTGAAAATCATGACATGCATATCATGAGCGGCATGATTTACATGCCACGCGTTTCGTTAATGGGATCCATACCAACATTGTTATGGCAGAACACGACTGCATGACGAACGTAAATGACAGGTCATAACATCAGAATCATGATATGCGTGTATGAACGGCATGGTTTACATGCCGTATCAAAATCATATGGTTCTGGTGCGGCAAACCCCGAATTTTTGTGTCATTTTCGACTGCGACCGCCGCGAGCTGCATGTCCAGAGCTGCTATTTTCTTTTCTAGCACAGGTGAGGGATTTCCTCACTCCATTTCGCCTTCTGTGACATGGCGGCAGAAACCAGCGCCTAAGTTCTTTCTGCCACTCCACAGGGAGCGCAAGGGGTTCAAATTTTCTGGTCGTTTCAGCGTGACGACCACAACGCCGGCTACGCCGACACAGGCTAGCCTATCAAGCTCCGCTTGAATAGCTTGAAGAGGCTAGAGCAATGAAAAAGGAGATAAACAAGAAAGGCCAGAAGAACTTCAGGTGACAAACAGTGTTTTCTTATCAGTTAAATTCTTTTTTCCAGTCTCCGAATGTTTCACGGACTGGAACATGCAGCTGCGTGCGTTGATTTCAAGCTATCTTGTGGCAGTCTTTTATAACGAGGTGCTTAAACTTTCAGACTACCATCTTGAGGAATGTGAATGGTGCAACGAGCAGACATAATAATGGCTTTCACCCGGTATCGCGTAGTTTTTTTATCTTGCTTATCCATTGTTTCAATCCCCAGACATTCCTGTACGTCACAGCATGAAATAGAGGAGTTCACATTTCACGATACCTTCTACTCTCTCATGTCATCCTTCTCGCTTTCCTTTCTTTTTTTTTTCTCGTCCCGCCACTGCTCCCACCTTTCTTTTCAAATACCAAAAAGCAATCACGTGCGAACCTCTAGCAAAAGCCGTTTTCTTTCAGTTTCATTATCAAAGGGTCACCCACCCACGTATCAGCCCTGAGAGGAGCTACACTACGTTGCTGGCATGTCCAATACATTAACGTTTATGAAATACGGCCGAGAAAGAAAGCAGGTTTACAAGAATGCCACCATTATTTCGTATACGTTGCTGCAAGAGCTATCTTATCGGTCTCGGCAGACAAAGCGGTACGTACAATGGTTACTGAAAGCGGTGAAAGCTTTTGTTCTTTGTCGCAAGCTAGACAAATACTCTCAAAATTTGCTTTCTGAAGTGTAATTTCATAGTGCTACAGGTGTGCTGCTCATGTCAATTTTACTTTGCCTGCCTCGGGTTGAAAGGACGAGAGCAACATTTAATAAATTAAAGAATGGACGCAATGTGCTGAAGTATAGTAGAAGACTCTCTGACTTAAGTTTCTTCTTTATGTATGCTTTAAAAAGATGTTTGCTCTTAAAGGAAGGACTTTCTTTAGAGGGTGTGGTCAAATTACATCAGTCATGTCATCACGAAATTTCATGTAAATGTGATAGACCTTTCAAAAGAAAAAATACACGAATGTCATAGGCCAGCCATGTACAAAGTGCCTCTGGCTTCTCGTTCTCTCGCTTCATACTTTCCTGCCGCTTTCCTATAAGCAATCTAAAGGACGACATTCATCCGTATCATGCTTTACCAACACGCTCAGTCTTCAACCTTTGAAATTCATCAGAAAGGAATACAGCCATGGCAAGCATAGAGAGAGAGAGAGAGAGAGAGAGGTAAGGAGGTTAACCAAACGCTATTCCGGTTTGCTACCCTGCGCTGGGGAAAGGGATAAAAGGGTGAAATAGAATGAAAAATAGAGGAAGAGAGAGAGAAGAGCCCAGTAACGCCGACACCTGCGCAAATACGGTTTCTAGAGGCGGTCGCAGAGACCTGTCGACTTAAGGTACGTCAGCGACGCCTTCGTCGCCTTCTGAGCCATCGAAGCATGTGGCTATGGCCCAAGAACCTTGGCTGCTGAAAAGGCAAGCATAAAGAATTGCCCATAAAATCTTGGTGACTGGCATATCATGAGCTAACCCAACTGTTCGGTGGTGAAAATCACCTGTGATCGCCAAGCTTGCGTATCCAACCCGTTGTCATCATCATCAGCCCATCTTATGTCCACAGCAGGACGAAAGCCTCTCCGAATTCTCTCCATCCTTTCCTGTCCTGCGTGAGCTGATTCCATTTGATGCCCGCGAACTTCTTAATTTCGTCCCCCCCCATCTACTCTGCCGCCCACGGCTGCGCTTACCCTCGCTTGGTATCCATTCCGCCGTTCTAACTGTCCATCAGTTGTCTAGCCTTCTCATCACGTGGCCTTCCCACGTCCATTTTTTCTCCTTAACGTCGTTCATTACGTCGGCGACCCCCGTTTGTTCTCTGACCCACTCGGCTGTCTTCTATCTCTTAGTGTAACGCCTATCATTTTTTTCGTTCCATCGCCCGCTGCGCGGTTCTTAACTTCCTCTCTAGCTTCTTTGTAATTATCCAGGTTTCTGACCCGTAAGTAAGTACTGGCAGGATGCAATAGTTATATAGTTTCCGCTCGAGTGATAGTGGCAGGTTTCCGTTCATGAGTTGGGAATGTCTCCCATATGCGCTCCATCCCATGTTTATTCTACAGTGGATTTCTTTTATACGGATGGGTTCTCCTGTCAGTAGCTGTCTAGGTACAGATATTCTTCTAAGGCTTCTAATGTATGGTTTTAGATCGTGAAGGGATGTTTTTTCGCCGTGCCACATAGCATTATCTTTGTTTTCTGCATGTTCATCCTTAATCCTACCTTAGCGCTTTCTCGGCTTCAGTCTTCAACCATCTTTTGCAGTTCGTCGCCATCATTGCTAAAGAGTACTATGTCGTCTGCAAATCGCAGGTTGCTCGGATATTCGCCGTTAATCCTGAGCCCTGTCTCTTCCCAGCCTAACCTTTTGAAGATTTCTTGCAAACATGCAGTAAATAGCATGGGAGAAATTGTATTTCCTTGTCTGACACCTTTCTGTATTGGGGTTTTCCTGCTTTTCCTAAGGAGAATAGGGTGACCGTAGAATATTTATAGATGTTGGCTATTGTGTTGACGTAGCTAGCACATATTCCTTGACGACGTAGGATCTCCAGGACTGCTGGTATCTCTACCGAGTCGAAAGCCTTTTCGTAATCTATGAAAGTCATATAGAGGGGTTTGTTGTATTCAGCGGATTTCTCGACTACTTGATTGATCGCATGCAGGTGGTCCATGGTAGAGTATCCTTTTCTGAACCCTGCTTGCTCTCTTGGTTGATTAAATTATAGTGTGGCCTTTATTTTGTTTGAGATAACCTTTGTGAATATTTTGTAAAGTGCTGAGAGTGGACTGATATGCCTGTAGTTCCTCAAGTCCTTTACATCTCCGTTCTTACGTAATAATAGAACGTTTGCGTTTTTCAAGCTGACTGGTACATTTGAAGTTTTGAGGTATTGTGTGTATAGTGTAGCGAGCTTTCCAGTTAGGAAGTCTCCGCCATCTTTGATCAAGTCGGTGGTTATGCCGTCTTCTCCAGCAGCCGCTTTTCCGCGGGGCATGCCCTGAATTGCTTTCCTAACCTCGTCCGCAGTGACGCATTGGATTTCGTAGTCCTGCTCGACATTTAATACACTCATGGGGGGAGACTCGTCTTTGAGCTATATATTTCTGAATAGAAGTCCTCGGCCACTTTGGCTATATCACTGAATTTAGTGACGATGTTGCCCTGCTTATCTTTCGTGTTCTTTAGTGCACAAAGCTTCCTTTTAGTTGTTTTGATGCTGACTCCTTTTACGACGGCTGCTTCTATTTATTTCACGTTATGGTTACGTAACTCCTGACTCTACTTTTGTTGATGAGCTTAGACAGCTCGTCGAATTCTATCTGTATTGTCTTCGAAATACCTGTAACTGGTTTCAGATATCATTGTTATCCAAAGTGGGCTTAGTGAACGACTGTAGCTGTGTCATGACAAGTGACATCGACACCGACGTGTCATCGGTAGCCTCAGCTCCTTTTTCCCACTTTCTTTCCTCCTCTTCCGTTCCCAAGTACAGGGTAGCCAACCGCAGATCTTCCCTTGGCAACCTCCCTGTCTTTACATTTCTCTCTCTTTTTCTCTCATTGTTATCGCTCGTCTAGCAAACAATGATGCCAATAAAAAGAACCTGTAAATGTTATCCGCTGGACCAGCTGCGAAATCAAAGCTATTGCGCTTGTATTACAGATTCACTCCACACGTATTCACTCCATCAGAGTTAAAATGAACTCTAGCTTAGTGGCCACTAACTCTAAACGAGACACTTTTATTCATGCTCTGAGCGAACGTTTTGCAGAGTAATGGCAGTATGTAATAAGGCGCTGGTCGCTTAGAAACCCGAAGTTCATGCGAGGTTAGCCATATACACGGGATATTACATAACAAATATGAACATAAGTTAAGCTGTATACCGGCCAACACACGCACACACATAAACTCACTTTCATCGTTTTTCAATAAGCCCCATATCAATAATAACAATAAACATCGCACGAAGTGCAGGTTCCGGCGACAAAATTGTCTATACGACCCAAGCCGGAAACTGAAAGCAATAGACTAATTACTGAGGAAAGGATGTGAAAAGCAGACTCTTTTTCAGCAAGGGGGTAGAGGTTGAGGGGAGAGGTTGACTATAACGCAGCAGTACTCTATCGAACGCTGTGCTCCTAACTGATTAATTGCAGTTAATTACTGATGGTTTCGGAGGTTTAGCAGAGCACGGTACAGCGGAGCTAGAAAATTTGAAGAACTCGCCTTCTACGCTACGCTTGAAATTCGCTCTTATCTCTCTGGACAGCGCAACCCTGCGAACGGAAGATCCTTCACATTAGGTTATTCCTCTTCGTGTGCTTACCAATCTTATTTACGGCTCACTCGCCAGTATAACGACTGGGATCCTCCCGAGAGCCGAACCGATTGCTCTCACTTCCGGCAGCTTCTTATGCCGCATCAGCTAACGCGTTGTTAGTATTGAAGCTTTGAAGAAGGCAAGAAGAAAATTAATTAATATTAAAAGCTCCACACAAACAACTCAGAAGTCGTTATCTGAAGACTTGTTTTTTTTTCCTTTATATTATGCAGTGTCTCAAACAACACAGAAAACAAGGGTTAATAGACTGTAACGCTATCCCCATGGAATTAACGAGACGTTTATTGGGCGGAGCATACCGACTTGGTGCTTAAACCGACGTTAATACTCAAGAGGCGGCAAATGATAACGTATAGCATTGGTTTAATGAAATCTCGTTAAAGAGCTACCCTACAATTCTCAAAACATTCTCCATTTTTCGCTTTCTTGCATTCGGAAAGGAATTTGAGAAAAAAGAACGCGCAAAAAGGAGCAGTGGTGAAGGCGCAGTGGTGAAATGTATTTTAGGATTAAGATTCTCCATAGCTATTAGCCTGTATGAGAGAAAAGGGAGACGAGCCGACTGAGCGCCGACGTGATTATATATCCTGCCGTCTCTTTATCTGAATGTGCAATAGACGCCTATGCCTTATTTGCGAGAAGATAACTCAAGTCGGTACGTTTCAACGCATTTTCTACTTCATCCCATAACCTCACGTTTCATAACCACATACAAGGCGAGAAACGTTAGCTCTGTGGGCCGGAATATGTTATGAAGACCCGACTCAGCAAGCCTGCGCACCTCGTTCCTTTTCTTTTTCTTCGTACTATCCATCTTTTCATTTTCTTCGCAGCTCAGTATCCGCTATACGACTCTCTTCCGCATACAATGCTTTAAAAGTAGGAAATTTCTTCTTTTCAAGTTTTTATGCAACAAAGCAATGTTAAGCTTCTTGTACGAGGATCCTTATTCACCAGTCAATTAAGAGATGCTTTGAGTTTTGTGCCCTCTAGGAAGCAACGCGAAGCGATTTTACCCTCTTAATATGTACTACGTCACCGTATTTTTCATTAGCCGCGCATAAGCTAGTTTCCCGACACGTAATGAGAATACGTTTAACACGAGGATATATCTAGCCAACAACCAACCACTCGCAGCCTGCTCTTGGGGTTTAACTCTAATGCAGTTCGCTTTGGCGTTATTTTTTGTACGATACTTCATTTTCCATTTTCATTCTTATTTCAATGGTGGAGCTGTTTATGCCGAGCGTAATATCTATGCTAAGGATACGTGCGCGCGCGGTTCTGTGACATGCACGACATTTGCGCGCGCACTCCTTTCTTCCCTTTCGCGCATGCCCTGAGCACACTACTACACGTAAGCCCCGCCGCGGTGGTCTAGTGGCTAAGGTACTCGGCTGCTGATCCGAGGGTCGCGGGATCGAATCCCGGCCGCGGCGGCTGCATTTCGATGGAGGCGAAATGTTGAGGCCCGTGTGCTGTGCGATGTCAGTGCACGTTAAAGAACCCCAGGTGGTCGAAATTTCCGGAGCCCTCCACTACGGCGTCTCTCATAATCAGAACTGGTTTTGGGACGTTAAACCCCACAAATCAATCATCATCAATCACTACTACACGTAAAGGCGGACGCGTTTCTTAGCATAACACAGATTGTATGGTAAAGCGAGGGGGTAGCAAAGGGAAGCGAGCTTGAAGAGGAGGGGACGGAGGAAATCTTACTATGGCCTTGTATACTGTACTATAGCAAGAAGGGTGTAGGAAAGGGAAGTGATCGAGGTTCTGGAGTATGCAAAGGACGAGGGGAGAGGATGAAGCATAGCGTGGGCACATACACAATAGCGGAGCAGCTTCTTCAGACGCTGCAGCTATGTATTTCCAGCGTTGTGAAAATATGATATTTTCAACTAGCATAGTTATCCACCTCGCCGTCTCAGCCTATCGGCACTACTTATCTTTGGCCAGAAACGATTGAGACTTATGCTAAACCATAAAGATCCTCTTAATTCAGCCATATCACTGTGCTGCAATTGGTTCAATGATTAGCCTCTCGCTACGTTCATATTTCGTACTACGCATATGAGAAACAATTCAACAATTGCCTACAGTTACGGCACATATATATGTCTTCCCTAACCCATCGTACCTCGTCAGGACAATAGACCAGTATTTATAGGTGCTGGAATAAGCAGCTAAGCTTTGCGGGACCCGCAACGCAGTGATATGGTCGCGGTTGTCCGACGAATATTGTGAACCTGCATCGCAAGGTGCTCGTCCAAAAACACGTCGTAGCGTACACGTGTCGGTGAGTAGCGACACGGCGAATTCCGAGCTAATGTGCGTTTCCCCTCGGATCTCGAAACGGCACGCCGCAGGACCACCATGGGCAGAGCCTCTGGTGGCGGTGAGTGGCGACACTGCGGTCCCAGCCTATGGCGCGCGTGTCGAGCCCGGCTGCGAGACGACCGGGGCCCACAGGGGCAGCAGGGGCGGAGCCCCTGGCTGTAGGTGAGTGGCAACACCGTGGGTCATACCGAGCCAAAACATGGCCGTTTCCAAAAAGGGAGAAGGAACCGGCCTCCGTAGGAGCACCAGAAAATCGTACTGGGTGTCGGTGAGTAGCGCCACCGCGGACTCCATGCCACTCTCCCGATCATCTCGAGGCCAGGCTCCACGCAGCGCAGCCACAGGAGCACCTCGAGGGTGACGGTGAGTAGCGCCACCGTGGTTATACTCCAGCCAGACACATGTGCGTTTCGACGACCGATGGGAAGCGGCGCTCCGCAGGAGCACTCCGGTTAACCGCCGTATGAGTGACGGGGATCTTTGGCGCCCCCGCGGACTCCAGCCATTATTGGACAGAGCCGTTTCTTTTGTAAAAATCATATAGAAATTTGGAGAATTGTCTTCTAATGCGTAACATTCATTAGGTCAACATTTTGCCCAAGTTTTAGGCGTCTTAACACTATAGCGTTAAGCAACTCGCACCGCAGAAAATCCTGTGTCGGCGTCGGCACCCGGCTGAAACAACCACCTCGAGCTACTGCGGCCGTCGGAGCAATCCGGAGCCCACCACTCAAGCCCTCCACCATGGCGCAAGTACTTGAAGAAAACATTTGAATTTCTCAAAGTAAAATCCGACGAAAAGAAGTGTAAACTCCAATTTCACTAACAAAATATCGCATGATAGCTCCGCCTTTATTTATATTACGTGGAAACTGTTACTCCTGTTACGAGGAAACTTTTATATTACGGCAAAATTGTAACAATTCGAGAAGGCGCCAACGCGGTGCCCGTGCGCGTGACATTTGTATACGGAATAGTATTACATAACACGGAATAGTATTCCATATTCCGTGGTACGGCACAGGTCCCCTGATGGGGCATCCGCGACAACTTGTACTTGACCGTAAGGGAGGCCATGCAGGACAGAGGCAGAGTGTGAACTAATAAAGGAATGTGTGCTATGACGCCTACGCATTTACGTGACTCAGGAGCATGGTAATAGAGTGTTGAGGCGACGCGAACGGAGCACGATAAGGCTTTTGCGTTCCATTCTTAAAACCGAAGCATATGCATCCCTTCAATCTTTTGTTTTCCTTTCCTGTGACCTTATGTAATCTGAAATGCACTCACAATTAACTTTATTTTACGGTTTCTTTTTTGTAATACAGCCTATGCTTCTTCTGTAGATGACAAATATACCATTCCTCGCTTTGCATGTATTCCGGCCCATCCATTTCCGTCACCACCTTCTTTTCTCTTGTTGGTTGGTTCAATTACTCAAAGCAATGACCAATGAGTACCTAGAGTATAAAAGGTACTCAAGAAATTACTGGTCGTCAGGACACGCCACATAAATTTCACCGGCGATGTCACGCTATCTTGACGCTGGAATGCCTATGTGCCAGACCCATTTTGGGGAAGCCTTGTTACCATAGCCTGTACGTGGACTAAAAAAACAAAAACAAAAACAAAAAAGCAAAAGAACTACAGAAGGAGGAAACCATAAAAGAGCGAGCGAAACGATAAAAACGCAAATAAAACAAAAGGAGGGAAAATGTAGTCATACTATAGCAGTACTGCTGGAAGCCTCCATGACCTCACAAACTCCCTCAACTAGCCTTCATTCACATTTCATATTCTATCTACCTCATTCCTCTATTTTCGTTCCTCCACCCTCTCCTCGACAAAAGAAAAAAAGGAAAAACATCACGAAACAACAACATAAGCAGCTCTCCTTTATCTTCGGTCGCCGAGAAAGATTCTAAGAACTGACGTATCGGTTCCCCGGAAATGAACCCACGAAAGCTTGGACAGTTAGTTTTTAGGTCCCTCCGGCGCACTATGCAAAACGCCAGGAGTGGTTCAAAGACAGAGGGAGACACAAAAGTTATCAAAACAAAACAAATGTACTCTAGAGTTCGACAAACACGGCTCTTCGCAACACAAATCAATACAAATTGGTTACAGCACAACACGAAACCAATTAACACTAAACCTACGAATATATGCATTACGACTGGAGAATAAAACACAAGAGAGTCCTAATCACCAAGGGCGGCTCGAAGAGTCCATTGCATGTGGCTTGCTGCTCAATCTCGACGTTAGGTCCATGGAGTGCCGTCGTTCCACGTCTTCTGTCCTGATTCACGACATCATACTGAGGACTCACTGACGACCACTGTCAGCAGCTGGTAGCGATCCCCTTAATGTGTGTTCGGCCTATTTTCTGGAGGATTGGATGTGTCATTTGGGGCCGTATCTTCGCGCGCGCAAAGGCGTGGTAGTTCTCTCAAACATTGTCGTTTTTTTCCGTGAGACGCAAAAAGAACCCTAAGAGTTCATCATGTCGCTTCTCCCTTGCTGGCACGAGGGGAGCTGTCTCGCTTCACGCTCTTTTTGTCTGGCTTCGCATGCTTACTTTCTGTGGGAGAATTGCCCTACGCTGCGCTTTGGAACATTCGGGAAAAAATCACTCCATCTCCACTAATGTGAATCATGACGAGTAGCGAAGCACTCGGTATCGTACCGGTATGTCACCGTACGTCACTCGAGCGTTGCCACTGCGAATGTGAAATGAGTGACACAAAGTGTGTGTGTATATATATATATATATATATATATATATATATATATATATATATATATATATATATATATATATATATATATATATATATATATATACAAACGTATTTATTTGGTCCCTCTTGTAATTCGTATATCGTCTTGAGTTATGGATTCACATACACACATGTTTCTACTACAGCAACGGTTTTATAGATACCGTGACAGCGGGAGTCGACGACAAAGCTAGGTCCTAAGGTGCTGCGGCGTTTCCCACAGGAAACGTCAGCCGCTACTAATGGTCCTGCTTTACCGTGCCCAAGACGACGGCGTTAGACTCCGCACAACGGACAAGCCTTAAGGTGATTCGCCCCTAAAATACTAAAAATGTGTCATGCAGGTTTTGGCCAGCCGCTGCGGGAGGTCACGCCTGATGAAACTTTCCTTAGCGCGGTTTTTTTTCACGTCGTCGCATTTGGGGCGGCGTTTCGGACGTGGTGTCGGGCTTCTCGATGATGTGGGTGCTCTTTTGTGACGAAGGCAATAACGTTTATAGAGGTGTATGTTTGGTATATGAAATTTATTCACTTATTTACTAATTTATTCATTAAGCATGAGATTCATTTAGCTCCCATTGTCGGCTAGCTTCAAGTGACCTTGAGCCAAATCCCGAGCCGTTATCCTGTACTCAAACCGAAACATACGGACATTCAAATGAGATCACGAGAGCGTCCAGAAAACCAAACAAAAGTTGAAAGTAGGTGGAATGTGGTCGCGAATCCTTTATGCAGGACCACATTACATGAGTTAGTCACTGGCTCTGCATGTTATGCAGATATTGTTTGCAAGTTCTTTTGTCATTCCTATCAATATTGCAGACGAAGTAACTTTCAGCATGATAAACATTTAGTCGTCATTTCCAATACCGACGTTTCCAAGACACGTACAGGTCACCTTACAATTGTCCTCTTTCAAAACTAACAGCTGGCGCTAACCCAACTGTATAAGCATGGTGTCGCGGTCGGCGTACGCCATCGAGACACTGTGCTCTGCCGTGGACGACAAAGAGTAAGGGGCGCAGAGAAAATTAAAAAAAAAATGCAGGTGTAAAGAAGCACTGGAACGTCGTAGTGGGCCGTCCTCTCCAGCGTCTTGCAGTGGGGTTCGCTCTTCAGCTCTCCGCTGAGGAAGACGCCGCTCGTGCTCGAGGTCCGGGCTCGTTGGGACGCGCATAGCCCGTGTGGTCGCCGCTCGATCCAGGGATCGTGACTTGAGCCGTTTATCGAACTACCGGTCGGCCCTTACGCCAGCGTTGAATAAACGCTTTTACAATTGGTGGAGCTGCGGGGTAACAAAACAAATGCGGTACCCTTATATGCCCCTGGAACTACGATCCCGTACAGTGCCATCTACCATGCGTCGAGACGCCGCCCAGCAAATGCCACCGCCCGAACCGACCGCCTGTCCTGGTGTCCCTCGTGTCCGTGACTCACCTGCCTTCACTGGAAAGGACGGCCCAATACAACGTTCCAATGCTTCTTTACAGAGGCATAAAATGGAACCAGCTTGCGCAGGATGCGTGAAATAAAGTGGAGATCATTGGGAGAGGCCTTCGTCCTGCAATGTACCTGATGATGATTGTGATGATGACGATGATGACGACGACAAGGATGATAAGTTTGCCGTGTTTGCGTTTAAACAGTTGCTGTCATGCTCTTCCGAATTCAGCAGGATGCTTTTTTGCTTTGAGTATGTTAGAAGAAAGACCCTTCGAGTTTTGGCGTTTGGAAACCTTCAGATTAAGTCCACATGAAAGAGGTTGCCCTCTGGTCTTAACATCTGCAATGTCCACGGCTATTCGCTTGTTTTTTCTTTTGTAATTGCTTGCACGATGAGCTCTTTCGATATCGCGTGGCCATGTAGTTTGTTTCACTACTACAGAAACGCCGTACTGAAGTTTAAGATTAGGCCCATGTTTCGCTCTCGAGATCCAATAAACAACGACGACAATGACAACAACAACAGCCAAATTCGAACAGCGAGTTCGATTTTCCGAAACATGCGCTTTGTTTAACATTGCTGTTATATCGTTCGCATATTTGCCAGGAAGCACTTCAAATCAAATCACCTTGTATGCCCTCAGATTGTGCTCTTCACTATTGATTCGCAATCATTTTCTTTTTTGTAAGCGGATTGTTAATGCTTTTAGAAAGTTGTCATTCTGAAATGACTTGCACTGAAGGAATTAAGTTCTTTCAGCAAAGTAAGCTCCATTCTATTTGTTCGAGTACCATTATTACGTCGCTGGACGAATGCGACAATTTAAAATGGGCATAGCGACCTGTGTCTCATTATACGTCCTCTGATAACGTTAATGTCTCATAGACCAGCGGGTGCCCGGCGGCACTGGGTATCGAAACCACTATATCCCGCATTGGAGGCGGATGCTGTAACCATTATGGCTCCGCCGTGATTCAACCAAGGAGGTTTAAAAAGAAATTTTTTTTAAAACCTCCTTGAATTCAACCCACTGAAAGGACGCGCTACGCCTGGCGGCGCTGTACCTGGTAGCGTTCTTCTCAGCCGGTGGCGAGGGCTGCTTGATACCGAGATCAGTATCCGCCGGTATCACGTGGAGCGGCAGTGATAATGAATTCATTGGCTTCTGCATAGCACATTAGGGCTGCGAAGTTGAAGACTTCTTTAGTCGTAGATGGTTCTGCTGAAGGAGGGGCGTTCAAGCATTGCCCAACATATGCGGCCATGCTGGGAACCAGGCCGCCTCGGAAATGTGGCCAGTGCAGACGTCGCACCGCAGGCAACAGGATCATATCAGCGCCTGCAAGAAAGGGCATCGCACGTAAGTGGTCGTGACGATGTCTGCAGTGTCACCAAGCCCGCTTGATCTACTTAACTGTATTTGTAACAGAATTTCCTTCCCTACCAATAGGTATAGTTCTCAAACCTATCAATGCCGTACATTACATTCATTGACACATGGCGTGTCAGGTGACTTATATCGGCGGCTAAAGAGACGATCAGAATGCATAGGAAAAAGCTTTTACCTTATGATAACCGCAGCTTCATGACCATCACCATTCGCAAGCTGCTTATTATACGTATGATTAGGCGGTAAACTTAATGCACGTTGCTTGCCATAGTTGAAACTATGGCAAGCAACTATGGTAAACAAATGGTGAGAGACAGCTCATGCCACAAAGAGGCCGCTGAAAAAGTACGAAGGAGACGAAATCGCCGTCGAAGGTCATCACGACGGAAAACGTCAACTATTGAAGAAAAGTCGCCACGTTAAGCAAGACCGTCCGCGCAAGTTTCCAGAACCGAACGCTGATGTTGGAAGGGAAAAAACCTGTAGAATTTTATCTACAGAGACGTGGCCACCTCTGGCACCTACATGATCTGTACCAGAGCAGCCGCGGAAGCCAGTACAGCAAAGTGCTGCATCCGAGGAGCCGCGTAATACAGGCGAGCAAGTGATCGTCCTTATAAGGCCGCTAATGAATGCCACTCGCGTTTCGCTAAACGACATGCGCACACTGTCAGCCAAAAGTGAACTCCAAGTACGGGACGCATTGAGTCCGGTGCTACCCTTGAATAGGCAACGGCACATCAGCCACTCTCCTTCAAGGATGAAGTCCGCAAAGCAGCGATCTTTCAGTGAAATTCTCGGGGACTCAGATCACGCATTTCCGATTTTTTGGTTAGTTTCTTTACGCACATATGTTTCCCGTAATCGTCATCTGCAGGCCCAACTTATCGAGCGTAATCAGGCTCTCTGGATATTAATCGTTTATGTCATGTACTATTAGCGAAAACAGCAAGCTTATGGTTATGGTGTTCACTCCTTGTGACCTCAGCTACATTCTGCCAGTGCCACCTCATGACGGCAGTCAATATATATGCTTGACAGTTAAAAAGAAGAGACTTACCGTAACTGTTGTGCGTGCCTACCTTTCGTCACCAAGCCCATTTCACAAAAAAAAAAAAAATTACGCGACATCCTGTCATCTACTCCTGACCAGTAGGTCATCATAAGGAATTTCAATGCTCTTCATACCCTTTGGGGAAGCACGAAGACGCGAAAGGCCGAGATTTAATATCTGTCGTTCATGATATGGAAATTCGGTTGCTAAATGATGGGAGTCCTACAACTGCGTGTCTCCGGATACAGCAGATGCTTTGACTTGGCTTTTCTGTCAAGAAGCTTCGGCAGCCTGGCTGAGTGGTTTGCGGACATAGAAACGCATGAGGGACCGTATTCCCACATATGTCAAGATAAGAGGATTGTCCCCTTCCAAGATACACGATACCATTCAATGAGTGGACTGGACAAGGTTTCCGTCTCTCACGGAAGAGTGTTGCCAAGACACTATTACGTCTCGCTTGAAAGAGACAATCAAGAGCAGAGTAGAAAGACACCATTCGCATGCTCTTGAAACTAACACAGTTTGATATAGAATTAGAACGACTTCGGGCAATCTGTCGACGTGCTGCATGAAGGTACCAACGCACGAAGGCAGTGGATGATGTACGGGCTGCCGGACGCATGGAAAAGAAGATTCAGCGCTGGTTTGATAAGCTGGAATCACAACGCTGGGCTGCTTTCCGTGAGTCTATAGACTCTCGTAAGCCCTCATCACAGTTATGGAAGGTTGTACGAGGCCCCAGCACAATGCCTGTGCAGCGTTTCCGATTCCGCAATAGTGTCGCGATATTGACGTGTCAAAAGAGTTGCGACAGATTGTCTGGCCAACTGACATCTCCCAACAACTCTCCGCCTCCGAGCGTATGTCCGCCACCGCATGATAACCGCATGGATCTACCCTTTTCAATCCACGAACTGAAGGAAGCACTAGCTTTGTGTGCACACACATCAACAACAGGACGTGATTACATCTCCTACAGAGCGCTGTCATCTGGGTGAACGGGCGAAAACTGTTCTGTTTAAGCTTTACAGTGCATCGTGGCAGGATAGTACGCTCCCCGAAGGCCGGAAGACCAGTCGCCTGGTCCCATTGATTAAGCCTAGCAAATCGCCGCCGGAGCTCTCGTCCTACTGCCCAACCGCGTTAGCTAGTGGCGTCGACAAAGTGATGGAGAAGATGATCTTAGGACGCCTGGAGTGGTACTTGGAATGCCCCAACATTTACCCAAATGCCATGAAAGGCTTTTGAAGTGGTCGATCATCGATTGATAATGTCGTCAACTTGGCCACCTACGTCCAGCAGGAAAAATTTCGAACGCGTCTCTGCGCTTCTTTGTTCCTCGACGTCCTCGACGAAAGGGGCGTACGATAACGCCACACACGAAGCCATCCTCTCTACTCTCGAAGAGGTATAAGAGGGCGGGTAGCATGTTTCGATAGATACGCAGCTACCTCTCCATGCGATCTTTCTTTGTGAACACGGAGGACGGCCATCCTTCTTTGCATTACAGGAGCCGCGGCGACGCCAGGGCGGTGTACTCAGCCGTTTTCTGTTCATTCTTACGCTGATTGCCCTTCTTGAGCACCTACCATCGCTGTCAAGCTATGTACGCAGGTGATATCTGCGTTTGGACGTCCGCCGTAACACGTCTACAATTACGAGCAAGAATCCGGTAATCTGCCCCTCATACTGCTGCCTAGCTCCGCGATCGGGGCCTGGGACTTTCCTCTGAGAAATGCGCACTTATGGCATTTACACGCAAGCCTATGACAACCTATATCGTATTGATAAATGGCTATACAATACCATATATATGGTCGTACAAGTTTCTGGGCGTCATGAATGACAGAGACTTGTCATGGAACCCCTACGTGAGAAGCGGCTGATAGGCGTCTATCACCTTCTGTAGTTCTTCGCAGGAAAAACTTCGGGAATGGCTCCAGGTGCCAGTTGCACCTTGCTCGGCTTCCTGCTGTACATCTTGCCGGTACTAAATAATGTAAAACAAATTTGCGCACTATACAAAGTGTTCAGACCCAGGCGCTCCGTATTCGTCTATAGGCCTGCCTCACAGTACATCAACAGTGGCGACTGTAGCAATCGCTGGAGACCACCTTGCTAAAATTCACGTTTAGGTTAAGCACTAAGGCCACATAAAAAGCACCTTGCCGGTACTCCGCACCACCGCTTGGCCGCGTACCGCGTACCTCTTTCTGCAAGACGGTAACCGCGCATTGTGAATGTATACCAACTCGTTTAACTCCTGCCGCGAGGCCATCGATTCTCCATTGTGCCTTACGCTGGCTTATATCAACCTGAGCATATTTGTCATCAAGAAAAAAAGCACACTTGACACCACCAGCTCTTAAAGAGCGGAGCTTGCCTCTACTATACGACCAGTGCCGGCAATCCGCACACGTATACGTCGACGGAGCCGTCGTGCCGAACAGCTCCACAGCGGCAGTGGTAATCCCAACGATGGTCACCACTATTTTAAATTTAAGATGTCGCACGTCACAACTTCGACAGCAGCAGAGTTCGCAGCGCTTCGCACCGCGCTACAGATAATCGGTCATCAAACGACACACAAATGGATCATATTCTGCGACTCGATGACAGCACTGAAGTCAGTGTTGGCACCATTGCGCCGTAGACCACACGAGGAGCTAGTCTTTGAGATTGTAGAGGCGATACATCATCTGACTGAGAAGGGCCATACGATAACTTTGCAATGGCTTCCAAGTCACTGTGGAATCATGGAACTTAGAGGGCCGACCGAGCTGCCCGCACAGCTCATACAAGAGATCACCAACTGCCGACATCACTTTCCAGGACAGACGCTGCACGGAAACTCCGCTTGCTTGGTCGCGAATGCACCAAGTCCCAGTGGAACGAGCCGCATTTCGGGAACTCTCCATTATTCTCCTTAGACCCAACCCTAAGCCTCAAGACCCAATGAAGCTTCAAGGCTCCGCCGAGGAGACGCTACACTCTTGTGCCAACTATGGCTGGGCGTCGCATTTACCAACTCCTAAGCGTTCCGCATAGGGATGGCCAACACTGCCTCCGGCGACCACTGCGGTGAAGATGAATCCATAGAACTCCATAGAACATACCTCGTGCGAGTGCCCACAGTGCATATAGACAATCACTGGAATCAGCCGAATGACCAACCTGTCAGAACATAGACTTCGTAGCATACACAGGACTCAACGTCGCATAAAAAGGGTGTGCATGGACTAGTAGTGCTCTTCTTGCGAGCAATCTGCCTGTCTGGAAGGGTGTAACTAGAACGCTCTTTCTGTGTGTGGAATGCGTTCTCTCTCTTGTTTTATTTATTTATTTTCTCTGTGTGTGTCCTTTGTTGTTATTTTGTCGCTCTCTTTCTCTAGCTACTTTCTCATCCAGTTCCCCTCCCCCCACCCCCCCAGGGTGCCAACTTCTGGTTAACCACCCTGCCTTCCTTCTCACCTCTCCCTCTCTCTGTTGGCGCCTCTTGGCGCCTCTTCAACACTATTTCTAAGGCGTTGATTTTTCATTGACAGATGTTAAAACCAGTACGGTGTTCATTCTTAATAATATTAACGCTGTGGATCACAGTTATGTGCATATGTCCTGCCTCACACACACCTGTGGCTTTTTTTTGAGCTATATAAAGTTGACGTGTATGACCCTGGGCCGCCAGTGCTATAGTGGCTCGGTTGGTTTTCAGTGCCCGGTTTAATCGGCTTTAGCAGGGAAGTTAAATGGAGAGACGGAAGGCCGACGGACTAAGTTTTTCGCGTTTAGGTAGCCTAAGAAATAATATGTATATCGTCTTAAAAAGAAAAGAGAAAAGAAAGATCTCGGAGGGCTGGTCTGACAGGTCATCGATTCGAGAAGAAATAGGAAACCTAATGCAGTTCGGGTAGGTAACATCTAATATTCCCCTGTAGCCATGATGCACTGGGCATGTGTATTGTCAAGTGCCTGCATTGAAACTGCCTTCCTCTGTTTTACCTCTGTTGTATTCCTCCCCACGCGTAGGGTAGCTACTCGGAGAAGGTATGATTAACCGCCTCGCTTTTTTCGACACTCCCTTTCTATATTTTATTTTTTCGTTCATTCTGGGAGTAAGTTTCCGTCTCCTGCATTACTGCGCTATTATTATTGCATGTCTTTCAAGGTCATATGAATGTCAAAGATCTTTGTCTTCGCTCTATCTTTTTACGAGAACACGTGTTCTTGCTATAACAGATGACGAGGGTTAAGCAAGAAAATCCTTCTAGGTCAAGAAACTTTAGGGTGATCATTAGGAAGATTTTCCTTAGGTAGGTTGCCAGGGAACCCTGCATAGAGCGTTATGAATCAAATATCAATGAAGAAAAAACCCTACAGCACTAGGAGCCCATTATCTTTCTGCGTACGCTGCCAAAGCTCGCCAATTACGCTCGCAAAGTGGCCCTATTAAGCGAACAGGGGAAGAAATAAACGTAGACACAAATAAATCGTTCACAAATTTATCGGAATATGGTAGAAACGAAGGGACGGAAGGCGCTACACGAATAAAGCCTACTAGTCCACGAGAATTATTGCCTTCGTTAGAAGGCATCGGGAATTAATCCATCCAGTGAAAGCAATAAAATCCCGGAGTTGAGAGAAAACGTATGTTTTGGCAATGCGTCACTGTATCGAAAACCTTTTGCAACACCTCCCATAACTTCATATGATACTTTATGTGCCCAACAAAATGGTGTAACGATTTCGAGTTACTCTTGTAAGTTATTGCAAGTTGTAGTGGGTGCTTATCATTCGAAATTCGCGTCTGGTTTAATTCGCTAGTATTTATGAAGGTTTAAGTATATCATTCGTTGTCACAAGAAGCATATTGGTATTTCGACGCTTTGCACGGACATTGATTGGGAAACGATGCGCTGCGTGGGCGGTACAAACACTTGCGGAAAGAAAGAGGTCACAGCATGAAGGATATAGGCCCAAAAATTTAACTGTTTATGCTTCCTTGAGATGTCCCCTGAGGTTGCCTACAAAACAAGCAGGTAGACAATGGAAGGCGGTAAAATTATGAGACCAAAGGCAACATTTCAACATGAAAGCTTCGTGTATTACGTGCCACGTCTGATTTTTAGTACCTATGCAGACGTGGGTAATAGGAATATATGTAGGATAAAAAGAGCATGCTTGTAGCGAGTATCCTAAATCGCTGTAAGTTAGAAAGAACAAAAGGGCCTAAAGCTCGCTCTTGAAAAAGACGAAGAAAAGCAGTTTGCCGCTTCTCCCAACAGGCGGAAGATAAGCCGTTTTGGTCACCGTGTATTCATGTCGTTTGCGGGGCAAAGCGTTTGTTTTAAGACGGAGCCGATTCGTCCATCGAAGTAATAACGGAAGGCTGAACGCTAAGAGCCATTGTAACCGAATTGCTTGAACGGAACGGTACCTTAACAAGTTTGACTGCCGACGCGAATGACTCTGGTCTAATCCCGGCCGCAGTAGTTTTATTTAGGATACCCTCTTCTAGAGACTCGTGCAATGTGTGATGTCAGTGCACGTCAAAGACCCTTAGGCGCACGGTCGAAATTTCCGGAGACCTTCATGAACTACTGCGTGCTTCATAATTATATCGTGGTTTGGACGAGTAAAACCTCGGCACTTATTATTAGCATTGGTAATTTATGTATTTCTGGGAGCTGACATGTTCGCGCAGCACAGCAGGCAAGGCGAGACAACAGCGTGTTCGCAGCTATCAGTGGTGTTGCAGTGTTGGGGTGATGTGACAGACTGGCAAGAAGCAATTTGTGGCATTCAGTGCCCAATTGACCGGCGCATAACAATAACCTCTGTTTAGAAAGGATGGACAAAGGAAGAACAGCGAAGTTAAAAAGAACGTAACAATGGGCAAAGCATCGATTTTTAGTAGATTTAGTGCTTATCTCAGCTCTTCGAATGCCCCAGAATTGAAGAGACGATTGACTCATTCGGATTATCCTTCTACAATGAAGTTCCAGGACATTGCAGCTATTGGTAAACTAGACTATGCATAAACCAGACTCGGGAGTCTCTCGTGCCATATCAACGATGTATTTGTGAAGCACGGTGTACTAGCGGACCTCGGATTAATGTTTACCACCTTAGCCTCTTTAACGCGCACATATAGGTCTGAGTACACAGCTGCTTGCGGATTTCGCCCCACATCAGAAACGCGGTCGCCGTGCGCGCGGGAACCCAAGTAGAGAAAATAAAAGTGCATATCTCCGAGATGTTTTAATCGACCCAGTAAAAAGGGTTGAAGGCGTGGGAAGGGATACATATACCAAGAAAAAAAGAAAGCAAACACAACAAGTACCAGCTGAGCAGAGCTTAATGCGCGGACAGCTATTGATCTGTTTGGACAGGGTCAGACGGAATTTTGTGGGCAGCCCAAGAAAAATCCATGACAGGAGGCAGCGGACCGGCGCGGTCCTTCCCGTCTACACCCCGGGTGACGCGTATGACGCTAGCGCAAACACGGACGGTACCAACTCCAGTCTTCAGGAGAGCCGATGCGATGCAGTACTCATAAAGAAAACCCGACAGGGCTGTCGCCAAGGAACGGCGGGCGCTTCTCTCTCTCTCTTACCACATAAAGGCGATGCTATTCTTTGTTAGCCTGCTGGAGCCTTTACGTGGTCTCGTGAGCAGTGTGGTCGATCCTGCCAGACAAGGGGAAAGAAGTCGAAATAATGTTGAAGGGAAGGGTCAGTTTGCTAAGCCAAAGCCCTGGTTTATCTTCGGCCTCCTGCCGTTAGTTTCGTGCGGGTCCTCCAGGCGTCTGGACCATCATAACGGCGTGACTTCTCTCTTTTTCTCCTTCAGACAGCTGGTGCGTCTTGGTTCTAGTTACTATTATCGTCTACGCCCTTAGTTGAAATGAGCAAGCAGCCTGCGGGAGGTTCTTGGCTTATCCCATTTTTGTGTTCACAGGCTGAGGGAAGGTGGAAAAAAAAAACCCTTTATGTACGCGGCCCAGAACTGCACTGCGTCGCTGCTCTCGGACACTAATCGAGGGCGAACGTTTCCGCACCCGTCGGTCGGCGGCGCTACTGCCGTTGCTGCCCTTGACGTGCTCGCAGGCCTAAGTGAAATATTCCAGTGGATGAGTCTGTGGAAATTGCTTGGCGCTCTGACGTATATACCAAAGCTGCTATGAGAAAGCGCACGCTTCGTTAATATCCGCGAGTAGCTCGGTGTCTGAGGGTGATAGATATTGCGTTCGTCGTTCTCGCGAGCGCTTTTTCGTAAGTTACGCAATCATTCGTGCTCTTTTCTGTTAAAGACACTGGTCTTACACATACACTAAACTTCACTGAGTATCGCCGACCCCAACCCATGTACCCTGCTGGCAACTTGTTTAGTACATTGTTGCATAATTTTAAAGCGACAGCATTGTCGCTATAGCCCGGTGTTACGTCAACGTGGCGTCCACAGCATGCCGTGCGAGCTAGCCCGAGCAGCAGTGCTACATGCCACGTCGTTGGGTAGGAAGAGAAGAAGGGAAAAAAAAAAGGAAGGCAATAGGGATATTGAGTGCATGCGTCGCTTGACGACCCTGCACTGTTTCAGAGGACGATAAAAAAGCAAATAAAATAGAGGACGATAGAGGACAATAAGGACGATAAAAAAGCAAATAAAATGTATGTAAACTAGCGCGCTACAACATGATGTGCGTGTCACAGTATTTCGCGCACCCTTGAAGTCTTCACTACTGCAACAATGCTTATGAAGCCTTAAGAGTACAACGAGCTCTACAACAGCATGATGAAGATGATTGTGGTTCGCTTGCGGAAAGGACGCTATTTTCCGCAGCCCATGTCTGAAGCGAGGCTCACCGTCCGTAGGCGTACAGGAAAAAGGCTGAAAGAGATAGAGAGAAGAGGAACAGTTAAGTTTATTCGTTGTGTTCTTCTTGATGTGGATCTGGTCCCGTCAAGGAGATAGATGATCGGCGTTGATGAAGCAGGAGGCAGGTTGGAGGTAATGAAACTTAGAGATATTTCCTAGCTAGATATTTACGCAGTCATATGTACAGCTTGCCGAAGCACGCTGGCAACAACGTAAGCATTATTAGCGTCTTACTCTTCTACTTAACTTTCTTAAGTTAGAGCCTAGAGCACTGTTACAACATACGACGCACCGCGTCTCACTATTCGACCACCAAGTAGTTACGGCCCAGACTAAAGTTGCATCGTACGGAGTCATTCTGATCTATCAGCTCAGTGATTACAGTTTAGACTGGAGGATCGTGGGTCCTGTACAGTCTTTATTACATTGCGGTAAACAAAGGGAAGGAGTGGGGGGGGGGGGGGGGGGGGGTGACCACTACTGGTCCGTCTCAACATTCTTTTAGCCAATCCGTCTACGAGCTAACATAAGCCACTCCTTATTGGGCTGCACCTAATCTCGATATCAGTGTTTCTACGCTTTCGATACTCGTTATGGCACTCTTTCTCAATATGGCTCTCTATCTCCTCCCGCGCTCTTAGAGGTTCCTCGCTCGGTGGATGCTTTCAAAGTTGTTTACACGTTTCTGTGGCGTGTGTCCACAGCCCCCCCCCCCCCCCCCCTTCTCACCGACGACCCGAAGTGACAACATAACGCATATCATGCCCGGTATCAATCGGTGTTGCCGTAGTCCCCACATACGGCGAGTCGGAAGCGGAGCCGGTCGTTAGAGTACTTGTTAATAGACCGCGCACTCGGCGAGTCGTAAGCGTCGCCGGTCGTTAGAGTAATTGTGGACAGGCCTCAACTGGCCCTTTGAACGGTTACGGGAAGCAAGAGGTGATTGTCAGTCATCGTTTCTCTCGCATTGGGACCGCCCTTCGCCGCACCACGACGGTCGTGGTTCGCCCCGCCGCACCCGAGAGGAGTCATCGAAGGAACCCGATTGCTTCCACCCGAGCTTGCCTTCAGAAAAGAAGAGAAAGGTCGCGCTAACGAAGACAAGGAGAGCTGGTGCCTGTCCACTCCGGTGACGAGCCGAAAGAGTAGTTGTATAGCGCACAGTGCAGCGTTGTCCACTCTGCCCCATTGGCATACAAGCGGCAGGACATAACAGGAACGCTGTAGTGAAGGGCTCCGAAAATTTTGACCACCTGAGGTTCTTCAACGTGCACTAACAGTGCACAGCACACGGCCCTCTGGCATTTTCGCCTCCATCGAAAATGCGACCACCGCGGCCGGAATCTGAACCGAGCCTAAATACGCCACCGGTAGTCTTTCGTAATTTCAGTAAGAACCTCCTCTCTAACTTCCTATACTTTTTTCTGCTTATCCTCAGAGCTGCCTATATAGGGCCAAATAGAATTCTTCTTACACCATTGCTGTGCAATTAAAGTTTAGCGCGCGAGGATTTCGCGGCGTGGGTGTAAAGGTCCCTGTTTTTCTAAGCGAACCTCGTTCTAAGGCTCGACAGTGCGTTAATTCCAAAGACGTGTCGTTCGCCGTTGAGAGCCCCAGAACTTTACTAGCGATTTCTCTGGCAGCGATTGTTGACGCTGCCAAGGCTATATAATGCAATCGTTGTTTATACTAGGGGCTCTTGTTTGGCTGTTCCGTGGGCGTGCTCGAAGAAGGATTAGGGGCGAAGATAAATGTGCCCGAATCTGAACCTCCGCCCACGCTGTATCTTGCGTGTACGCTGCGGATTTCCTTGATAATGTAAGCACAGGATTCGTGCTCGACCTTTCACTTCGTGATTTCTTTAACATTAGAAACTGGGGCACTAAGGTGTTCATCCCTAACGAAAACTACTCACTAATTTGTTCTCGCGATGTTAGCATTTTATGCACTACTTTTAAGCCAAGAACGTCGGTCCTCCTTCTTTCTTTTTTTTTTTTTTGAGAATTTCACGCTCATTCGAATTCCACGGCAATAGCAGCCTGGGGCGCCGCATTAGCACTACTTCTATAAAACTTTTAGCTGCGTGAGTTCGTTAATAAATGTAAGGACAATGCATACGCGTAAGCCAGACACAAACGAGTGCAAACTTTTAACTTAGAAAGTTTGCGATCGTCCGTGTGTTTACTGCGCCTATATAGAGTCCGCGCGTACCCTTTTCCATTGCAATTACACCACTTATCCTTGTCTCTTTGCGTTTCTTTAATCGCTTTATTTATTTCACAGTAGTATCCTTTCTGTGTAAACTTACCCTCTGTCTTTCCGGCACAATCCCGTGAACTGCTACACTAGTGAGCATAATGCTCGCGCACTTTGATTTCGTTCGTAATTGGATCGTTGTCAGAGCGACTAGCGCAGAACGCGCGCGAAGGAACTACAAACTCAACAAATATAATCGATACATTTAATTGACTCTCGATCTGTGCGTCTCGTTCGTTCACTTCTCAAGTTGTTTCGAAATGGCCGTTTGCCAGCACTGTCGTTGGCGCAACCTTCGTTTTCATTTTGTGATATTTTTTTTCATCCACCCGCTTCCTCGTTTCCACTGTCTCTTTTCTCTTTCCCTACCTTTTCCTTCCGCCCCTCTTCACACGCAGCCACCGCACACATATCCCTCAGGAATCTGTGGGAAGCCAGATGGCAGAACGGAAGCAAACGAGGATCACAGGAAGCAAACGAAAGGCAGTAGTCCCAAGGTTGCAGTGTGCTACCGGAGGTGCGAAAATCTCATTAGGCTCAGTGGCCCAGATTAAAGGTAATTAAAGTCAATCCTACTATGACAGAGTGAGCATTGAAGAAGGAACGAAAAAGTAAACGCGGTGTGCGCAATGCCAACAGTAACCCCCCCCCCCTTTTTTTTTCTCCCTCTCTCGACCTTCTCGGCGTGTGTTTCTTGTTTATCTGACTCTTGCTTGTTTTTGTATTTTTTGGGAGTGGCAGCGACGGGTTGGAGCGCCGAGACTGCGAAAAGGTACACCAGTTTTATGCGGTTGCAATGACGCGAGCTGAGAGGTCGGTCTATAGAAAAATCACTGCATATTCGACTATTCGTATCACAGTGTTATAATTTGCAGGTCGTGTATAGGGGGGCAACATTTAAACTACGGCGCGGCAATAAGCTGGCTGCAATGCGAGCAGTGAAGCCGTTGCTATTACGCGGGCTTTGCTTAAGTAATCTCGCCGTAACGCCTGGTTTAATCACTTTTGTAGTGCACATATCGTTTCTGAATCCGCCGATAGGAAAAATACGTGGATGTAAATATGGAAAGGTCAGGAAAGTACAGAAGGAGAAGGTGCGATGTCCCGATCTCTTGTTTTACTTCCTTGATCTTGGAAAATAAATCTTGCCTGTAGCCTTCTGAAAGGAGGAATCTTTGTGAGAGACAGAATTTTCATCATCGCAACTGTACAGCATCTAGCTGAAATTAAACCTGGGGGGCTTTTTTAAAATAATATAGCTTCGCTGTCGAGGAAAAATTATTCTGTTTCGGGAATCAAGACGCGAACCAACTGGTTTCTGTTGTGATTACCCTTCCACTAAGATAACGAGTAAGTTATGTATTTACAAGGAAATTCTAAATTAATCGAAAATTTTCAGGAACGGGGTATTGCTTGCGTCAGATTTCAAAATAATGGATTAACATTCATTGAGCGTACCAGAGTCACTCGCCAGAGCTGGTCAGTCGGAACATTGCGACCAGAAGGATGTTATCGGCGATGCCCCGACTGACCGAAAGTGTTTCCATCCTCGGAAGATCCAAAGAAACAAGAAAAAAAATCGACAAGAAATTATTCCGACAATCTGCTGTGACCTCTCTCGCTTCTTCATTCATTCGATGCTTTGTTCTTCCCTGCTTTACGTGATACTTTCGTTACGCAAAGGACATACGTTAGCAGTAACAAGTCACGCTGAAGGAGGCTACGAAGAAAAGCGCGACACCGAGTACGAAAATATCTTCGAAAACTGCAGGGCTATAATAGACAAAGACGACACATAGAAACGACGTGGACAGGCGCTGTGCACAAACGCGTAGGTTTGCGAGAAGCTGTGCACCGGATGAATCGGCGCACACTGTGTTTCTCTTCTTTTTCTTTTGTTTGCACGTGCAACATGTACGCCCGCCAGCCGCAGTTTTTTCCATTGTAGTAGCGAGCTTAGGGCATCAGCGCAAGAGACGGAAGAAGCGTGTATGCGAACACCGCAACATCAGGCATTTCACAGAAGTGCACATGCACTCTCGGGGACGTGAACTAATGATGACTGTAGTTTCTTGCGGTTGGACGTATTCATGCCGTGTTTAAGAGCTTCACTGTTAAAAGGTATGCCGGCAGACGACCACCACCACCACCATCACCACCGCCAACAACAACAACAACAACAACAACAACAACAACAACAACAACAACAACAACAACAACAACAACAACAACAACAACAACAACAGCAGCAGGTCGACAGAGAACGAAAAAAGAAAATGAGCAAGGGAGAAGGGAAGCGTAATTTTATTCCCGTATTTTTGCTGACGTAAAATTCACCCAAAAGAAGAAAATGCAGCTCGTACGTTGACACCAGCAAGCCGCAGCAGCTCCTAGAAGCAACCATGCGTGTCTTCGTTGCGGTGCAGCGGACGTCGATCTACGGGAGGTAGCTGCCCAAATGGCTTCGGAGCACACAATGCGGGTTAGACGAAAATCTCTGCGTGTGTACCACGCGATAAGGGCTCGAAAAGCACGAGGAAATCGATGACCCAGTTATGTCGCTTTAGAACTCCTTCTTTCCCCGTTGTCAAAAAGAAAAAAAAAAGTTGACTCACTGTTCGCAAGCCAGTTTTGTTGTCGGCAATGTCGATAAAGACAACCCCCCGCTTTGATGTCACCGATGCTGAGGGACTTTTTATTTTCCAAGCGCTATCGTGTTTGATGCGGAAGCTTCACTGGAAAGGCCCTTGTAAGCTGCTTCCGTGCCGGAAGTTTCTATTTGCTCTAATGGACGAATTTCAGTTTTTTTAAATTTTTTAAAGAAAGAACAGATGTCGCTTTTAAGACGGCTAAAACGGCGCGCATTCTCTAATGCGCCTGACGGCGAGTTTGGAATATCTAAATAAAAAAAAAAACGATTACTGAGACAAGCCACTAGGACGATCAACGTGAACAAAACGATATTTCAAAAAAAAAAATCGGCCATGTGGAAACATTGATAAATAACAAGAAGACGTTTAATCATGCTGCCTGCCTGTGATAGCGTTCCATCAGAATCTGAATTGTTGTTATTTCTCTGTAAACGCCTTGCCACGATATAATACACGTAAGTGCTGCGCATGAAATCCACGTAATTAAATACAACTTGCCGGAAGTTGAGCTCGGGAAAATACCTTAGAGCAATAGCTTATTGCGCCTATAATTCGGACTCATTTATACGGGGCCATACGCCGTTCACACACGATAAGCTCGAGAAGATATCAAGACACAAGAAGGCAAAGTGAGAAGCTGACATTGTTAAAGAGGTATACTGCTGAAAGTGCACTTAACTAGGGCCCGAGTAAAGACAACACAGAAATACGAAGCTATAAAACGTCCTTTTAAGATTGTCCTTTTAAGAAAATCCTAGAAATGTCCTTTTAAGAAAGAAATTGAGCATCCACCGCCTGTTCTGAGCGTTCGACTCGCTATGAAACCAGCGATGTTGACGAGCACGCAGCAGCACTCGCCGCGAACGACATCAAGCTTTCCCTCAGGGCGTCGGAGCGTGTCAAAACGAACGAGGGGAGTGAAAGGAGGCTGCTGTGGCTATAGCTTTATGCGGCTGGCCATGCGTACACTTAGCGTTTAAAAGAAAATAGTTCGTTGAATGCGTGGCCGGAACGAACTTCCCCCTTCGGCGCTCTGGCTAAGCCGACATGACTTATGCATTAGGCAAGCGCACGTCAACCCGCGGTCGTTAATTATGACCCCTCTTTAATTGAACAACCGGAATGAAGGAAGCGTCGCTTCGCGACAACAGTGTGCGGTGGTTAGCCTGGGCGCAGGGGCGCAGTGGAGGGGGCAGGGGGGGAGTGCATGGTGGTTGTAGGCTACGCTACAGCCATCGGTGTACGCGGTGCGGGTCGCACCAACTGGTCTTGGTTTACGCATACGTGGTGTGCCTACCGCGCCACCGCGAGGCTGCGCGACGCTGAAGCACACGTGATCCCCTTTAAGCACAGCGATGTTATAAAGTACGTGCTCTTGCGAGAACACGTAGTAGCTTGAGCGATGACTGAAGAACGAGGTGGGTGATTTTTCCCTAAACACGTTTTGTAATTTTCTTGCCGGGAAAAAAAAGAAAGAAAATGAAAAGAAAGCAGGGCAGCACGTAAACGGGGATGCATTAAAAACAGATTAAGGGGGCGTGCCTTCAAGTAAAGTGTCAACATTATTGCTTTGCTTTTCAGCTAACGATAGGCTGCGGTAACTAGGTAACTTTACAATGCGGCACTAACGCTGCTATTTGCTGATGAGCCTCACTGCGCGCCAGAAGAGGCCTGTTTACTGGAAATTAGTTAAGTGAACATTTTTCTTCGCGTCATTAAGAGACGCGATCACGATAGGCCTGGTGAAACGAAGGAGATTTCTAAAAAAATATGGCGACTCGTTACGCTTAAGGATCCTCGCGCATTTCGTGTTGCAGATGGCGAGATCTCAAGTTTAGGATGCAAATTTCGCGTACCAAGGGCAGCACTATGTATTTGCTAACTTCTCTCAGCGCTTTCTATCTGCTGGCGTGGTGGCACAGAGCGTTTGCTGCCACCTCGTGAAATTTGTTCGGGTTTCCGTGTTTGTGCTCCCCAGTATGCTCGTTATTTTAAGCGCTAAGCAGAGAGAGAGAAAGAAAGCAAGAAGGAAAAGCAGGGAGGTTTAAAGCAAATGTTCGATGCACCGGTGAAGTCGATAACACTGCACACGGAGCTTCTTTCGCGCAGTCATGCAGTACAGTGCTGTCACTGCGAGCTCTGTGCCTTGCGGGAGAAACTGCAACTTCTTTATCCAACATAGTTACATTTGTTATCACTCGATTGTCTGAAGACGAAAGCAGAAAGGGTTCGGTGTTTCGATAAGACCATCGCTTTCTTCCGTGATCTGCGGTGCATGTGTGCAACAACGCGTAATGTGCGGTTGTGTTTGGTATTCCACCGGAGGGAAGTTGTAATTTCATAAGCTTGTACTTTTCTTTATTTCATAACGACTACACTTCTATCAAAAACTATAAACCCATGTCCTAGCTTTCTGTGACGTCATTTTATGTTGACATCATACTGAATTCTGTGACAACAAAGGGCGCACTAGAAGAAAGGAACGCTAGAAAAACCTTATTGGAATGGCTTCCTGTCGCAACAAGAAAGAAAGAAAGAAAGAAAGAAAGAAAGAAAGAAAGAAAGAAAGAAAGAAAGAAAGAAAGAAGAAAGAAGAAAGAAAGAAAGAAAGAAAGAAAGAGGACGTAACAAGAACTCAGAGACCTGCTGTGCCTCGCAAAGTAGGAACCAGTAATAAACTCAGAAAAATTTCTGCATGCTTCTGTGAAAGGAGTAAATTTGAAGCGTGGAACAAGACACTCGACTTGCAGTGATTCCAGGAGAAAGAAAAAGGGCACACGGAGTCATTTTACTGCAATCGCTTCTTTCTTATGCACGTAGCTTTGAAAGCGGATGACGTCTGAAACCATAATCTTACCCACTCCATGAATACTCAGGAAAGGGGCCGTTAATATCTTTCCCGCTGGTTGTATTCAGGTTCTATCAATGGGCGATGGCTCCATTTCAGCGGACGTAGCTGTAAGTACCAAGCTCACATTTCACAAAGGCGACCCCTTTATAGGCACGGCCGCTACCATTCCCCAGTATTGCTTTTAATCCCGGGCCACGCATGTCATTTACTCCATTTTTGTTCCGCGCAAAGTTCTTTTTTTTTTCTTATATTGAGAGGTGCAGCTTCATCTATTCTCATGCATCTAGTGTTTCGGGACCTTGTGTTAACAGCCCTCTCTAGTTCTCTATTTACAGTTTTTTCTTCTTATAGCTTCTAGTATTCACAAAAGCCGCTCTCAGGATTGTAGCAGTTTCTGGTCGATTTTTATGTGTGATATCCTGGAAGGGAATAAACCTAAAGAAACAACGAGTTTCGCGAAAGTCAAGTATGTTTGTAGTGCAAGTTTAACTCGACATTTTATTTAGACAGAAAAATTGACACCCCCAGAGCCACCGCAACCCGGAGCCAACTTCTTCAGTGTTGCTTGGCAGTGCCAGAGAAATTGTCCTTTCCCTCACAGCGTCTCCCTAGCTTCTCACTCTAAACTCCTTCCCTATTATCTTACAGCCTAGCGTCTTCCTTTCCTTCATTAGCTACTTTCATAGCACTGAAAAAACTTCGTCAGTATAAGCGCAGAGATGCTTTTTCCGTTGTACATTAGCATAGTCCGCTCATTGAAACTTGTATTTCCTTTTTTCAATTTTTTACATTTCAAGACATTTACTCCAAATATTCTCGTCACCGCGGAATTATTGACTGCAAGATTATGTTCGAAGGATTAATGGTGACATAGAGAGACTCGTCAGTCATATGAGGACAAAGAAACTTAATTGAAGAAGGCAGAGCCGGTAATCTTGCGTCTGGTGTCTTAGGTTCATGGATTTATTAGTTCATAAATTTATTGGGCCCAACTGCCGCTGTCACTTACATAGTGCATCGCTACACAGAGCGCTGTGGACTCCAGTGTGCACCAACTGAATCAGGATTTGTTCACGTTAGACAATCGTCAAAGGGCACTACTCACATACATCCTTCTTTGGCTACTGGCCCCATAGAGAAGGCCAAGGAGACCCGAATTTTCGGTCTCTTCCTTCACAATAAGGGAAGAGCAGAAACAACACTACAAATGCTCCGCAAGGTTGAGGACCAAGAGGGCCGAGTGGTCCGGCGCGTCTCCAACGTGAAAAGGGGATTACGAATCAAGGTCGCTGTGCGGCTAGGTCGTGCATTCGTAACTAGCCGAATTTATATTCGATCCCTTATCTCGACCTGCCGAAGCACAATAAGGACGAAGTCGAGGTTGTCCTCCACATAGATATGAAGACGGCCCTTGACCTCCCTGCCGCAACTTCTAACTCGAGGCTGCTCGTCTTGGGTGTGGTTAACACCTTCCAGGAGGAGCTCAAGGAAGTACCCTTCACTAACCAATGCGCATGTTTAGCTCAGACAAAGTCGAGACATCTGCTGGACCGGCTCCAAGGGAAGCATTACTTCCACATTCAGGGGCGGGTTCTAATGCCCGAACGCAATCAGAGTGCGACCCTTCCCCGCAAATACGGATAGAGAAGACCATAATGGTCGTAGCCAGACGAGAGCGAACGCACTGCAGCGCCATTACGGCAAAAAAACATGGAGTCTTCTCTACGATGTGGCTGGTCCACGCCACGGGGGATAGTATAGGCAGCCGTGATCCACGAGGAAAGGCAAGTATATAGACTCACTTTCAAAGCCCCAGGATCAAACAAGCGAACGAAGCAGCTGCAGCCCTAGCTTTCACTGATTCCCGATTTTAATTTATCATGATCGACACACGTGGAATTTCTCGAAATTATGAAACGGTTGCGTCAACCCGCCAGGGGAACGAATATTGCGCGACAATAGCAATCGGGGAACATATCCTACCACTCGCTGCCAAGTATGGAGTACAGGCCACTAGGGCCTTATGTACAATGAACCTGCGAACACGGAGGCTAGAGTACTCGTTCACCGGACGTCCCATTTAGATCCTGAGTGTCTGAAATCCGAAAGCGGGTATATTCTTACATTGAAGCAGTCAAGCCGTATTACAAAGATAGGCATCGCCGGTACCCGACTTATGAAAAAGGGCTGGGGGAGGGTGATGAACGCGTTTTGCTCCGGATTTTCACTAACCTTTTGTGCCAGGCAATCTTGCAAACGTTTGAAACGCTTTGATTCTTCCTTCACTAACAACTGCCAATACTGTGAAGATATGGCTGACACCTAACACATGGATTGGGCTTGCTGGCTCAGTGCATTTGTTCCCCCAGCTCTTACCCAAACACTGGGGTGAGTGCGAGGCAGCCCTGTTTGGTTGCTCGAGCCTGCAGGCCCAAAATGCTTTGGTCCGGAGGGCTAAGCTGGCGGTTCATACCAATGGTGTCCCGGAATAGGGACTCCAGAAATTGCGGCTCCCCTTAAGGATTGCACCTCTGTCTTCGTTTTTATTAAAGGCTTCCAATCGTCATCAGCAATAGGTCCGTCGTCCTAGTCGACGATGACCAGCAGGTACCCCCCCCCCCCCCCCCCCCCCGCTCTTCAAGTGCTGCTCCATTCGCAGGCAGTTCTGGAACAATGCTTCACTTCAAAAGTTGTTGTTTTCTGGGGTTTTAACGTCCCAAAACCACTTCTGATTATGAGAGACGCCGTAGTGGAGGGCTGTGGAAATTTCGACCACCTGGGGTTTTTTAACGTGCACTGACATCGCACAGCACACGGGCCTCAACATTTCGCCTCCATCGAAATGCAGCCGCCGCGGCCGGGATTCGATCCCGCGACCCTCGGATCAGCAGCCGAGTACCTTAGCCACTAGACCACCGTGGCGGGGCCACTTCAAAAGTACTGCATGCTATATAGAGAGCGTTGTTTATTCCGCATAACTGGCTTTGCATTCGTATAACGTTGTTTAATTGTGTTTACAATGTTTCGCTTCAAAACTACTACATAATATGTGATGAGTGTTGGGTATTCAGCACAACTGACTGCTGCATTCGTATAGCGCTGTGCACGTTTACAATGTTTCACTTCAATACTACTATATAGTATGTAAAGAATACCGGGTATATAGCGCGTAACTTATAGTTTGTATAGTGTTTGTTGTATCTCGGGCAATAGAGCAGCATGTGGTGAAGAGCTTGAGTGGAGTCCTCGTAGTTGCATCGCCAACTCCCAATAAAAGCCGTGGTGTCAAGTGGGAATGGGGGTGGGTGGGTTCATTCTACCTTATCTGTAGGGCTATCGGATGTCTCAGCAAAGACTGAGGACGGGCGTAGGAGCACGACCGCTTGCGGGACATTCTCTCCTGATGCCACCTGGAGCTGCATAATCAGGCTGTGCGTTCACCGCTAAAAAAGTAGGTCTTGCCGCCCACACTATATGAATTTATGATGGGCTGAGTGGCATACCGGGGGCTGGGGGCCCCTGTCACGATACGTCCCTGCCGAAAATGCCTTCCTAGTGACCGGGGCTCTGCAATCTATGTAATCTTTCCTTGACAGGTTGTTGTTGCGATGAAAAAAAAATAAAATAAAAAGAGGCGTTTCTCTCAGGGCTACTTAACTGTTACTGACTGGTACAAATTTAGCTTTTTGATATGTGATCGACAACATTCATTGTGCTTTTGTCCAAAGATGGAAAAAGAGAGATCTTTTCATTTCAAAGCAGTGAATTCTTCCGTCGCGTATGTGGGCGTCTAAATATGTTACTCGGCATTACGGGACGACGGAAAGGATCGAGAAGCAGGAACACTGAGTAAGAAGGAATGAAGGCAGCACAGTAGTTGTCACAGTAGTTGCTGGTGAGGTGATTGCGATATTCAAAGGCGCAAGCTTATGAAACAAGCTAATATACTCGAGGAACATGAAAAGAGCTTTAAAACTCGAAGTTGGCGTGAAAGAGGCGCAGGACGTAGCATTTTATTTATTATTATTTTCTAAAATGGTGTTACCCTAGACAGGCTGAGCTCAATGTACTGCAATAAGAACTTCTCTCATCTCTTCATCTGAGAATTCTATCAAAATATGCTTGAGTGTTCTCATCGCACGACAGTGATATCAATACGGGTCGATGGAAGCGTATAGCATTGCATGTTAAAGCAAGTCAGCGCTGCAGTAAATAAAGATTCTGCAGAATGTGGGAACCGGCGCCATGCGAAGCAGTCAGCGATGAAATTTCCTACGACGAATTATTTGACACTAAGCCACGTCGTACGCGTAGGATTAAGGTCTCTTTGCAATGAGCATGGGTGGGTGTATGCTTAACGTGGGCTAACCAGGAACGTCGACAGCACCATGGCAACCGAATGGTAGCTCTTGGTACGAGATAAGGTTGGCACTCATGTCAGTGGGCAGAGCACTATGTTTGATGAAGTGTTCCTACTGGATCGAGCAATGTCTGCTGAGTGATAGCAAGACGTATGCATTGTTTATTACATTGCTATGATAGCGATTTAGACATTAGCAGCGCTACTATTCATGTTACACATGCATCATCATCACAAATACCGGTGTAATAGGTTTACTCACTGTGGACACCATGTGGGAGGAGCAGCCGTAGCCTAGCTACGGCTGGCGCCTCGGGGGACCCAGGTTAGATGCCACCGTAGCGCTGCTAAAGCGTGCGTGTGTGCCCGTGTGCTTATGATCATACTTCAATCGCAAGCTACGACGAACAGTGTGCAATTCTTATTTTTAAGGGTGTTCTAATGACATGTCAGATGTCTATTTTAGTTGGTCCTTTATTGAAATAGACTGTATAAAAATCGAACACCTGTGGCGCATAACGTAATGTTACGTGTTTAAGATTACGGATATGAGCCACACGTGATTGCAGTGCCATTAATCATGACGCACACGACGAGCATAGCGTGTTAGTAGCTTAAAAATTAATCGCTCATGTTCGTCATACATTCGTGTCCTAGCATCCATATCTAGGTGCATATCGGGTCAAGGAGACGGCCACGAGAGCATGGAGACGTAGGTGGCCAGATAGATAGATAGATAGATAGATAGATAGATAGATAGATAGATAGATAGATAGATAGATAGATAGATAGATAGATAGATAGATAGATAGATAGATAGATAGATAGATACGGCCACAGTTGCTCAAATTCGCCCAGAAATGCTTCTCAGTTAAAAGAGAACAGCACAGTCACGGCACCCAAAGCGGTTTGCGAGCATCGCAAGCAAAATGAGCGGCATAGTGAGTCATACTTTACAAACAGGCTAAACGGCTCTGAGCCCCCAACTTGTGTGAAGTACTTAATTTGGTAGCTTCTAAAATATAATTATATGAAGAAAAAGAAATCAACTTCTTGAACTTACGTCTACAAAGAGAAAGAATGAGCGAGAAGAAAAGAACGCACGGTTGGCGGTCCGCTCAAATTAGAAAGTGAAGTAGGGAACGTGCAGACTGTGTAATGAAAGGCCAAAAGAAGGCGGCGAGGTCCTTATCGCATTACACGCTCAGCTCTCTCGGACCAAAACTGCGCGAAATTAAGAGCGAACTCTGAGAAACGTCCACGTCACGTCTACGCCAGTGCCGCTGGGAAAGTTGCGTAAAAACATGAGCATGGCGTGGAAATTTAAAGGATCGTTGTACAACAAGAACAGGCATAAAACTCGGGAGGTCGCTTGGTGCGTGCCTTTGCCAACTTCTCCCTTTTAATTATTTTTTAGGAGGATGACTCGATTAACGAAGGCGCTTGTACTCCGCCGAGTGCATCGTTGAAATGGGTGCATTTCTTTTTTCGTTCTAGTTTCTTCGTTTAGAAAGCCGTTTTGCTGGTTGATCTGTAGGCGAAAGCTCGCGCAAACCTGCTATGGCGTCAAGAATACATGCGAGACATATTATTAGAACCGAGCTTCATATTTACTCGCCACTGACTTCACTGAGGAGCGCTTTGCTGTCGTCATGAGAAAAAAAGGCTCACTGGGTACATTAATAGATGTACGTGTTATTCTCTCCGTATACTGCCATAGAAGACCTCTCCATTCATGTGTATTTTATCGCCTCGGCTATACTGATGACGTCTTGAGAACCGAAAAAAGGTAATGGTGTCTGTGTTCCAGTAGCCATCCTGATTATCTCTGTTTTGTCCTTGTCATTATCACGTTGCTTACCAGGCTTCTTGGACGTATATGTATCGAGAATCACTTAGTTAATACCGACACGACCTATGTCCATAATTCACGTTACTTCGCCCCGACAGCTTCTTAAGCTTATTTTTACCCCAACTACGGCGGAACGCCAATTGCTCTGATGTTATGCTGATGAGCATGCTGTCACGGTACAAAGAAAGAAAGAAAGAAAGAAAGAAAGAAAGAAAGAAAGAAAGAGAAGAAAGAAAGAAAGAAAGAAAGAAGAAAGAAAGATCCTCGTTTATGGCGCACGTTAACGTATCCAAAGTGGTTAGCGTAATGTTGCTGCCTTCACTTACGATGTCCGGGAGCCCGATAATGGTACAGACTCGTGGTATGAGACCCTGTGATCGCAGGATCTAATCCCATTGCCTCCAAGATTTACGAGCCCTGTTTACCGAGTCATCAAGTGGAGCGCCCCAAAAGCTTGACGAATTGCAATGGAATCCGAAATTTACGACGAGCCTTCCGTTGATCAAGCTTAAATATTCGGACCAAGCGTCTTTAACATCTTTACGTTGCGTCGTTGATGTGCTCGTGTCTGCAAGAAGCACTTCGACCAGACACGGCCCGCCGCGGTGGCCTGGTGGAGTGCGGACCCAATGGAAGCGGCTCCAGGCCCGGAAGTATTTGTGGTGAAAGCGAGTGGCTGAGGCCTGTGTACTAAGCGTGGTCAGCGCATGTTAACGAACCACCGGTGGCAAAATTTCAGGAGTCTTCCACTACTGCTTTTCTCTCCTTACCACTTTTTCATTCCGTCACCCTGACTGCACAGCCTTGCTCCAGACTATCATATCTAGGGACTTCACTCCCGACATGTGCTGCAGAGAACAGGCTTCTTGCCTTCATCGAGCCAATGTTATTATTACACTAGCAACTCGAGCCGCTGCAGAGGAGATAAATTTGCGTGCTTCAACAGAAACAATCTCAGAGAACACTTAACTGAATAGTGCACAATAACGCTGGAGAAGGACAGATTCCGAGCATTACTTCTGTAAACGCGGGCGAGTCACAGTTTGGATTGGTCTGTCACTGCAGGAACAGTATGCCATTGGAGCTGAACGCATGCTTAATTATCCGCAGCTCCTAGTCTTTGACATGGGGTAGCATAGTATGAGCAATTCTTTTCCTTGTTCACTGCTTCCAACCCCTACCTGTCACAGTTCACTCGGCCCATAGTAGCATGTTATCAGGGTGCACGGGAGGCAAGAATAACAATATAGCAAAAAACTTAATGAGCAAACAGACAAACAGACTAATGAGCAAACAGACCGCTCATTAAGTTGTTTGTAACAAATAAAGAACGAGCCCTTGACCCCTTCCCTTCGTTATAATATAGCAAAAAGCACGACGACCTTGCAGCTCAGAGTGAAAACACGTTTTTTTCTGCATAAGAAAATCTCGTTCATACCAATTGCCAACTAGACTGTTCGAAGAGTTCGCAAATGCAAATATGATTGCGTTAAACCATAGGTAGGAAAGGAGAAATATAGCCTCATATAGGCACCTTTACTCCGTCAACTGGTGGCAAGAAAATAATTTTTCAAGTCGTCAGAAGGTTAAGCACCTTCTCGATTATCGCAAAGGTTCTGACTGGGCAAGTTTAGCATTAAACTTGCCCAGTCAGAACTTTAACAAAATATAAATACTTAGTGTGCTCAAGTTGACGTGGGCACCGCTGCTTTGTGCCATTCTACCGAAGTCTTGAAAAACACTTTCAAAGCAAAAAAAAAAAAATTATTCTTGGTATCAGTCATTTCGTTTTTCCAACCCAGCTCCCCGACCGATGTTCTTTCTGTGGAGGACATCCTGATCTATACCATTATTAGTGGGAATATCCTATGCAACCCGGACAGCTGAATAAAACTTTTAATAATACCCGGACAGCCTAGAATGTGGTCAGATCCTCTCTGTCCCTGGGTATCCCGCTCTTTACAGAGCAGTCTTGGACGACCAGCAACGACTGATTTAGCAGGCCTGCCGGATTAAAGCAATAAAGAAGGGTTCTGTACTTAGGGCTCGAACACCTGGAACAACATAACGAACATCTCAAACAAGATTTTCTACTACTGTTATTTATTGAAGCGTGCAGAACTCTTTCTAGTGCACGAAACACTGATAGCTAAAGTAACTGAACTCTCGAAATTTCACACTGACAATCCAACGCGTCTGTATAATCGCAGTGTTTGACCGTTCTATTTTTCAGCGTCACAACTTATCGAAATAAAGCCAGTGGACCGCTGTAATCATCCTAATGGCAGGCGACCGACTCACTTCGAAGGTAGGGCAATCACAAGTCGTGTTATACTTACGTGATCGCCTTCCACTCAATCATGTACGAAAAGACTCTTGTTTTTCGTTACTACTTTAGTCTTCCACAGTCGTTTGAATGCCATAGAAGTATGAAAATCTAGCCAATGCGCCAGTACTCGATCAACCTTTTACCATACGTCACAGCCTCCAGTTAACAACATACTTATTTCAAAAATGTGTTCAATAAGCTAGGGGTCCGTCCTGGTACAAAGGCGGGCCAATAAACGCAAACAAGGAGTTCGGCGTTATCTGCCGTGTTTATTCTTAGTTAACTTGACCATGAACGATATACAAAACGCCAGCTAACCATCACGGTCAACAGCCGTCTCGTGCAGTGTAGTGCCCCTTCTAGAAGAGATGTACCGCCTTGGCTCTAGAAATGATTCCCGAAGGAGCACGCTAGCTCCCGTTGGCGTGCTTGAGTTTCTTCCTTTCTAAGCGCACTCTATGGTATAGCTAACATGAGGCAAATGTGATTCACCGCATTTAAGAGTGAAATAGACAATCAGTAGACAATGATAAGGTGCACGGTAGAAAACATCCGTGTGTGTAAGTTTGGTCGCGGATTATGTGTAGTTGACCCAGTAGCCTGACGTACTAGCATGACCCGATCCCCATGCTAGGAAATATATAAAGAAGCAACCCACATACGGATGCTTGAAGCGTGCCTTGGGCCTAAGGCAACAATTCTCCAATATTTACCCGCCTTTCTCTTACTTAAAGACCATTGCGGCTTGACCGTGAGCTAATATTTATCACCGCTTTCTGCTCATCACTGATAGCCTTAGTAAAGCTGACGAGATGTTTGCTCATTGCCCGTTGTATAAATAGATAACTCGAACAACCTAATCTGGTGCAGTAAACTACTCCGGGTGCTTGTGGCATCTATACACAGAGTGCCTTTATGAGCATGTGGGCCTTAAAGTAAACCATATCAAAGTCTGGGTCTTCGTTAGAAAGAAAATTAACAGGGC
This sequence comes from Hyalomma asiaticum, assembly GCA_013339685.2. NCBI lineage: Eukaryota > Metazoa > Arthropoda > Arachnida > Ixodida > Ixodidae > Hyalomma > Hyalomma asiaticum. The sequence goes on along the minus strand of CM023482.1, from coordinate 106,548,133 downwards.
AATGGAAACTTTGTCGTTAGCGTAAACATTACTCAAATAATGCATGGTTATGAATGTTTGCGCTCATTAGAAACGAACGGATATGGAGGAGTACAATTATATAAGACAATCTAATGCTGCTTATTAGTACACTTTCAGGCTGTCATAATTTTTTTACGAGAGTTTGGTCCTAGCGAGGCTGATTAAATCGACTGCCTTGTCTACGTCTGCGCGTTGTCGTTTCTTAGAAATCCTGATCGCATACTTTCACTAAAGAACCTGGTTTCTTCATGCGCGTAATGAAATGGGACACACATAGAGACACGATAGACCAAATCAATATATTTCCTTGCCATGCGACAATTTGCAGAAGTACCACACTAAATTAGAGCTGCGTCGGTGTACTGCAAATTCCTAACCTCAAGAAGTGAATTGCTCAGGTGCCGGCAGGCACTTTCCACGTTACCTTTGTATATACGTCAACAATAACAACAAAAAGAGATAGAAAGAGAAATCCAGGAAGGCATTCCACATTTCTGCCTATAAGAATAAGAGCGATGAACTTTCAGCATTTCAGAATCACTCACAGGCCAGAAAAATCAATGTAGTGCGACGGAAGGAATTTAGAGGGAAACTTGTTCATCATATTTCTTTAGTCCACTAGCGCCGAGATCGTTGCAGCTCAATGGATGCATTAGCCAGCTTGCATGGCAGCGCTTTATTTTTTCCAGCAATCACTAAAACTAAAATGGAACTTGTGAGTGTCACCCGGCAACTCCGCAAAGCCTAACCGGGCTTCTGTCAAGTAAATCTTTAGCTTGTTTAAGGTGTGTTCTCCACCACACTTTCAAATTCATATTCACCAAACAGTGGAATCTAAGACCGACTGCTACAGCACGTTCCTTCAAACTAGGTTGCGGTAATAAAAACACAAGGCTATCTTTAGTGCTCCCTCAGTGCTTTCCGCAAAATATTAATGTTCATTTTCCTATCTTTCCTTGCGCCATTCTCTGCGAAAGCATTCTAAATATTTCAAGAGCAGATTCGTGTATAAGGGACCCTGTACGATGTCTTCCGTCAAGGTTTGCTTTGTTATGTTATGCACAGCTCGTTTACGTTATGTCCCCACAAGGCACTCCAGAAAATAGGTGTGCGAGTTAGAAGTGGTGGCAACGACTACTGTCAACTTGTCTGATCTTCCATATATCCGACGACATGCGATCAATACACCAGCTGTCGCTGTCGAATCAATTTTAATATATGGTAAACGTAAGCTAAAGTTGGCCCTCTAGCACCTCTACACTAAGCCCCACTCCGTGCCGGTTTGCTATAAACTAAGTAGACCTCAAGAAGGCGTGGGAAAAAGATTACTACGAATCAAGCGCAAGAACACATGGTTTCAAAGTATTTTATTTTTGTTTAGTTCTGGTAGTTCCAAGGGAATGGGCATGTGTAGCATACGTGTTCTTCTATAGTGCATTTGAAGTGGGTTGCCCTTGACTGAAGCACTACATATGCGGAAAGGTCGTTCGAGTCTTTTGACATCCGGATGAAGAATGATCAAGTATACGATACACTGAGGGCTAAAGGTGGTTATTTGGTCCTTTCGTGGATCGTGCAGCTTGAGTAACGATGGGCTGGTACAACGAGACTTGACTTGCTTCAGGCCATGTCTGAAAGAATTTGTGTGAAAGAGAAGCGATGAATAATGTAGGACATGCTTTGCGGTCGTTTACTGTCGGTGTAGCAATCGACACTGCAAGACTACGTTCAAATGCTCGTAGCGTATATTCGTGTTATTCAGTGTTGTATAGATGTCATAGACGTGAGCAGGCCACATAACGAGGACAGATAACCGATGGTCACTTAGGCTGACAAAATGGATACGAACGCGTCCGTGGGCTATAAAAAGAAAGGATGGATGGAGTAAAGGAGTATTGTGCGAGGTTCTGCCATCTCAAACAACAACGACCAGGGCAGCTGTGGGGGCCTAGCAAAGCATTGCGATGGAGCAAAGGAGAAGCGATTTTTTGCGATGGAGCAATGCAAAGGAGAAGCGATTTTTTTGCCGAAGCCACACCTAACTTTTGCTGCCTAATATAAGCCAAACCAGAGCAAGGAAATCATTGAAACGTTATCACTTTCCATGCAAATAAAGCATGTGTTTCGTTTATACCAAGGTGTAATCATCACTTCTACTCATTCCACTATTTTCTTCATCTCTTTCTATGTCTTCTCTTCCTCACCTAGGTCACCATTTCTCGTTTTTCTCATTCTCATTCATTTTCTCCGTTATCACTATCATGTGTCATTATCGCTATCACTGCCATGGGGCAGTGTCTCAGGTAATGGACAGTGGGTGGGGGTAAAGCGCGGGTCTACTCTCCCTGCTCGGCAATCCGCGGTCTTTCTTATTTCCATGTTGTCCTTCGCAATATCATGTAAGAGTGTGGGTTGTGGGGAAAAGCCAAAAGCGGGTCTGATTTTCTCTTCCGCGTGCTAACCACACTTGATTTATTTCTGGGGTTTTACGTCCAAAAACCAGCTTTGATTATGAGAGACGCAACTCCTCCGTTAGCTCTTCGGACGACGACATGGGATAGATAGATAGATAGATAGATAGATAGATAGATAGATAGATAGATAGATAGATAGATAGATAGATAGATAGATAGATAGATAGATAGATAGATAGATAGATAGATAGATATACGCTATTTATTCGGCCTATAGGCGACACGAATGCGCCATGCCGAAAGCAGAGCGGAATGAAGCACGACGAGAAAAAGAGCTGGCAATACGTGCCCGTGCACAGTTCTCCGCACTGCGCTCGCTCGTCGCCGTGCGGGAAGCGGGGCACAACAGGCACTTGGCGGGGTTCGCACGGATGAGTCACGTTCCACCACGCGCGCACAGCCAGTTTTTCATATCTGGTGCCGACACTCGAGCGTTGCCTTGTCGACCCTTTCATCGGAGAAGCCCGCACAATGCGCTATAGTGCCTGTGGCCGCTGCAGAGGAACGTTCCCCCCTGCCCGCTTTCCCAGCAGACGAGCTCGCCCCTTCAACTAATTGGGTACCCCGCAAAGATCACGAGAGGCGGGGCCGTGCCCCTGACGAGAATCTTTGCCGCGTCATTTTCTCAGTCCCCGCAGAGGAGCGTGCCTAATCACGGGCCTTCACCACCGTTCAGGGTTGCTTTCTTTACTGCACACGCCGAAGCGTCAACATTTACGCTAGTATTTGCGTAGGACACAGTGGCTTCCGCATGGGGCTGCCGGTACTAAGCGTAGACAGCACCCCGCATCACGCCCCTTACGTTTCTGGCACATACACAGCTTCACAGCAGAAAGAGCCGCGCGTTTGAATCAGAGCTCACCAAGCCTTACTAATTGGAGTTGCTGAGTCACATACGTGCAATCAGTGCGGACGTGAAGGTCCCGTTCTTGATCATGAGCCTTTGTGGTCGCTTTTACGAGTGATAAAAGCCAGAATAGAGCCTTTTAGCCGAATATGCCGAAGTAATGGTCACAGGAGGTCGGCTAACAGTTTAAAAAGAGCCAGGCCTGCGCGCAACCACAGGACAGTGGCAGCGTAAGCTGGAGGACCGATCTTCTTAGAGGCCATTTTAAACGTTCGGGGAAACTAGTGCAACTAGACGTGGTAGGTATCCCTTGCGCCATAACTCATTTCGCCAAGTAGCGAAGTACCCACTACGCCATGATTAGTGCGGCATGGTAACGTGCAAATCTGTATAACTGCACATCTTAGAGAGTCTCTTGGCGTCGTTTTCCCGAGAACGAACCGAACTCTCGGCCCGGTGTCGACGGCGAGCTGCGGTTTGGGCTCCTCTCTGCACAGCTGTCTGTTGTGCCCGACGTTGCCTTGCTGCAGCCGCGCGCGTAGGTCTGCGATTCGCTTCTTCAGCAGCGGTCCGCACTTTTACGAGGAGGCGCCATCAGGTATATCGAAGACCAAAGTCAAGTTGCTGTCGGGGCTGCGCACGTCGCCTGCCGCATGTCGCATGTCACAATACGACACGAATAAGCGCAGCGGTTCGTAATAATGATGATGGTAAAGTTGAAGAAGTTTTGTTTCATAATGATAATGTAGATGGTGCCTCTGTAATGGGTGCGGATGCTACGAAGCATGCACCCCTGTGTCCTTTGAAATTATTCCTCGAACTCCACTTTCCGCGACGTAGAGTGGCGTTTTATTATTCTGTTACGTAACATTACATTTGTTAATGCGATCCCTCGCCAGACGTTATACCTGTTTAGGTCTTTTAGGGATGATTTTTCAACCACAGCCGTAGCTCAGTGGTAGAATACTCGACTGCCAGGCAGAATGTGTGGGTTCGAATCCACGCAGAGGACCCGAGTTGGAATACTCCTTTTCTAAACTTTGCCGCGATAGCGGTTACGGACACCGCCGGCGGCGGTCAACTACGGCGCAAAAACGGCCCCTGTTGTGATCTCATAACAGCTTACGCTGTAATACTTGGTAATACAAATACTGGGTATCATCCAAAGGCGTAATTTGACGGGTTCAATAATTTTTGGTCACGTTCACTTCCCCGTTTTCCTCCCCTCGTGTGATGTTGCCAGCTGACCAAAGCAAAATTAACAGGTCTTTCTTCCCCTCCGCAACTCTCTCTCACTTAATGATTTACCGACATTTTCGTATACGCCACCTTTGCTTTTCTTTTTTGTATATGTTTTTTGTATATATAAAATAAAGGAAACGGCAGAGTGATGAACCACGTTGTTATACCCTGTTTCATAAGAGTGCTTTGATTTCTGGGGTTTAACTTTCCAAAACCACGCTATGATTTTCAGAGACGCCGTAGTGGAGAACTCCAGAAATTTCGACCACCTGAGGTTCTTTAACGGGCATTGACATCGCACAGCACACGCACCTCAACATTTCGCCTCCACCGAAATGCAGCCGCCGCGGCCGGAATTCGATCCCGCGACCTTCAGATCATCAGCCCAGTACCATAACCACTAGACCACCGTGGCGGGGATTCAGAAGAGTGAACGACTGGGCGTATTGCCGTTGGCTGCCCTACAACAGTAGGGAGTACAAAATATAAAATAAGAGGATGCGAGGCCATAAAGGGGCCAACAGCTGCACGATACTGAACGCATCAAAGCCTCAAGTGCAAGAAACAAGAAAATCATCGCAAGGCAAATCGAGTATTATTACTAACCTCACTTACAAGCACAATGTCTTGGAATGTCTCATCGAGCACTATTGTGAATACAGTACAGGAAATGTAATATCAGTCAAACGCGGATATATAGTGCCATGTTCAATAACGCACTTGCTATGTAAAGACGATTATTTGGCATTTGCGCGCGCGCAGTTTTTCTTCTCTTGCTCTCGTCCCGCTGCTACATGATAGTAATTATGTGAAGGCCAATGTGCTATAAAGCTAAGGAAAGGTTTACCTCGACATTAGGGCTTCGATGTTCGCAGCCGTGTATGCATGTCCATAGCACTACATACGAAGAAAGAAAGAAAGAAAGAAAGAAAGAAAGAAAGAAAGAAAGAAAGAGAAGAAAGAAAGAAAGAAAGAAAGAAAGAAAGAAAGAAAGAAAGAAAGAAAGAAAGAAAGAAAGAAAGAACGTCATCAAGGAGGGCAATGACAGCAGAATCAAACTTCTTTTTTCATGAGATTCTAGCGTTAAGGTAACACTTCTAAAATTCCATTTGTTTAGAGCTCGCGCTCGAATAGTTACCTACACAGCCGGTGACCTAGCGAGGAAGAGGCAGGGAAAAAGAAAAAAAAGAAAGGAAAGAATGAAAGAAAGAAAAGCCAAAATATTTGTGAAGATATAAAGCTAGTTCATATCGAATCAGTCAAGAACATATTATTATACGGGAATGGATGTCTTTTTCAAATATTAAATGTAGCACGGGTTTCGCAGGCACTACCAGCTTACCAGGAGTTCGTAAGCAAAATCGGTGATGTCTCGATCGCTCTTCGTCAGAGGTGATTGCGCCGAGAGATAATTCGCGAGAAGTTCTGACTTGAAAACTTGATGGGTCGATACAATGAGCAGCTGAAAGCGTACGCATTTTCCTCATTGTTTCCCGAAAGGATGATGAATGTCTGTAATTACACCTCCGCCGTGCTCTGGAACGTGGAAGCGAAGACGATATAATTTCCTTCGCAGCTGACAACGACGACATTGATGAACGCGCTGTTCAAGTGGCGTGGGCAGCTTCGGCGGAGTATGACGCATTACGGATTGTTTTCCGTTAACGGAAACGCTCCTGCTGGCACTTTTTCATGACTTCTTCTGTCTGGCCTTGCGTTGAGGTTGTTGATGGGAGACTGAAACTATTGGAACTGGTACTACCTAACCTGAAATCAAGAGTTCGAGGAAAACTCATCTGGTGGGGCATACTTATGTTCAAAGGTAAAGGAGGACGCCGACTAGATGTCAAAACATAATAAGTTAAAAAGTAAAGAGACGCCTCGGCTCCCTCTCCTTTCTTTTAAAGTTACTTTTTCACATTTGGCCGGCGTCTTCTTTAACCTTTGACCAATACCTAACCTAGTTACCTAACAAGCGGTCACTCTAAACACCCCGCCTCGGCGGTCTAGTGGCTGTGGCAGTCGGCTGCTGATCCGAAGGTCGCGGGATCGAATCCCGGCTACTGCGTTTCGATGCAGACGAAATGTCGAGGCCCGTGCATTGTGCGATGTCGGTGCACGTGAGATAACCCCAGGTGGTCGAAATTTCCGACACCCCCCCCCCTACGGCGTCTCTCATAACCGTATCGTGGTTTTGGGACGTAATGTCCCAGACATCAGTTATGTTTATCCTGCGGTATTGAAGCTATTTAGAACTCTAATGCACACTGTCTTCAAGGTAAACCGTTGCTGTTTATTTTTAAATGTTCGCAAGGTGACCCGTTCCGCAGTTCTTTTGCAACGGGCTCCCAAAATTGAAATCGCCAGAAGAACACGTTTATTTTCGTTCCGCCCCCTCTCCCTCTGTCTCTCTCGCTCTTTCTCTCTGAAAAAAGCCAGCAACAAGGGAAGACAGGAATGCATTTCAGCGAAAGTAAAACGTACGGGGCTGCGTGTGACGACATCCAGGAATTGCTCCGAACGGTGTCGCCGCTTCATTCAATTTAGACGAAGCTGCAACTCCGGATGTTTGCCAGGAAACGTTGGCCCGCTGGAAATCGCGGATTCTTTTTTTTTCTTTTTCCTTTTGTGATGGATGCAAAAGTCAACTGGGTCCCACTTGCTTGCTTGTTCCCGGTTTTCTTTTACCAGGAGCCCATATTCGCAGAGCAAGCCTGTTTCACCTAGAAAAACGTAGTAAACACCAAGGAGCGAAAATATAAATTTTTAGGAAGCGCCGCACCGGAAGAGGGGAAAGGCACGAGCACAACATTGACACGCATTTTCGCAGAAACCATGCCTTTCCTCCTTCCTGTAAATAAAGTTAAAGAAAAAAGAATGCGCACGAAGACACGAGTAAAGCTTTGAAATGCAAGGAAGAAATACAACGAGCCCTGGCGGAAGTGCCGCATACAAATGAACTCAAGCTACATCTGTGTTGTCTGACCTAGCCCTTTATGCTGTCACACTGAAAAAAAAGCGTATTTTTGCTGTCTTCTTTGACATTCACACGAGCAGTCACAACACCGCCCTCCACCCCCTCCTTGTGCTCGCGAGTTATTTTCATTAAACAAAGTGTAGGCGGGGGTGCCGTGGACGGTGCTCGTGTGCGAAAAAGCCCGTCAGCCGTAAAAGCGGCGGTACTCTGAAAGCGAGGTCTCGAAAATGGTTCGGTAAGTATGTCACAGGCGTACACGAGGTACCGCTGTTTGTAATGCTTAACGCATCTCCCAGAGCAGAAAGCCTTTTTTTTTTTCTAAAGTGTTTAAATGAGAAAGATAAGGTTCCCTAAAAGCATCGTGGCAAATGCAACAAATGCTGAAGCGCCACAGCCAACAACACGAAAAATTGTGCAGGTGAAACCCACGTATTGGAAAGAATGTGGTGTAATGTTTTCACGAAGTGGTTCCTACTGCGTACATGCGCGTGCTCTCGCGAGCAGGTGGTGGACTGTATTGCGCACGCACAATCGCTATCCAAGGGTTGCTTGGCGCACGCGCGTAACAAAAGTGCGTGCCATTGTGAGCTGGCCATTGTCTGAACATCGGGATGCTGTGTTTCCAGGCCAAAATTTCATATGTAAACTCAATGTTCTTTGTGTGACCTACGCTGAAAGACAGCAGGCCCCATCAGTCCGCGGTGAGCAAACTCCAGGCGGCTCTATTGAGAAACATTCGCTTAGAAAATTACCGGAAGCGAGCGCGTTGTTTTGTGACAGGTCAGAGTGTTATATGGACAGCTATTGTTCCTCCAGATCTGGCGTAGAATCGCTTCCCCTTCATTGGAGCCCTGCCCACCGCCTGGAAACGCTAAAGAAATGTTGCGGTTAACGCGCCGCAAAGCATCGTGCGCATCGTTGCAGCAAAGTACAGTGCGTAGAAAACGAAAGGCTCCACTCGCAGCGCGCGGCTGCTGATGCACCGAGCTGATCAGTTGTGGTACCCAGTGAAAGCGAGAGGCTTTCTGAAGCATTACGCTTCATTTCGGTTCCTCTGTGATTATCCTCTGCAGTACAGGAGCACCATGGGTGCCGATCGTCACACGGTCCGAGTATCGTGTTACAATCGCTGTGCACAGATTTATCATGTCGGTAGAACAGCGCAAAAACCAAAAACAAAGGACAGAAGCAAAGAAATACACAGGAAGGCGCTTACTCACAACTATGTTTACTGGCAAAAACACACCTGAACTTATAGTAGAACCTACACCTCGTGCCCATACATCGGCGTGCACAATGCGCATGCACAAGAAAGGAAATAAAACATACAAAAGACCACTTAAATTCACGCCCCTTGGCCGTTATCCCGAGATAAGTATCGGTTCAAAAAGTCTATTTCATTGACATAGTGGCCAAAGGGCGAGAATGCAAGTTTGGTGTTTTGAATCTGTTTTATGTCTTTTCCTGCGCATGCGCATTGTCCTCACCGATGTAGGGGCATGTAGTATGACCAACCAGTACCAGCTTCCCCAAATTTCGACCCTTCACCTGAGCACCGAACCGCTACGCCTGTGTAGCTGTTGGAGCGCTTGCGTACCTCACAAAATGGATCGATGAGTAATGGAATTTAAAGCTGAATAAAACGTTATTTTTGTAGCATGACGCCGTGTCAGGCCGCACATGTGGATAGAGTTTCATCAGGCTGGGCAACAGCAAGTTGCTGTTGTTTTCTGAGGTTTCACGTCCCAAAACCAGCTATGATTATGAGAGACGCCGTAGAGGAGGGCTCCGGAAATTTCGACCACCTGGGGTTCTTTAACGTGCACTGACATCGCACAGCACACGGGCCTCAACATTTCGCCTCCATCGAAATGCAGCCGCCGCGGCCGGGATTCGATCCTGCGACCCTCGGATCAGCAGCCGAGTACCATAGCCACTAGACCACCGTGGCGGGGCGGGCAACAGCAAGTTGATGTGGACGAAAGTGTGGATGGACCATGGAGGTATACTGCATTGCTGGTAGGGGGCGTCATTTTACTGCATAGTCAAGCTGATGAGCATAAAAAGCAGCACACCTGAGCAGGTGGTTAAGTCGCGGCTATACATATACATGTCCGAGCGTTACGTTTATTGAGTTTCAAACCGAAAATATCTGCACGCCTCTCGAGATTTCGACACCCGGTGAAGCCTGGCACGACCTGACGAAATTTCGCGACACCCTGTGCAGGGTTTCTGAAAGACTTCTTCAACCGACATACTACGTTATCGCCGTCACCATCATGTACTCGCCTTGCTGTTGTCGTCACACATATGTACATATGCAATTGTGTCAAACAACGTTGTTTGCTTTTCAGGTACTCCTTGCGACATATGATAACACATTTGGCTGCTACAAAACGAGGCTATCAGGTATGTGAATAGCCAAACATCCGTAAATTGATTTGCGCAACGTTTCCCTTCACTGCGCATGAGATCTATACATTTTTTACGGCATATTCACACAAGACTTACGTCATTTGCAAAGACAAGCAATAGACAGCTTTTACTGTGACGTACTTTTCGTTGTTCAGGGTTCGCGCACTACACAACGACAAAGAAAAAAAGGCAGGACGACACACATGCGCTGTCTTGTCTTTTTTGTTTGCAGTTGTGTAGTGCGCGCTGTTCTTGGCTGTGAGGAACTAAGTGGCTCTAAATGTGTTAGTCAGAATTGACAACAGATGTATAATACATTGCATGATCATTCATTTTTTTCGGCTTACCAGACACCCGCGTGCTTAGATTTATATGCCTATCAAGGAAACCCAGGTGGTCGAAATTACTGTGGAGCCCTCCACCACGGGACTGCCTCATACCCACAGGTGGTTTTGGCACGTAAAACAACATTAATTATAATTATTATAATAATTTTTGCGGCTTCTGCAAGCAATTCTTTTCTGCCTTATTCTTAGTCCTCATTTTAGGTAATATACTATGGTCACTCCTTACTTAAACAATGACTACGGCTTAGCTCAGCTAGGGCCGGTTGTGCGAAAGAAAGCTTGTTGTGCTGTGTCGATAAGCGGAGTTTGGCCCATATAGACAACCACATGTTTGGCATTGTTCGCATGGTTTATTCGCGGTTTGGTTTTACGGCAGCAAGTACTGTTCTATGGTCAGTGAAGTAGTTTGCCGCCGTTTCAGTCTTGGCCACAGAGTAAGTGGAGACCACTGAGTCTCTCTGAAACGCCAGGTCTATTACAGCAAGACTCTCACATTCGCGTGGTGGTCCGACGCAGCTTGCCGTTTTCGCCGCTGCGAACGCACACACAACTTCAGCACAGATGGGCCAGTGCCCTCACTCACTACACTCATCGCGCGACCATGCCACAACGGCTGAACAGAAGCAACTGAGGCGACTGAAGCTACTGAAGCGCTAGCTCGCTAACAGACGTCACAGAGCTCGAAGAGAGCGGTGAGTCACGTCAATACGGCTAGCGAGGTAGCGGTAGTCAGCAGCGGCGACGGAGCGCGGCCAGTCAAGCGCGCACACAAACACGCATGTACGCACACACATGAACACACACACACACGCACGCACACAAACGCGCGCCCGGCGGCGGAGCGTACCTAGTCACGCGGTATCTGTTCGTCGCTTCAAGGTCAAGCGGAGATACACGGCGAAACTCGCTCTACCAGGCCAGTAAAGCTTTCGCTTTAAAATCGACTACCCGCAGTGACAGAGACTATGCTGCTCTTGTTACGTTTGTTTTTATCTTATATTGCCATATGATGTGCAAGTTCCGAAGAGCACAGAGTGAGTTGCTGCGACTTCGTGTTCACTACTTTCACTCGAGCTCTCTCTCACGCAAAATAGTGCGCGTAACTGCCAACAACGCTTAAAGAAATACATTTTTTTTTTTCGTTGGGAGTAGGGCCAGTTCCCAGCGAGAATCTCGCTGTGATTGTGCTCGCGTGCCTCCGCACTTGTTTAGAACGGAGGAAAATTTGGTGAACGACCCCTCAGCTTTACAAAAAAAAATCCATAAAGAAAGCAACATAAAATTTATATCACATTCCTTCTTTACTAGTGCTGTTCCACCGCTGAAAGCACCAGAAGCGTCTCGGATGACGCCACGAGTGGCTGAACCCGAGGCAACTGAACCTACGACGTCAATTCGCTGCAGCAACGAGACGTCTATTTTCTCTCACACGGCCTTTCTTTTCGCGAAAGAAACGCTTCAAGCGTCATAACCGACTCTGTGGCGAAATCATCGAAAATCACTCACCCTTACAAAACTTTGAAAGCTCTTCGGTAACCAGAGCAGCCACCTTCACGGTATCTTTCAAGCCGTTCCTGGGCTCTGATGGAGAAATCGCGTCTGTCACAAAGTCAACCGCGCTATCGATCATTTCTCGCAGTCTTACGTTAACAGCTTTGTGCGCGCTTTTATTCTAAGGACAAGGCCGAAGTGGCGTTCGATGCACTTAGTCTGTCCAGATGGTGTTTTGTTGCATCCAGAAAGTCAAAGCTGTACGTGCATATAGAGTGGCTATTATCGCCCCCTTCCCCACCTTTCTTCATTTTATCTGTTTTTCCTGACTCTCCAAGGTGGGATAAAGTTCGCTGGGCTATGGTGCAAAGAGCGTTCAGTGAGGTTACGAAATGTCACGCCTCACGACGAGAATAACTTTCGTTGATAAGCCATGCGCGAAGATGCCATTGCGTTTCTACGTGAACGAAAATTTTTCGCTATCAGCAAGTTCTATTGGCGACGGTGCATGAGGCGTCAAGAAAACAAAGTACAGCGCGTATACGACGCCAGTTAAGCTGCACGCAGACGGGTTTGACAAAATCCGTGCCTCAAGGTATTTCGCACAGTGTTGCAGCTTTTATAGTGCATGCCGTCTGGAAGTGTGGAAGCTCTCTGCTATTCGCCAGTACGTTGTACCAAACAGCCCGAACAGTCTTACTTCTGGCGATGGCCTTTAAAGTAAGTACGCAGGTCTCTGTGTCCAGATAGGCTCTGTGGCCTATACGCTGGTGTACAGCATGTGGCCAAGGCTGTTGTGGGCACCGCGCTCGGTAGCTTCCCGAGTGGGAGCTGGTTACCAGGAATGTAAAATCGTGCTCGGTAGCTCTCCGTGTGGGAGCTGGTTACCAGGAGTGTAAAACGGCGGACGGAAGTGGTGAGATTAAGGCACACGGGACCGCCTTCTAATGTGCTTGCCGGCAAGCTCGATGGCGTGCACAGTTACATGGGCGTACTTTCTGCATGTCACCTTACTATCTAACGCTCTTTGTTGCACCTTCTATACTTTCGACCTTCCACACACGCAGAATCTCTGAGCTACGTTCATAAAACAGTGGAAACTGCCTACTTACGTTAGTGGTAAAAACGTAAACGACTTAACTGTGGCCCTAGAGGGAGACACAAGCTCACCCTTAGTATACAATGAAGATGCGGGTACCTTCAATATGCTTGAATGGTTTTGGACTCGACATGAAGAACATTATTAATGGTTGCCAACATTTGTACTTAGTAAACGTTACTAACGCTACGGTTGCCGACTGCACTTACGAACAAGCTTTTAAAACCTGTGACACAGTGTAACCCATGGTTGGTAACTATGACAACCATTTCTTGTTATAAGAATGCATGGCTTACGGCAATGCATGGCCACGACCTGATGCGGCAGTGACACACTAAGCCGCAAAAGTGCATCCGCGCATCACGAAATTCATGAAGCTGCGTCCCGCTTGTGGCTGCGTAGCGAACGACGATTCAGCCTGTGTTGCGAGCGTGCTGTGCGCTTTTTCTTTGTTATTGCGCTTATTCTTTGAACATCCTTACGTACTGCACAGCAAAGAGCAATAAACCTATCTGTCTGAGTTAAGTGTTCCGCTCTCCATCACTTCTCTCTCTCTCTCTCTCTCTCTCTCTCTCTCTCTCTCTCAATGCTCCCTTTTCGCCCACTTCTGTATTCACCGATTTACAACGCGCTAAACGAAATCTCGAAAGCGGGACCCTGCGGACTGGCAACATGAACACAAGGCAAACGATCGATGTGCGTAACTTTGTCAGGAAGGCTGTGCACGCATTTTCGTGAGAAGGCGGGCACTCGTTGCGAGCTATTGTTGAAGATGCCACGTTTTATGTTGTTGCCGTAATTGTTTTCGTAATAAATGCGCTGCTTGACATGCAGCGCATTTATCGCGTATTTGTTGTTCCGCCCTAGTGAGCCATACGCTGGGACCCCGGTTGTTGGGCACCGAGAGTGGAGATGCAGAAAGGTTCCATTTGCAATTCATAAACCCGTGCGCCGAGAACAAGGAACAGAGAGGGGAGAAAAAAAGAAGAAATAGTACTGTAGCGTGAAATCCGCTAGTTTGTTTTGCGGTTTTAGATTCGTGTTTATTCCGCTCGCTCTGTCGGGACGCGCCAACGCACGGGTAGTTTTTATCGTTTTTCAGCGCCAGGCAAAATGTATATAAGGAGTAGCCTGATGTTGTCAACGTATGTAAATATGCGTACGCTTCCTGAAGAATAACACCGACTGTGCCCACAGCGTTCACGGCCTCGCCTCGGTTAATCATACAGCGCTTCTATCACAGTCCTTTTTTTCCTTAAATATTTTTGCCTCCCTGATTTCCGATTCCGCTATAAATTCAAGGAAACCACGGCGTCAGACGTTCCAGCGTTATGACCGAATGCGCAAGTATCGGAGAATACCAGTCTGCATGCTACCCTCGGGAACATTTCTCCGATAGAAAAAGAAACTAACATAGGAGGACATAACAAATAAATAACAACGTTGGATATACGTAATATTAAGCACCCACCCTCGCATCTCAGACTGCGCTGGGCCTCGCACGAAGCCGCATGCACCTTTTGACCGCATGCATCTTTTGACCGCACGCACTTTCTCCTGTGGGATATTATGTGGACGATGTCGACATTCATGCGGTGGCCTCACGGTCATACAGCAGCAGCCGAGGAGTATTCTCCCGTCTCCCACCACCGTACGAGTGTTATCGCATTGTATGTGGGCAAACGGAAAAGGGTCGGGTGTTTGCAACCAAGCCGTCGAGATTGGCCGATGGTGAAAATGAGGTCGGTTGTTTCTGTTTGCCAGATACGGACTGAGCGAGTCTGTCTGCGTGTTTTCGATTCGCGTTCACGTCCCTCGCAACCATAACCCATAACCAAACTCATTTCAGGGGCCTTCCTCAAGTTAAGTGTAACAGGAATGAAGCGGTCCAGAAGCGGTGCCATCCAAAGTCGAAAGTCTCTTTTTTTCACACCATGTCAATAACAAGATAAAACGGGAAACCTGCGAACCACAGGGAGCTAGGAGAAAGAGGAGGAATTAATTATCCGATGAACCAAACCACGGCAGCTGTCTCACATGTTGGTAAACGTCGCGGCCACATTTTCTATGTGTAGAACACGCAAAACAGCGAAATCTGTGCAGGGTTAGTCCAGCATCTATGCTCTTGTACTCTGTCCTAATAAAGCTGGTGGAGGTCGGCGCTTTACAGAGGGGCGTAATAATGATGGTAAAGAAATTTATTCGTGAGTATAACAACAGATAGGCTTATTATAATCAGTCTCGACAGTAACGCGCGCAGTGTCCTGAAGGCAACAAAATTCTTTGATCGCCCCGGCTTTTATTATCTTTTCTTTCACGGTGAGGCCGTCCAGGATTTGCTTTTAGCTAAGACATTATAGCGGCAGCCACTTAACTCCCTCGGGCGTGGCCTCCAATATCGGGGATGCGTTTTGTTCATCATAATTCACTCAGAAAGGCTGAATAAGGGAAATAAGAAGTCGAAAGAGGGGGTACCAGAAGCGATGGCATTGGCTAAATACTTAGAGACAGTGCAGGGCGTGGCTGCGGTGTGGTGGCGCTGTTCGTAGGACTCGGAAGAGGCACGTTGGCTGCTGGGAGAGAAAGAAAAGCCCGCGCTTTCTGCGAGATCTATAAGCCAGATTCCCTTCTTTTCTGCTTCGGACAGTACTAAGCCTTCCGTTGGCTCTTATTATCAGAGGCGTTGGCATTCAAGGCCACACGCCTTCGGAAGGGCGACACGACCCTTAGCGCAAGCTCTTGCAGAGCTTCTCTTTTCTTAGCACGTTCGCGACAGCGGCCAGCGTTTATTCGATTACGCGCGTACCAGCACGTGCTTGTTCTTGCGAAGACGAGGGAAACAGGCAGAATACAAGACAACAAGCTAGAGGAGAGTGTGGTGGGGGGTAGTGGCATCATCCTGGCTTTCGTGTTCGTGGGTATGTCTAATTGAATGGTGGCGTGCCTAGGGGCCGTCCCGTGTCTAGGCTAAGCCGCTCGCGCGTGCGGCTTCGTAGGGGCGATGTTCCTGGTACGAAGCGCTGAGGATGATGGCACAGCCACGCCTACATCGATCCAATGCGACAACAGTGCCATGACGTCGAGGGGCTTTTATACAGCGTGTACATTAACCTATTCTTTTTTTAAATGCTAGGTTGGAGAGGACCGCTTATTTTGATTTCTTCTTATAGCTCTGTGAATAGCGGCAACGGCGCTTTCAACTTGCCGTCTCGAGAGCGAATAAAAAAAAAATAAGAAAGACAGAGAACGAACGAAAGGGGTTGGGGGTGAATAGGAGGAGGAGTGCGAACGTGGAAGCGGAGAGGCAGCGGAAAGAAGCATACGCAGTGGTAGAATGTGAACATGGTGTCAACGCATCTAGCAACACGTGTGCATGGAGACATACTGGCACACGCACGCACGCTCAGAGAAACTTTCTGAAAGAGAGACAATCGCAAATAAAAGCAGTGGGCAGAAGCGACCATCGCGAGAAACGTTGAACTCACGGAGCACTTTTGCGGTATATTAGTCTGGGCCCAGTAAATACATTACGTGCTCCTTGTGTGAAAATGTGAAGTTTTTTTTTTTTATCTCGAGTCTCAAATATTTCACAACACATATTCCGCAGAGAACGATAGCTGCTGCAGCGCTTGTCCACACCTTTCTTCCGTCGTATTTCGCTTATTCTAGTACAGAAAGAATTTGCGTTGATCATGGAAGTCTCACTCTCTAGGAAAACACCGCACAAGAAAGAGGCTCTCTGTCAGATGATACTGCACAACGATTGAACGCATCATCCCAGCTGAATGTTCTGTAAGGTTCCTCACAAAGGAGAAAAATGCAATAGCGAACAAGGAAAAAAAGAAAGGACTAGCGAAGTATGCTTCTCCGCGTGAAGGCCCTTATTACAAAGAAATCAGTATCCTGGCTAAGCATGCTGCTGGAGAATTTTTTGAAGTTTCGATCGCAAGTGCTACTCATAAACTCAGATTACCGTACTTATTTATTGACGCTCAGTGTTTCTGTAACGTTATGCGCCAACGAAGAAAGTGAAAATCCTTTTATTGTAAAGGAAAAGAAATAAATGTGAACTGCGCTTCTCTGCATAAAGGCCCTTACTGCGGGAAAGCCCTCGTCGCGAAGACACATTGCAACTACTACTAGCACAAGGGCACGCAATACTGCCTACGGTAAGCAAAAGTTTTCAATCTGTGTACCCCGTATCCTATCATTAGAGTGACTTCTTGGGTCAGTACTACCGCTGAGAAAACGTGACGACAGTTTCCGCTTGACTTCTCAGACCTTTCGTACACGACATCAGGCACCTGCCGCAACACAGAGAGTGCATCTGACTGCTCTGAGACGTTCGTGGCAGTCGCCACGACCTGAGGCATGGACCAGCCCCCAGCTTTGCTGAGCGAGCTCTTTGCTCTACGTCTTGGAGACAGAGAGAGAGAATAAGGAAAAGGGAGTGTGATTAATAACGTCGCATTATGCGGTTTGCTACGCCGTGATTTTAGAGGGGGATGGGAATAATAAAAGATGACTGAAGACAAGCGGTACAAAGGCATCACTGAGTCCACAGCTGATGCACAAAAGACATCTATATCAGTGCATAGCTATGTCATACGCATTCTCAGATCCTTGCGTGCGGGCACCTCCATTGTAAGGTGTTGCTTTATTTACGCACTTTTTGCACTTGTAGTATGTCTTGCCTGCTCTGGGCGCTTTTTTTTTGTCGGTTTATTTTAGTTATCTACTGTGCTTCCTGTTTATTGCGCCAAGTATAACCGCAACGCGTTCGTATTGATGCACTACCCATTACGACGAGATTCAAGGGTATATTTGAAATAAATATCAATGCTTGCCCTCCAAAAAATTTGAGCTGAAAAGCATTGGAAACGCGTGACTATATCAGTTTAGGGTAAGTAGGGGCACCGCAGCAAATCGCAGTGTTTTATGATGCGTTCCTCTTTTCTGCAAAAGCAAGCATTTCATTTAGAGCTGCAGCAAGTCAACCCTGACATGCCTTGCTGTCAATCACTCAGTCCCCCAGCAATAAACCCAGCTGCGCGTTTAGGCCAGAGGCCTATTGACCGTAAAACAAGGTTCTCCTTGATGCTGTACTAAACTGACAATTTCGGTCGTACGATCTTTTCTCCAATCGCACACTTTATTGTCGTTTAGCGTCAAAGTCGCTTTAGTTCTTGACGTTAGATAAATTTTATGTTGGTATACGCAGTAGCGCACGGCGGCATCAAAAACAAAGTGCATATATACCCTTTTCTATTGCCGTCCTGGTGCAAAATGACAGCGATGGGGGTGTTTTCAGATTGAGTACGCAAAGTAAGAGGACGTCCAATCGCAAATGGAACACCGTGCGCTCGAGAAATGCTTGGAGCGAAAGTGTTATGTCAACAGCGCTCCGGCGCAACTCTCGCTGACGCAAACAATTTCGGGAACAGAATAAACAGCAGCGCCTGCACTGCCTGAAAAAGCACTACGGTGATAAAAGCTGACAGAGAGAAAATAATGCCATAAGGCCCCTTTTCAATTTGGCGTTCTCTATTTTCTCCGCGGATTCCTCTACGCCAGGGCTCCTCTGCGTTTGCTTCTTTTTTTGGGGGGGAGCGTAAAATGCCGTAGAGCATTTGGAGAACAGAGACATTTGATTCGAAGCGAGTGCTGCAGTGGAGAGTGGCGAAGGCGACGGGTTGCTATGCGTGCAGTTAGAGTGTGCAGGCGGCCTCTGCGAACCGGAATTCAATAATCCTGGATTGCGTATGTGCCAGCGCGAAAGAGCAGTTTGCTCCTCCGTTTCATTTCGACACAGCCGCGAAGCTTTGTAGCGCTTCACAAGTGTGAACTTAGGTAATGCTTACGTGTCACTCTGAGAGTAAAAAGGGCTATTTACAGCGGAAAGGCAGTAGAGAAGATGTAGAAGGACTCACGATATTCTGCTTTCCAATGAGGAGCATACGTTGTTCTTAGCAGAAAGAAGTAGAGACTGAAATGCGAGTTGCAAAAGGTGTGGTCGCGCGTAGCCTAAAGAGTGGCGAGTTAGCCTAAATAATACCATAGAAGGACCCACAGCCGAGTTAGTTGCTAGGAACTCATTATAAAGGAAGGTAAGACGTGCAAACAGGGACGAAAGAAAAGAAGGAAAGGGTATACTCGTGGCACTCCGCTGACGCGTGATCGTTAGAGTGCCATGAACACGCACAAATAAGGTGCTGCTCAGGCGTAGTGCAGTAAACATTCCGAATGTTTTCTGCTCGCTGCATCCGTGACATGTCTGAGGGCTCCAGCTGATCATTTGGTGTGGGGCCATGGCCTAGAGTTTACAAGGTGTCTAGAACAAAAGGTAAATGACTCAGAGTACATCATACTCAACTGCGGGAGAGCTCCGTAGAGCTGTCCTTCTGCCTGATCACGACAGAGGACTCTATAGCACCCACTGCGTGAACCTTTTATTTTCCTACGTGTGCCGACCATTGAAGATTGAGGAGTGCTTAAGCGTGCGACTTGCAGTCGTTAAAACAACAGCGCCTGAAGCTGGTTCTGGTTTGTCCTATGTATTGCTTAATTCGGCCACAACGTTCTAGAAGGTAGATTACGCTCGCACCAAAGAAATGAGAAGAAAGAAGGGAAGAAAGAAAAGCGATCTGCAGCAAACCTCCACCTTTTATGGAAAGGCTAAAGTTTAAGGCGGTGCTGGTAGCTCCACGTGATTAATAGCCCATTCGACAAGGAGAAATACCTGGACGAGAGAAGGGCATGAGAAGTGGCAAAGACGTAGCGCTGACGCAACAGGCATGCATCCACACACCAGCTCGTCCGCTACGATGGTACAGTTCTTATGGTGCTTGACTACCCCCCTCCCCCCCCCCCTCCTTCCCTGAGGAACGCGGGTTCGATCGTGGCCTCCATGGTCGTATTTTCTATGGAGGTGAAAATACTAGACGCTCGTGTACCGTGTCATGTCAGTGCACGTTGAACAACCCTAGGTGGTCGAGACATCCACAGCCCTCTTTTATGGAGTGTCTTATGACCATACAGTGGATTTGGACGTAAAATACCAGCAGTTATTGTTAGCACATTGAGTCGCCGGTTTCCGTTGGTGGGAGTAGGACATCGAAACGCTCTATTGACAGCAAACTTCAGGTTTTTCAGGCAGGCTGATCGCCGAAAGGGCCTCGAACTGCAGCGAGAGTGGCCGTGCGAAAGCGGGCTGCGGGTCGACTGACGTAAGTAGCACACCTACTGCTCTGTGTGGGTCACCCGTCGATGTAGCGAAGGATGCAGTTTTGTTGCCGGACAGTTAGGAGCACGAGTAGGTCATGGGTAGCTTGGACTCTTGAGGAACAGCGCGAATACGAGCGGCCCCAAATAGAAAATCGAGAACGCGTTACGTGTTCTCTAGAACTGTGCTACGTGTTGTTCGTTGATGCAGCGTCTCTGGCGACTACAGCTTCCTTGCTGGCGCTTCCTTCTGGCAGCGGCCGTGGAGCTCTGTAAATAGGATTTTATGCATGACTTGGGGGCGGCGCCATCTTGGGCTGTTACACAAATGATTTCCCATTTCTTCTGTGCGTGACCTCAAATTAGCAAGGTCATGACACGTCAATGAATAGGTAGGGTTCTTTTCATGTGTATTAGTCTATGGTAGCCTCATCCATTTAGACTATACAGACACAAAATGCAACATTAGCAGTCCAACGTGACGGTGGTTGCCCAAGGTTGTCGTGTTTATTGTCTAATGTATGCTGTGTGGGTTGCGCTTGTCTAACGTGAAGTGTGCTGGTGTTGCGTTCTAGCAACTTGGCTGTACACCCACTTACATAAAATGGAATGGAACCATTTTTTTTTCTTAACTTAGGCGCTGTCCCGAAGGGCGCGGGTTCGATGCTGGCCTCAGCAGTCGCATTATCGATGGAGGTGGAAGTGCTAGAGACCCTTGTGTGTGCGTTTTATTGCATGCTAAAGAACAACCTCAGGTGGTAAAACAATTTCGGACCTTTCATTACTGCGTGGCTCATAATGAAACTGCGGTTTTGGCACGTGAAACACTAGCAGGTATCGTTCTATCCCCTTAAACACCAGCCTATTTCGGTAATTTACCACTACAACTCTTTTCTTCCCCTTCTCCCGTCCCCCAGTGTAGGGTAGCCAACCGGACTCCTGTCTGGTTAACATCCATGCCTTCCCTTCCTTATTTCTCTCTGTCTCTCTCTCTCTATGACGTGGCTAATGTGAGCTACCGGTTTGATAGGCTGCCTTAGCGATGCAGCTACAAATAATGCTCGCGCTCTATCGCACGATTTCTTAGCGCAGCATGCATTAAGTTTCCGACCATTATTTTCAACAGCGAAGCTGCTCTAGATCGAGGTAAAGTGTTTGTCGTGTCCGGAAAACTCGGCATATCGGGTAAGCGTCAGAGGTGTACGGAAACTTAGTCTCCGTGTCCTCTCTGGCTAAACTAAACAATTCTTTTTCGCACCTAGGTAACATTTCGCGCAACTAGCAGTTCCGATCTGGTTTGTTATTCGTTCGAATGCTCTATGCTAACATCGCAAGGATGCTAGCTAGGTTCGAGCGGAAATTCAACCTAGCTTTTTCCAACCCAACTCATTTTTTTTCGGAGATTACGGCTGAGCACACGCTATAAACTTAACAGCAGGACGTTACCCAGTAAGCCATTACAACGGTTAAAGTGGTCTTGAAAGGATACGGAACTACCCGGTTATTTTCTCTGCTTCTATAGGCGTTCGACATGCTGATTCCGGAATATTTCGGCACAATATTAAGTCTACATTTAATTACACCAGTTTGAATTCCTCGACTTCCTTGTGCTCCCAAAACGACTATGTGACGCCACAGGCGGGTACAGGCACTATTCAGTGGCGTCATCTTAGGACGTTTAAAAACCTAAACGTTACGCTAACTTTCGTTTATTCTAAAATAGCAGATTTATACGAAACCTATAAAGTAAGGAAATAGTTGTACCTCGTGCGGTGCCGCCATACGGCAGCAAAACTGGCGTACGGTTTGTCTTTCCATGACCTTCGAGAGAGCTCGAATCTTGGAGGCCGTGGTGGCGACTTACATAACGTCACCTGCAGAGTTGAGAGGAGCGCACGCTGGTGAAATCGAAACGGCGTTTTTATCGCTACAAATCAACACAGACGGTGCAACGAAACAATGTGTATTATGGTTTAGGGGATTAGGATTTATATTATATTATTAGCAAAAGAAAAATTTCGGAAGACGTTTCGTGATCCCTTTAATGATTTATTACGAACCATCACTCCAATTACAAAAAGACGTGTGAAATGTATTTCTTGTCTCTGTCTACGTATCGTATTTTGCGCTACGATTTCTTAATAACAATGAACAATCAACATGTCCAAACTCTATTCATCCTCAAGTTATTCTTGTGTCCATCCATGTTTAAGCAGTAATTTATTAACGCACTGTTTACAAACAGGTGAAGAACCACTCCTGCTAAATACGCCGCGTATTCTGTGCTGGGAGCATGGATTTGATCACTAATACTGGCGTGAAGCGGCATAGCGGGTGGTATTATGGGCATTGACTTTGCACGCTCGAAGTCTTGATCGTACCTTAATGAAACAACTTAATGAAACCAAGAGACAATGAAGGCAAGGAAAGCATACGGGAAATTATTGTAGCTTTTGAATGTACTATAGTAATAACGGAATAAATGGAAGGCAATTAAAGGGGATGAAAAACACCAGCTGGTTTCGGTAAGACCGAACCTACGACCTTTGGATATCGTATCCGATGCTATACCCAACGAGCTACGAAAGTGGTCGTTCTCTCGTCCACTTTATCAAGTGTTTATGGGCATATGGTCTTCGGAGTGTGAGACAGCGCCACTCGTAGCCATGGCGGCCAGTTTGGTACACTCTGTAATGTCGGGAGGCGTCACGTAGAACGTGATCTTATGACGAGATGGCTACTGCCCAATGAACCCCCGCATGCTACCAAAGGCACCAAGTCTGTCGTCACGAGGCCCAAGATATGAAATAACGAAAGAGAATGGTCAATGGCTTAAAATGGCCTCTAAGAACATTGGTCCTCCAGCTTAGCGCTGCCACTGTCCTGCGTTTCCGCGCAGGCCTGGCTCTTTTTTAACTGTAGTTCACTAATAATGTAATAGATGGGTATTAAAGTGGACGAAAAACAAGAGCTGATAATTTACGCTACTCGATAGCATGTATAGCAACAGTAACTAAATGGCCTTGGTTACTGGCAGACTGGAAGGATTACGGCTGTACGCGGACACAATCAAACAGTGTGAAAAAAAAAGAAACTGCAGTTTGCGTAATTGTAATTAGCACGATTACGTCATTTCCAGGAGCTCATTAACGAGGTAATTCAAACGCAAGCCGAATGTACTAAGTAAAGCCTAGCGTAACCGGAGGTCTGCAAGTGACTGTCAATCCTCTCACTCTCCACATAGGCTGCAATCCACCATTAGCAATCCAGTCTTTCGAAATTGCGTGGCTGGAGGCGAGGAACCGCAATCGATTGCTGCCGGAAACGAGTTTGCATTGACGTTCTGCGTTAGTACGGTTAGTGCAAGTCGTTAAGGATTGGGCTACTAGCAATCGACTTTACCTGAAGATTACAAGCAGCGACTACATTCTGGAGGACCACCGCGGAGACTAAAGAACCGTCAAAATGAGGCCGAATGCAATTCTCACGTATATTTTGCTCTACATCTACCATTGGACCGTTAGTATCCAATGAGGTACGTAACAATGGGATATTCCATTACTTTCGCATAGGTCTGCGTCGTGATAGGTGTTATTACTGAAGTAATTCCCATGTTTTGTGTCATAGCCCTGACGTTAGTATTGTTGACTGAAAGTCTGGCACTAACACGTGACTCAATAGAATCTTTCCTTTTTTTCTTCCAAGAATTTTGACAAAGTTATCTTGAGGAAGGCTCGGAAGGGTAGAACCAAAACAATGCGTTAAACGACTAACAGAAAATGTAAGAATGAAATGAAAATCAAACGCGTGTCCACTCCCTCCAGAATGAGCAAGTCAATATGTTTAGAACAAATGATCAATGATTCAAGTTACTGTGGGAGAACTCTGCAGCGCTCTCCCCAAGTAAATGAACTCTCGCTGTGGTATTAAACGAAGGCAGTGAAGTCTGTTATTATTTCGCCAAGAAGTTGAGGCAGGAATAGCGTTAGCAATGTTCAGCCCTGTGCTTGAGAGCGTGTATGTTCCCTGGACGTTTGGATATATGACAACACTCCTTATATGACTGGCATTGGCCGCACTGTGAATTATTGGGATAAACTGATAATCGACGTAGATATTTTATGCCACGCCACGGAAATTTGTTTACAAATAACCATAAATCCTTTTAGATAACTAGTCTAGTTGGTCAGACGTGACTTTTTTTGTCACCGAGTGGAGCGCCTGCTGCCGACAAATGGCAACATGTGTGCCTGATCGCGAATCCTGGAACAAGTTTGCAAGTTCAGTGCTTGGAACGGTACTCTCGTGAGCGATACCATTTCTATTTCTGATAAGAATGTTACACCTTGAGAAATGAGAAGGAGCATTCGAGTGCGTTTTCTTGCTCATCTGTGCGAGCACTTTACACCTGCTGTAGTATGTTCTTTTTGTGTTTTGTGGCTTACTGTTGATGTTATTCGAATTTGGACCTACGTGTAGCTTTACGGCTTCCCGCATTCCTTATCGTGCGACTGTATTTTGTGCTAACACTAATGTTAAGTCAGCGCTCTTCATGCTTATGTCCCATGCTTTATTGCTTCACTGAAATACTTAATTGTTAGATGACAATATGCGCAATTTTATGATTGTTTCTATGCTTGTTGTGTTCACTAATATTGCTTTTCTTTGAAAAGAACTGCTGGCCCTATATAAAAAGAAGCGCAAATGTCTGCTAAATAACCTGCATTTAAAGAATGCGACGTCAAGGTTGCACTGACTGAGAGAAATGTACTGCCAAATAAACTAGACAGCAACAAAAACGACGTCAAACATCTAGGCGCCTTAACACACGGTTAAAAGGAAATTCTGGGTTCTAACGGGGTGCATCTCAAAAGAGATAACTTACGCAGCTTGCAACGTGGCCGTTCATGTGGGTCATCCATTCATCGTGAAAGAAGCATGTTTTACCGTATTTATATTCTTTTTCCCCCTTTCAATGACGACAATGCGCTGGACATATTACGCGACTTGCGCGTACTTACGCAGGCTTGGCTTGGCATAATAATTTCAAGGCTTTTCTGAATGCAACAGACGGTAATGACGGCGCTTCGGATGCACCCCTATCATTTGGGCGTGTCGCTACGGATTCCGAGCTCAATCACAAACTGTTCGTTGCCCCCTCTCTCTTTTTTAACGAGTCAGAGAGAAGCAACTTATTCATTAGCGTGAGCTAGTAATCAGTTTTTAGCGCTAACTGATCATTAAAATGTTCGCGGCCAGTCCATTACCAATCGCTGAAATTTTTGTTCTCTTTCACTGAATACTTGAAAACGCAGATAGTGTGGAATGAGTTTATAACTTGGTGAGTCACTTGTATGTTCTTTATTGTTTTTTTTTAATTCGATTGGTATGCTTGAAAGTGTCTAGTAGTTTCTAACACAAACCGAGGTATGTTGTTTTTATGTCTTCTAGAAGTGTTGGGATGTTCCGACGTAGATATATAGGTGGCAGTCTAATTATTCACCATCTGTACACGATATTTTACACAAAGCAGCAACTGCCAACGATGTAAATGTCTGGAATTAGTGGTAGTGTGTACATGTTTTGAAAACCTCTCTCTCTCTCTCTCTCTCTCTCTCTCTCTCTCTCTCTCTCTCTCTCTCTCTCTCTCTCTCTCATTCTTTGTGTGTTCTTTTTTTCACCGTTCACCTCTTCCCCATGCGAGGTACCAACGTCGACATTTATGTTCGTGTTGACCGACCTACCTGTCAAGCGTCATTTATGCATCTCTCTATCTCACTTGGTGGCGAAAAATATTTCAGCCAGTAGATCAAATGTAATTTCAGCCGCTTCAAGGAACGAATCAATCCGCTCTCCTTTTGACAAGTTTTAGCGAAGCTTTTCGGGCTTTCCAATATTAGTAGTAGCTCTCCAGAAGAGACCACGAACACTTCAAGGAGTGGACTCAAGAGCAGGATGAACAACGAGAAATAAAAGAACTTCTATCGCGTAGGTGCCGAAGAAAGAGCCGGCAGATTTCTCGAAGATATCTTCGCTGCGCTAACTCGGGTTATATATAGGTCTCCGGCTTCGAATGGCGGGCACAGCAAGGCATTGCCTCATCTTAGCAGGAGGTGGTATGTAATCTTCTTAAGCCCTAAGCCCTCAGCCCAGTGTACTTTCTCGTTTAAGTCGCCGCGTGACCTTCATCTTTCCCGGGAAGGACTAAGCCTATTGAGCAACTGCAGTCTAGTACTGCATCGCCTATCCGCAATCCGCCTCATTTATTCAAGTATGCGCTCGTTTGAAGATTTACATTACGAGTTCATATAGGTGTCATCAGACAGCAGCTTCTTAGCGAGGTCTCTGTCCGATCATTTGCCTCTTCCATTCGCCCACCACGGTTGCTTTACAGCTCGACTTGGTGAGGCTCAGTTTGTAAAAATGCGGAGTAAGATCTTTCAAATCGGATTAAAATGTGCGTAGGTAGTTTACATTCGGCAACAAATTTAGTGTGTGCGCACTCCCGGAAGGGCTAATTGTTCCTAGTTGTCTAACTTTAATATGTGCTAGGGAGGGCCTATCACCAAGGGTAAGCTCAAGCGACTCGTCTCACCTTGCATCATTCAACCCGCTCGGTACATAACACACGTGAAGGAACATATGTGTCATACGTTATGGCCACAAAGACAACATTATTTAGTTATTCTGTAGAAACACGGCGAATTTGGGGATATTTTCTCAGTGTCCCATTTACTAGCAAAAACTCATGCCTTCCGTTCATTTCAGTGAGCATTCAACCTTACAGCAAAGCCAGAAGGCTACAAGCCAGTGAAAAGCAACGCAACCGCAGCATCAATCTAGTGTTTTTCCGTGTCTTTCAGTCGGCTTATACTTGCCCCGTCAAGCCGCAGCCTAAACGCGACAGTTTGGCAAATAGCAACCAACCACGCCGTAATAGCACCAAGGGCACCGTGTCTCTGTTTACAAGAGCGTGAACCTGCGTTGCGCACAAAGGCTTTTACGCCTGGTAAAAAAAGAAAAAAAAATTACAGCATATCCACGGAGTGAATGATGATGAGTGGGCGAAGCTCGGGAGGTTCATCGTAGATCGTGCCGAGTTCCGGATTAATTTAGTTAACGCGCACGCTACGAATCCTTATGGTTCAACTATGCACGAGTGAAATCTCCCACCGGCACTTCATTGCAAGTCAAGATCCAGTGCCTATATATATATATATATATATATATATATATATATATATATATATATATATATATATATATATATGGGTTGCCGGTGAACGCTTCTCCAACGCGAGCAGTCGGTATTTCTCAATCAAGAAACTCGCTAGGAGACGCTGCCTGCGCCAACGTTGTCTCTCGCGTCTGAGGAAGCGTTCTCCTTCTTTGCGAGCTGGTAGAGCGTTCCTCTAAGAAAGAGCGTTTCCATAGCCAACGCGCGCCTTTCGCTCTCTCTCTCTCTCTCACAAGACAGCAGAGGCACGCGCCGGGAGAGAGAGAGGCAGGCACGCGCCGAGGGCGAGCGCGTGCCTCCCGGCACGCCGGTTACGCCTGACGACTGACGCCTGACGCGGGACAAGGTTAGACTAAGAGGAGCTTCGCCCCTAAAAAGTGACGATCAAGTTTTCGGAATGTCCGGTACACGAATAGCGAAGTACCGACTTTTCCCTTTCCAAGCGTCCGAACTGATCTGATGGAGAGCGAAAGAACTATTCAGTTCGACGAGATGAGAATGAGGGAAGAAACGAGAAAGCAGGACCATTGCTGGCTTCTGACTGAAGTTCTAATCATGTCCAATTCACAAATACTTGTGCGCGCACATCATTATAGAATTATACGAAAAATCCAAAAAATCGAAAATTAACCCTGTTCATTCGATAGTGATAGCAGTTCTGGGACTGAACATTGATTTCCACTCATGAGAACCAAAGTGAAAGGTCGAGACAAACATATAATTTTGTCCCGTGGCAACATCACTATAGTGGCTTCGCAGTGTACAGATGCTTTTCTACTATCCCTTTGCCAAAAATGTCACAGTGTTCAGCACCACGGCTTCGCAGGAAGTTCAATGACGGCGCCGTTTGCGTGTCGTTTTGCGTGTTTCTCCCTGTATCATCGAAGCTAACAATTAGTCTGTATATCACAAACACACTAAAAAGCCTCACATTCCTGACGTATGAACGGCGCCGCAGCAACATTTTGATTGCGGTGCGTGTATTATTTCATCACACTATCATAGACTTTTTCTGCTTACTGTTCTCCGTGAGCGGTTCTTGCATAAGCATCGTCCTTCGGGACGAATCAAGCCCCTGTGTCACAAGTTTCTTTGTCTTTTATTGTTGCTCTCCGAAGGTATCACTTGTTTGCGTTGCGACTTACGATCATCTTGCCCCACTAAGAAGAAAGATACACTGTTGCTTCTTCCTTGCTGTTCACTCAGTGAAAACGTGACGACCTCGTTTTTGCTGTGTACGTGCCTCGCTCGACGCTAGCGAAGGGTGGCGACAGCCGCATGGTTAGTTAAGCGCCCCATTTCCGTCGGCAGGCTCTATCGAGTTAGCCGCGATTGGTAACTCGGTGCTTTCTGC
This sequence comes from Hyalomma asiaticum, assembly GCA_013339685.2. Classification (NCBI taxonomy): domain Eukaryota; kingdom Metazoa; phylum Arthropoda; class Arachnida; order Ixodida; family Ixodidae; genus Hyalomma; species Hyalomma asiaticum. The sequence continues at coordinate 106,519,408 of CM023482.1, read as the reverse complement.
GCCGCTGCTCCTTACTGGTTCTTTAAGCACTGTCTTAATTAAGCAAGTGGAAACAGCGGTTCGTTGGTTACGATGGTTGGGAAGACGATATTCAGGACAAGTGGGGTGGGTGGCATTCATAAGGTACCTGCAACAGTAGTTCTGAAAGAAAGATGCGAGGTCGTTAAAAGCATGCCTTCAGAGGTGACCTCAAAGCAAGCATTGAAACAGTCGTCTTTACTCTTAGGAGGGATTAACATCACACTAAAAGGCGAAGGAAAGTTAAACAGTAAGCAAAGAGTACTTCTTCAGCATATGCAACCGAAGTATTGGTTCGGCTCTGAAAAATAGGCTGATGAAACGCAGAAATATTGGTGGTAATACATTTGCCTTAGTTACCTAACTTTCAGTCGAAAAGCATCAAACTTTGTCGTATTCGTTGTTTAGCACGAATGTAGTCGCATGGCCCTCTACAGGAAAAAAGAAGTTAAGAACTATAATATGGGCACCAACACCTTGCTTGTCTTCTTATGAATGCGTTTCATTTTTTATGGAACTGGTCTAAGAGTTCGGTTTTTTCGAACAACCATGTGACGTCAAAACTTGTTGAATCCAAGGAAAGCATATATGTGGTATGTGTAGGTATAACTTTAAGTGCAGTAATGGTGCGACAAAAGGGAGATTGAAAATGGTCCAAGAACAACTTACTGCCTTAGGTAAAGTCCGCAATCTCCACATTGTGCATGCTGGTGATGTTGGGCGGTGGCGGCGCCCATTTCCCCGTAAACTTAACTTGGTATTTACATTTGTATAGCCCCAGTAGTGTTACCCAGCGATTTCTTTCTTTCTTTCTTTCTTTCTTTCTTTCTTTCTTTCTTTCTTTCTTTCTTTCTTTCTTTCTTTCTTTCTTTCTTTCTTTCTTTCTTTCTTTCTTTCTTTCTTTCTTTCTTCTTTCTTTCTTTCTTTCTTTGACAGAAAATCCAAAGCAATCATTTCACATCTCGCAAACGTGGGTCTGTAATCTAGAGGTTAAGACACTTGTCGTAGGAAGGTGACAGCCAGGGCTCAAACCCCAGGAACGGCAAATTTTCTTGAAATTTCGTTCTTCGTTAGAACTTGGTGTCCTTGTGTGTGACACCAGCACCACCAAAATCTGTAATAATAACCATTTCTGGAGTTTTACGTCCCAACATCTGTACTGCCCATCTTGTCCAAAGTTCTCGAGAATGCCAGTTGTACAAGACTCGCAAAACCTTTGGACTAAATACCGCGTAGTAAGCACTTCACAATGTGGCTTCCAGAAAGGAAAATCTACCGTAATGGCGTTGTTGCCAATCAAAGATGAAAATCGTCGCAACATGGAAAGCAAACATTTTACCATTGGTCTGTTGATCAAATAAGAAAAGCGTTTGATTGTGCAAATCATAATATTGACACGTGCGGTTGTTTTCGTTTGTTTACAAACGACAATACCCTAAGGTCTTAATTGCATGAGTTAGGTATACGTAGCATAGGCCTTGATCTTGTGAAAAGGTATCTTTGTAATAGAAAAAAGAGAGCGAAAGTCGGTGACTTTGGGCCTCCAACAAAGACGTCCACCAGGGTTCCATTCTGCGGCTTTTGTTGTTTATACTTTACATCAACGATTTATGTAATGTGCCCAATACACCGAAGAAGGTCATGTATACCGACGACACTAACACATTCTTTGCCTCACCAAATTTAAGCTACTGAAATGGCACAATAAACGATTACAAAGTCTTTTATGCTCATAACACCACAATATTTTCCAGTGACAAAGATCTTAACAATCTAATGACGCAATTAAACGGTGGTGTCGCGAATCCTGTTTCCTGGTGCCAGAATAACTGAGTGAGTGAGTGAGTGAGTGAGTGAGTGAGTGAGTGAGTGACCCTTACAAAAATGCTATATGTGGCCATATCAGGAATTGGGCAAATGTGGCTATATATGGCACGTGGCGTATGTGGTCGTATTTGCCCAAATCGTTTTAGAAACATATGTGGCAATGAAAGACACACACGAGGAATGCCATGTAAGACTCTGATGCATATTGGGGAAATACGGACACGTACGGACACGGGCCATATATAGCCAGATATACATATATGGCCATATATACATATCTGGCTATATATGGCACGTGTCCCTACGTGTCCGTATTTGCCCAATACGCATGAGTGTTGTACATGGCATTCTTCGTGTATGTCTTTCATTGCCACATATGTTTCTAAAACGATTTGGGCAAATACAGCCACACACGGCCACATACGGGCACGTGCCATATATAGCCACATTTGCCCAATTCCTGATATCGCCATATATGGCATTTTTGTAAGGTGAGTGAGTGAGTGAGTGAGTGAGTGAGTGAGTGAGTGAGTGAGTGAGTGAGTGAGTGGGACGTTTAGGTAACCCAGGAGAGACTATATCGTCTACAAAAAAAGGTGATGTAAGACAAAAAAAGAAAAAGATTACAGAGCTCCCAGCACAATCTAGATCACGCTGCCACAGTGCTGCGTCCTCTGCGCCGGCCTGAGAGTTCTTGAATTTTTTTTTTCAGTTGCTTATTGTTTCCATAACATGTGCCGTGTGCCAGCGATTGCTCACTATTTTTTCCATCCAGTAATGCTTGCGTCTTTGCTTGCACGGAAGCTCGTCACTGGCATAATCATTGCGGCTCCACATTTCCATCCACGAGAGGATGAATACAGCGACGGTGGACGATCGTTTCAGTAAGGAGTCAGATCCTACCGCTGCATACTCAAGAACGACAGTGAATCCAAGCCAGAGCGAGAAAGAGAGAGACAGAACGGTATCTCGGGGACAGGCGCGATGCGCAGATGAGAGGGCCATTCCGCAGGCAATGTCGCCGCCTCGGATGAGCCTTCCTGCATAGTGCTCACAGAGTAATGCGTGCCGGAGAGCGTTCTTACATGGGCGCCCGAACGCGTTCACCTGAACCCGGAAACTGTTTCCTCCGCTCGCGACCGCCTGGTTCCTTCTTTCAACGCCCCTTCTGCGTCAAGCATTCTCCGCTCTGATGACCGAACCTCCTGCTGACGGCATCCCATCCTTATCTGCACCCTTTGACGTCAGACTATTCCTCGTTCCCTGATTCGCTGAACGAGCAGTGAAAACGAATGTGTGTGTGCGTGTTCGGCAACGCATCAGGCTGCAACGTCATAATCGCATTTATTTTCTTACCGTATTCGGTTGCCACAGTCGTTTTGCGCATCTCTTCTTTTCGGGGAAATGGAACGTCTCGGTAGAACAGAGGAAAGGATGTGGCTGTCATCACTGAAGAGAGCGTTCGCTGCAAATGAGGTTCGCTCGTTTCGGTGCTTTTGGTATACTTCGCCTAGCCTGAGCGTGTTGTCAAAACTATATTGCGTTATTGGCTGTCCGCTAGGCATATCTCAGATGTGAGATGATATGGTCTAGTTGCACGTCGGGATACGCAAATTACTTTTGTTTGTGGAGTGACATCAATAATTTTGTTCGTGCGTTGAACTCAATAAAATCCGACTTGATAAAAATTTTCCGTCTTCATCGCGGTGTGATTTTAGCGAAGAATTAATGCGGCATCTGTTCCGAGCCCCTTCGCTGACATCGTTAACTTGGGTGCCCAGCCCGCTCGCTAATTATTTGTAATACGATAACATGAACTGTCTCGAATGAGAAAAGTGGTAAGTGCTTGGTTTTGTTTTCCTGTGGGCAACACAAAACATTCCTCAGGCCTCGAGTTATTTTGACTAGTGGAAACAAGAGGCTGCAAGCTTAATTAAAGCCCCACAAATGGTGATGTCTAACAATGTCTGACAATAATGCAACTACATGCGCTCTGCGGCGAGGTTTCCCGTGCTTCTATGCGACGCACCCACTCAACAGTACCACATAATTTATCTAAGGCATCTCTTGCGATTGCTAAGATGTTCGCATATGCTTGTATACTGGATGCCCTAGCCATTATTAACTTGACTTCTCGCACGCGTGTGAACGGGAACAGTGACACTCTATTTTAATTACACCAACACTCTATTCTAATTGATTATTTCCCTCCGTAAATTATTTAATTTGCGAGAACGCGCTGCATATCGTCTCCTATAAATACAACAGTGACAATTCTGTTAGTTTCATTCATCTGGTCACCAGTTCGTTATTATACATTTGACAAGCACACCACCTAGGAGCTACGAGAACACATAGATCATGTTCCTTCTTACGACTGTTTACAAAGGAACAGATCACGTCGCTTCGAACACATTAATTCGCAACATTTATAGAAGCAGATTTTATATTTTATCGCGTGCATCTCAAACCCCCTACGTGCACAGAAGACACGGTACAGGCTATACTCAGGGCAACAACCGGACCCTGTCGGGGCGTAACCTTTAGCAGACACTTCGGTTAAAAGGCAGCCGTGAAAAATTCTGTCTGGCTATAGACTCTGTGTCACGCGAATGTGACTATAAAACCGAAGGTTGGGAATTTACCTTACGGAGCCCCGTACTTTCTTTTCTAAAGGCGCGATTCTGCGTGGCCCATAATCAGAACTTCTGCTATCCGTTCCACAAAAGGAGTGCATATTAGACCTTCTCTAATGAAAACGCGCCTTCCTAACAAAGCGAAAACTAAAAAAGGGAGGGGGGGGGGGGTGCTTTCGCGTTAGACGTTTGATCAAATTAAGAAACAGCACAGGGCATACGCGTGGCGCATAATGAGAGGTCGTGTGCGGCTCCTCATTTTATTACACGCTTCGCGTCTTCTCGAGTGGAGGTCCTCGAAATTAAGAGCGAGATTTAAGGAAACGCTCCACGCGAGTCGGAGCTCCCAACTTTTGCAGTGCAACGAAAAAAGAACACGAAAAGCGCAGATAAGGAGGCGCGGGCTTTAAAACAGAGCTTACGCATCTGGAGCCATATGCGAAGTGCGGAGGCGAGGAACGCTGTCTTCGAGGACTTTGCCTTCTTCGGTTCTGCTTTACAAAGAAATCGATTAGCGAGACGCTTGTAAGGCGCTCGTCAAACGCGCGAACGAGAGTTGTAATTTGCGCGCCCAGTCGAAGAAGTGCCTTTCTTTTCATCGCGGCTACGTGTATAAGGCGTTCAAAAAAAAAAAAAAAAGGAAGGAGCGGGTGGCATTTCACGGAAGCCCCTACAGTTGACGCAGCAATTACTATGCTAAATGCACAACATCACGATATGTTTAAGTAACAGTATACTAAGGCATCAACGAACTATGGATAAGAACAGGCGCGCGTGCTAGCACACACGCTCACACACACACACACACACACACACACACACACACACACACACACACACACACACACACACACACACACACACACACACACACACACACACACACACACACACACACACGTACAAGCACACACCTCGCAATTTCAAGCGAAAGTCGGAGCATTCATAGCGTCAGCGATGCATTAGAGGATGCGCCGCGAGGCATCTCAATAGAAAATGGACGTGCATGAAGTGTGCAGTTCTTCAGTGCATAATTTACAGTAGGCCCTCACGCAATAATTGAACTAAGAGGCATAGCGAGCGGATGTGACTCATTTAACGCAAGCACTCGTTGCCAGAATAGGCGTGATCATACAAGCCGCATTGCTGCGGTATAGTGAATTCCGAGACAACGCGAGTGGAAAGAACAACGCACATAAAATCAAGACTATTCTCACCTAGCACACAATATTTCGATGATATGGAGCATGGTGACAGCCGCGCGCGGACAGGCACGGGGGCACCAAGACAGCATTTACAATGACGATGATCGTGGTTCCCTTAAGGAAAGGACGCTAATTCCTGTCGGAATTATTAATTCCGCTAATTCCTATTGGAAGCACGGCTAAGCGTCCGTCGGGGTAGGGGAAAGGAAGCGAAAGTTATTGAAAAAAGAGAAAAAGCCCTAGTGAAGGGCTTCGGAAAGTTTGACTAACTGGAATTCTTTAACGTGCACTGACGACGCACAGTACACGGGTCTCTGGCATTTTTGCCTTCATCGAAAATGCGACCGCCGCGGCGTGGATCAAACCCACGTTTTTTGGGTGGCAGCCGAGTACCGTAACTAATACACCTCACTGACGGATCAGCCTTCAAGGTCGACTTAGACGAGGCAGTGCACACCCAAGTGCTCTACCCCTCCCTCCTAGCCCAATCGTCATCACGTGACCTCCGGAGCCACCGTCCTCACCTGCTTAAAGCTTCGTGATGCGGGAACTCTGAGCTGCGCACATCGGCAGACCATGTCTTGCAGTAATGCCTTTGGACGTATCGACCAATGTCATCAACTTCTTTGGTTGGTGCAAACTTTATTCAGTGTCCTGCAGAGGCCTTAGCCAGCCGGGTCGTAGGTCTCCCACCAGGGGACGTCGAGCATGCGCAAATTGTGTGTCTTCTTCCTTTTTCGCCTCTGTGCTCTGCTTCAATTGATAGTCGGCGTTCGTGTTGTCCACTTCTTCCCTTTGTGTCCGTGTTTTACCCGCCATATCTTTTCACTTTGGGCCCTAACCAACTCGCTAAGCTTTCTGTCCTTTTGAGACCTCGTCTCTTTGCCGCCTCGGGGACCTGCTGGACGGCCCAGAGTTGGTCACCGAAGCTGAGCCTGCACAGGCCATCTTCGGCGGAAGGATTTTTGAGGTAGTGCCTTGTGCATTTTTGACACAGTCCCATAGCACGTGCGCGATGGTAACTGTTTGCGTTTGGCACATTATGCATTGGTCTGAGGTGTATAGTTCTGGGAATATTTGGTGGTAACCTGCTCTGCTGGGATATATGTTCGTTTGTAATTGACGGAAGGCTGTGGCTTGTACCCTACTTAGTTTGTGACTTGGTGGGGTATAGATGCGGAGTCCTAGGTAGTAGGCTTTGGTTATTTAGTTATAGTATGTCATCAACTGCTGCAAAATATTTATTTTAGAGAAGGATAGCCATTTATAGTTATTATGGCAAAGCGGGTTGTACGCAGAAAATGAAGCAGAGAACTGGCCGCTCACGTAATTCTGACGTGGCAGCGTTCACAAGCACATATTGTATCGGTTAATAGCCATGACTTTAAAGTAGTTCGTGTTTTCGGCCCAGATTTGTATACCTTACTCTTTGGGTGTCGTAAAATAACACAAAACTTATTTAAAAGCGGCTAATCAACAAATTATCATTGTAAGTACAAACTACCGTGGCTATTTGGAGCATCTATCTACGAATAATCATGCAACATAGAAGTGTCTTAGTAGTTGCCTAATTTTAAACCCCAAGAAACATCCCTGGCTAATAACGGCACCATTTGCTAGCTTCATAATAGTCTGGGTGACGATATGTTCTCAAAGGCAGCAAAGCACGTGGATGTTGGCAAATGCGTGCATACATACCTATTTACTAATGGGCGGCTACCTTCTGCCATTCGGAAAAATACGGGCGAACATGCTCAACTTTGTCGGTTCCTTAGCGTGGTGGTGAAATGACTCAGGTCATCAGTGCAGCCAACGAGTGTTATCCCCCTAGGACACACGCTGTAAGGCGATCCGCATGCAGCCCACGGTTCACAGGCCTCTAGGCTCAGAGCTTTACAGCCCTGGATCAAGTGGCGGCATGTAGGCACTCTGTGCAACCGGCTTCAGTCTTCGGACAGGCAACCCACCGCCGCTGTCCTGCTCGCAATTAGAGGCTGGCGCACTCGGAAGCAAAGAACGAGTTATCGAAAGTTGCTGGCGACTTGCCTCCGGGGAGTGAAGGTAGCATTTATATATAGAAGCTCGCTTGACTCTGCATTGATAAATAAGGGTTGGCGTAGTCGTACGTAGCAGGGTTTAGGGTTGTAGCTCCGTACACTCTGCGAGCTGTCCAGCCAATGGCGGCGTGGCTGTGGCAGTCCTTAGCGTACTGCGCTACCCGAGAATCGGCTTTTCGGTAGACTCGGCCATCCTCTGTTCATCTCTTTCATTGTTGTTTTGTCTTGCCTCTTCTTACACCCGCATGACTAAGATTAGTGTCTGCTCTCAGGGTCTATTCTGAAGATCGTATCTCATCGTATAAGACTAGCCCACCTAGCACTAGCATACATGTGAATGTACTTCATAAATAAGAAAGAAAAAAATGAGGTCGGGCTATGCTAATTTCTATTCTGACTTTTTTATACTCGTCCTTTTTAGCTGTGCATACTAGCCTGCATGGTTACGGAGTGATACCAACATTCAAAAGTAACAAATTTGTTGTCTTTACCTAGCTGTTGCCTGGCAAAGACAGTTCTGCGTATATCTGTAATCACAGATACGTTGTGTGTAAGACAGTTTCGAGAGAAAAGCTTGAACTTACTGAGAAACTAGGATGTCTAATTTTGTATCTTCGCAAACATTTCGTAAAGAACAGGTTTCTACGAGGAGCGTTATGTCACAAAGAAAACGAAAAATGTGCAAGGATATTGCAGAATATCCGCTACGATGTGCTTGCATGTCCTTGTGGGAATCGATCATCTTTTTATAACTATGCGATACTAGAAGGCTTATGCAATTTTAGGTCGCTGTTTTCGGCACAGCAGTTCACAAGAAATATTAGTTCAATCTAGAGAGTACGCGCAATATAGGCGAACATTTGCATTTTTTTCACCAGCAGCTCTAACCCTTCAAACGTCACGCAACAAGCCTTACGAAGAGCTAGGCTTCCACCACATTCACTGTGCGTACAGTGTTACTTAGTGGTGATGCGCTTCCTAATCACGTTAAGCCACCGCGCCCTCTTAATCCAGCCTTAGTGATACCCCCTCTACGCTGCGGCTGGGTTAGTGGCGGATCCTGTTAATATCGTTCCCGTATGAAGTTTTAGATTTGTTTTGTTTCCATCCTATCAGGCCTCTTAAATTGCTCCCGTCTATACGGTAGTGGAAGAAATCGTACCGTACACAGAGGTGTATTGTGAGAGATTAGATGTTGACGTTTCTTTTCTCTACGCTTTTTCTTCCCTCTTTGATTCAAGGCACGTTCTTCTCCTCTCTGAATCGGCACGCTCTCCTCTTAATCAGCGCTTCTTTTCTTTCTCAGTTCGTCTTCGTTCGTGATCGCTTACTTTCATTTATAATTGTTCTTTTTTTTCACTTTCTTTAAGCTCGACACTCTTCTCATGCGAAGTTTTGTGAGATCGAGATACGGAAAAGCAAACGAGAACAAATGAAAAGAGGGCGCTGGCTGTAGCAGCCGGAGCTGTAATTGCGAGCGCAGAGCTAGGTGCGCAAATCTCATTAGTATCGTGCGCCTCGCATTAAAAGTAATTAAACTCAATCCGACCGTAAATGACACAAAAATAGTAAACGAAGTCAGCGAAGTGCGTGCAAACTTATTTCGAGTGTTCACTAGCATTTCACCCTTGTTAACTTTATTCCGCTGAGCTTTATGCCTTCTATATTTTTTTGTCGCTACTCTAAGACTACGTGAAAGCACGAACATAGTAGGCGAGAAAGCACAGCGGAGAACTTGAGTGCTTTTTTCCTTAGGGGAGGGAAGGGGGGCGGAGGGGGGGGGGGGCAAGCAGCAACAAAAAACTGAAGTACGTTTTTGTGAGCAGCACATAAAGACGAGGTTGGAGTGGAAAGCCACCCTGTGAAGTAAACGGGGCCGAAAAGGCGGTTTTACGGGAGAAGTTCCTGTTGTGCATATTGTGCAGGAAGTGGCAGGCGCCCTCCACGACCCGCGGATACAGAGTCGGTGGCGATAAAGTGAGCACCCGCCGTCTTTTTAATTGGTGCTCACAAATATAATGGCACAGGAGTGACTTTTATCTTCTTGTGTGTGTGTGTGTGTGTGTGTGTGTGTGTGTGTGTGTGTGTGTGTGTGTGTGTGTGTGTGTGTGTGTGTGTGTGTGTGTGTGTGTGTGTGTGTGTGTGTGTGTGTGTGTGTGTGTGTGTTTCATTAGCTCGTCAAAGACGCTCCCAGTTGTCTCTACGACCTGACGTGAAGTTTTGATGTTCCTTGAGGTTCTTGGAAAACAGTTGATCACTTTGCTGTTTACATGTCTTCAGCGTATATAGCGTCAGAGCTCGCTTTTGCGAAGTTACCTGTCTGTCGTCTAATGGGTTTGTTTGAGAGTGCTCTTCTTCGGAAGTGCCCGGAAAGATGGTTTCACTTGCCCAATTTTTGACAATTTGCACTACCAACCTACTTGTCCTTTAGTGATACCTTTCGTAAGCGTTATCAGTGAGTGTGGCAAGTCGAGCGAGAGGACTTACGTTATTTGAATGCACGAAGATTTTGTATTACAGCTCGAAAAGCAGACGTCGGTAAAGCTACTGCGATGCCAAATTCCTCTGTTAACACGAATTACCCACATTCAATAAAGAAGACAGGTTTTCAACGCGACAAATTCAGCAGATAACAAATGCGCGCTTTTTACATGGGCTTGGACAGAGACGATTTATAGTGTAGCCTTGCAGTATTTAAAGAATGGCTGTGTTCCAGAACTCAGGGTAGACTGAGCAATACGCTGCAATCTGCAGGAGTTCTGCGACCAGAATAATGTAGCAGTTAGAAAAGGCAGGTGTTTAACTACATTATTTCAGAATGTCGTCTGGAGACAGTCGCAACATAACTTCGTCAGCATTATAGCCATACCTGATGGAGTATGGTTGACACCGTGCGTGTTGGCGGCATATCTGGTCTAGCGGCACGCATGCTTTTAAGTGGATAGAAAGCAAGCCTCGCGAGAAAGCTTCATTGGTCAATAACGCATATTTTTAGCTTGATTACGGATCGCGCTGGAAGATTCTATTGCAGTGTCCGCTTTATGCTAGAGCTGAGCTAATAAGAACAGATGGGATTTTGCGCGCTAAAACCGCGACATGATTATGAGGCGGACTCCGTAGGGGAGGGCTGCGGAAATTTTGCCCACCTGGGGTTCTGTAACGCCCATTGTGAACTCACAGCACACGGGCCTTCGTCATTTTCGCCTTCATATAAAACGCGACCGCTGCGGGTGCGATCGAAGCTGCGTGTTTCTGGTCCCCAGTCAGGTACCATGACCGCTAGACCGACCGCGGAGGACCCAAGATCAACAAAACGTGTTGTTGGACTAGTAGGTTCAGGATTTCTGCAGCAAAATTCGTACCGCAAGTCGACACAAAGACAGACAGGTAAGCGGGACTGGTGCTAACTTCAAACTGTTGTTTATTGCAGAAAAATATGCAAATATACATACAGCACAAGACTAGCATATCGTACCATATTCTCGATAATCTTAGAGAAAAAGGAGAAAGGCTAAGAGACAGCACGATCAAATATCCAACGAGACACAGCCACCTCACAACCACGCTTCATAGTTGATGATTCTGGTCATGTGCAGCATGACTTCATTCCTAACGAAGAGATATTGCCGAAGCACAGGAACACAGTGGTAAAAACACGAAGAGGGCTTGCGAACCATAAGAGACCAGGGCAATGGTTCTACCAGAACGGAACTCAAAACACAAGACCCAAAATTTAAATCCTAGTAGCAGAGCATCAATTTCATAAAATTATTTTGAACCTATTCATTAAAAAGTTAACGCGAAAAAATGACGATACATAAATGGCGAGGCGCTGCGTTAGAAAACACAAGCGTCACAAAAAATATGCGACTGATCCCCCTGTCAGAGGAATCGGTATAACGTGGAAATGGAATGTGTTTTTCACATAAGCAGCACCGTTTGACGTGGATGAACCCACGTTCACGTATCGCAGCCATAACGTCCATGACCAACCGATTGTGGTAACTGAAGTAGTTTACCTAACAAATGGACACAACTGATAGGAAATGCCGCGCGACAGAGGCATTAATAATGTTTGCTTGCGCCATATTGACCCGTTAACGTCGTTGCCGTACGTACTTGGGCGCTTAACGCAGCAGTTTTCTTGTTTCCATCAGGCTCGAAGAGTATAGTCGGCTGGGAAACGCCATCCACGACCAAAGGTAACCGGTGCTCTATCGCTACGCTATCGGCGCACATGCTCGAAGCTGTACGAACGTGGCTTATATTCTTTTTTATCTCGCTTCTTTCCCTCTTCTTCGATGCGCTCGCACGGTTCCGCACGCGTGCGTCGAGGAGCGCTTTGGAACGTGCCTGGAACAATGCCGCATTCCTGGAGAGGAGAGTGGAGCTGCATTGTATCACTTCACCTCTCCAGGATAGCGTCACCGTTCCAGGCAAAGTGCGCCTCGCCGCGTGCGCGCGGCACTGCACGAGCGCATCGAGACAGAAGAAGCGAAATAAGAAAGCATATAAGCCGCGTTCGTACAACACCGAGATCGCGCGCCGGTAGCGCAGTGGTAGAGAATAAGCCACCTTCCGTCGTGGAGCAGGTGGCTGTGAGTTCGATACCCGGTAGGTCATAAGAAGTTTTTCTGCGTGTTTTTCTTTGTTGTTCTTACATTGATGTTCTACTGAGTCACTTCCGTTACGGGAATGACGTCATGGGATCGTGGTGGACCCCGACATAGAGTACTTTTGTGTTAAAAAGAGAGAGTTGGCGCCACTCTCGAAGAAAAGCAATTGTGGCGCGAAAGCCGCCGCGTCGCCATCTTGAGAGCGTGTGGGACGAGTTAAGACCAACCCCGAGTATCACGCCGGTTAAGCTCTGGTGAAGCGCAGATCCGGAGTCACGAGCCGTGAAAAGGAGCAAAACCGTTTGTATATGTAGAAGGGTCTCCAGAATGATACTGGCCTGCGAGTCGCACCACCAGACGGCTGCGAAGGACATAAATGCCAATGGAAAAAAATACCGGTGTACATATGTTGATGTCTCATTGTTCTTCGCGGCTCCTTGTGATCCTGCGCAAAAGAAAGAAGAACTCGCAAAATCTTAGCCAAACAGAATTAAAGCTAGTCGGGGCGTTTCTTGTATACACTTTCATCTGCAAATATTAGCGTCATCATCATACCTGTGCCTTTCTTCTTCGTCGCTTGGATCTGGGATCATTACCATCGCGTATGTGTTGTGCTGGTTTGCCGAGGTCCCGGTCAAATAAATGTCACAACTGAAACTTAATAGTAGGTCGTGTTATGTTCGGCGATAGATCTATGGGAAGAGTAGGCGACGGCGGCCTAGCGCATTACGCAGTACGCAGTATATATAAGGGCGGCGGCTTTGTTACCGCGACGCCCGCGGTCGGTAATTGCTGTGCCGTACACAGCTGCACAGCGGCGGGACATGACGGGTTAGAGGTTTCTCTACCGTGGGACCGTAAAGAATTATCGGAGGGAACGCGGCGTCTGAGAAAGGAACACATGGGGGGAGCCGCTTGCAAGAACAGAGAGAGCTCATGGTCGTACTAATCCTTTGACTTTTCTGCTCGCTCGACTGTATGCCAAGGGGTCACCCGTTCGGTGGAGGTGACCGCGCCGTGGAAATGCACGGAAGTGCTTTCAATGACAATACACCTCTCGGTCAGTCCTGCTCAAGCAGCGACTTGGACGCATGCCGCCAGGTAAATAGAGTGGCAATTTGGTCCTGCCGCGGACTTATGTTAACTCACTACTAGGAATAGTGCCCGATGCTATCTTTCGCAGAAGCTCGGTGCGGGGAGCGGTTCGAAGTGTGGGAACCCGAAGGCGTAACCGTAGGCTCCGACAGAGAGAGTGAACACGGGTTTTATTGGTGAACTGCTGCAAATGGGTTGGTCCCAGAAGGCAGTCGCAGAAGCGATCGAATGTATTTAACGGGAAAAGAGAAAAGGGGGAGGAGGAGAGAGCTTAGCGCTAACTCGGGTCGCCGACGCGGAAAGGTGGACAGAGGTCGAGCTTGGCGCTTCCTTTGATCGAGAGGTGATGAAGTTGTGAAGCTTGGTGCTTACCCCGTTTGAGTGCAGACGTTAGGGGCTCGGAACAAACCGCTTGGCGTGGTTTGAACCCAGCTGAGTTTTCATGATGTCTGCTGACAGTACTTTGTAGATATTGTAGATCCAGTGTAAATAAACCTGCGTGTTTTGCTGTGAGGAAATCTTGGCCCAGACTCTGTCCTTCAACCTGCCTTCGGTCTTCGAACCATCAATAAAATTAAAACATTCGAAAATTTAACTGGTGGGACCGTCAGTTTCGCTGTTTGCACAGTCAGAGTGAAGCTGCCCCCTAAATTTGTGTTCCTTCGGAACCCAGGATGAAGTTGTGCGTGCTCAGTGAGGGTGTTGAGGATAGCCTATACTCTTTCTTCTGCATCCTTCTGTGCACCAGTACAGTTCGCTTACGCTTCCAGGTTTGTTCGGGAACACGCGTGAGTAGCAAAGATTTATATTCAGTTAAGTATAATGGGGCGCACGCCATTCGCGATGCGATTCGTTGTGCGCTAATTGCTCCTTATTTAATTAGTGTTGCAGACCCTGGCTCAAAAAGTCATGAACTGATCTTCTATGGTGAATAATATTTCAATCATCGTGCGTCACACAGACTGTCACAGATACAAGGGTTTATGCGCGCTATATGGGGATCACTGCCCATATTCGAAGAAATGATATCAATTACGCTTGTAGGCAGACTTAGATGCTCCTCTAAGCGAACGGTGAAGTAAAAAAAAAGAACGAAAAAAAAAACCCTTGCCTTCTTCATCTTGGGCTCAGGGTAATGGGCACACCCTTTCTTCCAGAGCGAGAGCTTCGAACACCATCCACTGTTACTCACCACTGGAGCTGGCGTCCAAGACAAGCGACTGGAAGACGACAATCGAATTACATGCAAGCGCGCTCGCTTTCGAACGCCATTAAGTCAGGCCTTCGGGGAGCAGTTAAGCATCATCCGCTTAACTGGAGCGACTGCGGGCTGTCTTTATCAATGAGAAAAATTTGGAAAGACTAGTCGCGAAGCTCTGTCAAACGACGCACTAAGTCGCCTCTGAAGTGCATCCATCCATCCATTACGCTGAGCGAGCGGTTCAAACTTCGCGTGTCACACGTGGAAGGGTATATGGAGAGACGGCTGAATTCCCTCTCAGGAGACAAGCCGACTTCGTTAACGTCTGGAATCAGCACTCGTCCCGGCGCAATGCAGCGAAGCGCTTTCAGAAGCACAAGACAAGTGTGCGCAAGACTCCCCGCAGTAATTGCGTTAGTCACACTCGAAGGGCTCCTATTTGCAGCATATATGAAGCGGCACCACAGCGGCGAGAACTGAGCGCTCTCCGCATGGATGCAGGCGCGTATGCATGTTGTATAAGCGTTTCACGAAGCGTTTGCTTTCATCTTTTTTCCACCGTAACTGCATTTTCTAGTAATTGCTTTCACTTGCAGCCACGTGAGAAGCTTGCTGAGATGTGTACGTCAATGAGAATAAGCTTATGTGATTACAAGGAAGGAGGTGATGAGAATAGAGCATATACTAACTAGTTACTAGCACATACATGCTACTAGTATTGGGATAAAAATGTAGAGGAAGCCGTTGCACTTACGAATATGAACACAGAGGACAGAATATATCAAATGTTCCTTAATATAGGTTAGTATAGGGCATCCAACCTTCAATGATGAAAACGTGTCGCCAGTGGGCGCTGCATGTTCAAGAAAGCTTTAGGTAGCTACACTGACTACCGTACTCCCTTAGCGAATAACAAAGCGATAAATATGGTATCTTTGTCCTACGTGTACGAATGCTAATAACCTGCAGCTTTCTTGCCCGTGGCGTGCTTATGGTATTCTGCTGCGCTGTTCAACTTCTTCTCGAGTCTTCTTACCACCCTTGAAGTTTTGGCATGCAATACATGTTAGTACTGGCAAAATGGGTTCGTTTTACATATCCCGCTTTAGTGGAAGAGGCATGTAGCCGGTGATGAATTGGGAATGCCCACCGTGTATGCAACAGCGGATATTTATTCTTTGATAAATTTCTGTAACGTGCATAGGCTACGCTGCTTTTAATAGACCGATCTCACCGCGCTGTTTCACCGCGCCACCGCTGCCGTAGTGCATGCCGGAACTTGTAGTACTCGCGGCGGTCGCGGTACGCTCAGATGCGTGGCTGGTGCATCAGGGAACAGCGTTAACAAGCTTTATCGGCCTTGTTTCGAAGAGTTGTGATGGTTGGATTTACGTCCTATGTGCCGGGATGCTACAAGAGCAGCTTGAAACAAAACTGCGTCGGTTTTTCTCGTGTTCGCGAAGAATGTCAAGCTCCGGCAGGAAATGGTGCGTCGGACAAACCGGCTCGTACGGCACACGGCTTGTTCAGCAGTGTTTGTGATTTTTGTGTTTTTTATGCAGGACACTTTAGCAATGCCCTACAGCGTCATAACAGCTCGGGCACATCACGGACGGACCGATCAATGACCGCAACGATTCACAGCGTGTGCATGATCACCTTGCCGGGCGATCTGCGCCAACGGCGTCGGAGTGGATACAGCTTGTGTTCTGGACAAAATTGTGCTCGCTAGAAAATGCTTAACCTCTTGCGAGTGATAACGACAGTCAAGCGTCAACGTGAACGAAAGATTTGATACAAGCCCAGCTTAGCGCATACTTTACGCTGCGCAGGGCTATTGGCACGCCGGCATCAATAGCAACCATCGGTGCCGCCGGTGTTTCGGTTTTCAATGCGTGATTTTATTGCGAGCACAAGTTAGAGTAAATACCAGTGACAAAACGTGTCATCTTATGTGCGCGAGCGGCCTGCATAGGGTCATACGCCTGCTGAGTTTATGTCGACGCAGTTTTGAAGTGGTAAGGCCTAGCGACGCCATCGGCGCCGAGCCTTCGGGTCTGAGGGCGGCGGGCAAAGCGGGCTGCCGTTTTTTCGTCGTTTTGCACCTGTCGCCAAAGTTACTCACCGACTCATCCGTACTTTATGCAGCAGGAACTGCTTGTCGTTTGCGATATTAGCAGCGGCCCGTAAGCTTTCGCTAACGGTGTGCGGAAGGTCATCGTTCCGCTAAGGTGGACGCGCCTTTAACCTCTTTATCGCGGTCGTTTTCCACCCATTCATATCTAGTGCATCACTGTGATCGAAGCCCTGTACTAACAACACACTGTGCATGTGAAGTTTTGCTTTGACAAAACAAGCGCAAAATCGTTCCTTCGACTAAGTCTTCAGTTTTCACCATTCCGCGCTCTTGGCGTTCTATCTCTGTACGATACGTGCTCTGAGACATCTTTACTTGTTTTTTTTTAATTGCGAATTATTCAGCGAATACAGGTAACAGCAATTCGAAGCGACACGGGCGCACGGACTAACGACGGGATCGTTGCCAGGTCGCATGTTGACATTCCAACCTTCTTATTTTCTTTTTTTTTCTCTAACAGCGCTACATCGCGGGACAAACTTCAATGAAACACGGTCACGGGAGGTTCGGACATCGTTTTCTGACGCGTTCAATCGTCGTCCACGCCAAAAGATGCGTGAAAAACGCCAGTAAACTTATAGCACGCAGCACGCACAGCCGTAGCAGTTGGGCTTTGAGAACTACAACTAAGATGGCGGCGGCGCCGCTTCTGGAAATTCGCGCATGCGCAGATCACGCGGTGAGATCGGTCTATTGGCTTAGATGCACGTACTTTTTGCACAGATTCCTTGGTACGACATAAAATATCCAGCACTCATTCGCTTGTGAGGACAGCGTTAACGCCTGTAACTAGTAACATTGTCTAGACGTAGGCAGAGCGCGAAGCAACTTCTGATAATAAACCACCCTTTTTCTATTTGACAAATCTGATTCGAGGTTCTGAGTCGCGTCTGCTAAAGTAAATCGGCTGGTGTTAGACTACTGCTCTGATAAAAAAAAAATAAATGCAGACAGAGACAGCCCGTAAGGAGATACAATTGCGCTAGGTTTCTCGGCTGTCATTTTGTCTCTTTGCAAAAGACTTCAGACGCTCTTTTAAATCCTGTGCACCTGGTTAGATCTCCACTTGAAAGCACATGCCTGTACTACTTGTCTCGCAGCGTATGAAGAATTTAGTCCGAATGGTCTAGGAACGAAAAGCGATCAGAAATAGAAGCGCCCCCTCTTCGCACACTCTTTACAAAAGCAAAAAAAAAAAGGAAAACCAAAGAAGAACGGAAGGAACTCTTACGAAACGTCTGGAACATCTTTCCGTTGGCGAGCCGTCTTTCTCAGACTTCACGTTCTCTTGTATGCCAAATATTCAAGATACGCACTATTCTAAGCAAACGCGATTCTGTCTAGAAAAGTCTGAGTGCTCCCCTTATAAGAAAAGCCTGCGATGTTATTAAGGAAAGTACTTCGGCACAAGTGGGTGTCGTCGACGAGTGGAATATTAGTAGGCGCGTCGAAAAGGCTGGAAAAGAGTCTAGCTGACATCTTTGCGATATATAAGCTCTATAACGGGCAGAATGAAAGCACAGTTATGCGATCGCCTACGTTTTGAGGCCTTGGTCTCATTTCGCCTACATTTATGGAGCCACCATCCATTATGGATCAAAAACCTATTTAGTATTAAGGAGATGTTTTTTTTTTTTGCTGTTGTTGTTGTTGTTGTTGTTGTTGTTACTGGAAACTAGGGCGGACAAAATAGGCCTAGTGCAGCACGCTTTCCTAATGCGAGTGAACACGTCGGCATCTGCAAGCATATTCTCCGTGCTGCTTCCCAGTATACTTAGGGTACTGAAGTCTACTGCTTCACGAAAAGCTGTCGTTTCCCCAGATAGGATAATAAAGCTTTAGCAAGACTGTTTCTCGGCCTACTCGGTATTTGCTCAACGACATATTTAGCCGCAAGGCAAAACATGGACAGTGTGGAAGGGTGCTACACAGCGACGAGCCCTTGTGTATTGTACTAACACCCGCTCTAAAAATTTAGGAAGTGGGGGTCATAATGCCTTTTCATCTGTTCTCGCCGCGAGATTAATTCAGGCTTCAGGTAACAACCACACCCACAGCGGCATCTAAGCAGCCAGTAACATGCTTGCGGGGGTGGTGGTACTGGTTGTCGTCCCCGTCGTCTTGGTTGTACTGGCTACCCAAGGAGAGGGGGAGAGAATGGCTGGGCACGTGGATATTCGTTACACTGTTATATAACGACAGCTTCGTTAACAAATATTACGCTAAGCTTTCTGCTATGATGCTGTTCAGAAATGCGCTGCAACAATGACCCTATACCTCATTAGTTAATCGGCTCGGCAACTGGGCGCGATGCTATAGGGACCTGAAGTTCTATTAAAATGCCTCTCACCATTGTAAATATTGATTACACATCGAGCAGTGTAAGGCGCCCTCTAGTGAGCATCTGACCTGCGAATACTTGATAATACGGTTAATTTTTTTTCAAGAGTCAACAAAAAGTAAACTACCCTATTACTACGGCACCAGGAAAGGCGCTTCAGTGCCTATGCAGACACGTTTCCCGCTGGCTTTCGGAAACAGAGTTACTTTCCTGCTCCCTTTGATATTCAGGAGCGGAGGAACCTCGTCACGTCTTCAGGTACAGCCTGTTTCCTTTTCGCTTTGTCCTCTTCCTGCTTTGGTTTCCGCCTCGAGCAATGCATTTTTATTGGTGGCTTTGCATGTCACGCAACGGGTGACTAATCGAAGTCACGTGCGTGGCTGTGTAGGGGAGGCATTGTTGTGTGGGACCCTGATTTTCTCTCGAAGAGCGGTAGGCTACCTCGGAAAGAGGGGCCGTGACCTCTTGCTAAACGTTTCGACATCTTTTTATATGATATTTTGGATTATTTACTCATGAAGCGGTGGTCTTTACACCCTCGCTGTACAGCACCAAAAATATTTGTGACATTATCTATCTGCATTGTTTCTTGTATCTGATAACAAGCAATAATTGGCAGCATAAGAGAAATGAATAACTGAACGCTGCTTCTCAGAGGGACTTCTCGAAATTAAACAGAATATAGCACTTAGATTACTGTAGAACAAATCGTGGGCCTTGTAAAATAGAATTCTCCATAATTACTGGTCACGGGCGTTGATTTACTACGGCCGAGTAGCAGGCAAAACCACAACGACAACTACAAATTTGATTCAGGCTTTTCGGACGGTGCCGTTCTCTAAACGAATGTAAATGTGCAAGCAGGCTTGTACGTCCATGGCCTCCGAGATGGTGTGGCGAATGTCGTTTCCGCCGACGCACCGCCCACGTTCAACCTCCCGCGTTAAGCCTTCGGCAACGAAAAGAAAAACGGAGCTGAATAATATCGCCAATCCGTAGCTGACGCATTGACAACGAAGCATCGTAAGCAACATTAAAAGTAAATACTACCGTCAGTATCGAACTAAACCCGGGAAGAGTACCGGTCAATGCCTTGGCATGTCCGAAGCGGCCGGTGCCCTTTTCACGGAAATCTCTCGGATTAAACTATACGGTAGATCTGAAACGAAAACAAAAAAAAGGTGGGCGTAGCTTGCCCTAATGGCTCAAGGCTGGACACAGCAGAGCTGATCGGTACCTAGCTAGTCCTAGCTTTTTCTAAGTTTTTTCTAACACGAAACCGTTCGTCGTGGTTAACTCTGATACCTTGCCCCTCAGCAGAGATTGCCGGCAGTTCCGGTAGACCTGTATTTTGTCGAGGTATGAGGCTTCGGGAAACACCTCGCGAAAAACTCCGAGGCCCAGCGAAGGCTTCCGAACGTTTCGCACCGATCTGAGCGCAAAGAGGTTCCCATCAAACAGGACGCGGTCACAGACGCAGCACACGCTCCACCGCCCGTGCGCAAGCTCTACGACGAAAGAGCGCATGCGCAGTCGTCAGTGACGTCACGACGTTCGGCGAAGAGCGGGGAAGGAGGAGCTGGCGGCCATCTGTGGCGTCGGCGGTTGCTAAGCAAGGGTGAGGCCAGCTCTTTTATTTTTTCTAGGCAAACAATGTACTTATGGTTTGACCAACAGTTTCGCGGTTAAAAATATGAATTAGTGGGTTCCACGTGCCACAACAATCGCGTGAATATGAGGCACGCCGTAGTGGGGCGCTTCGAATCAGTACTCCACATACGGGTTCCTTAATATGTGCCCGAATCGGATTACACGGCGTATCCATGTGTTTCGCCCCATCAGAATACGGCAATTGGGCCGGAAATCAAACACGCGTCCTTGGTCCTCACATCTAGCAGTTCAGCACAAAACCTGCTTCGCTTCCGCTTCGCATAATGCGAAGGTGTCCAACGTGCGTTAGCGTTGACCGTAAATGACGAAGCGCTCGGCCCCGTTATTTAGCAACGTACGAAGCGAAAATATTTGGCCGGTAGCTTTCACTATGCTATACTAAAGAGGATTCGCGCAATACTTTTTTGAAGAATGATGTCCAAAGCGCTTGTGTGGAAGCCGTTCTTTGCCAAAGGAAACAGGTCCTTTTCGTGGCGACCAGTGGAAGAAGCATTAGCAGTACGGTTGCTTCTTCACTGCGCCCGTCCCGTAAGCAAGAATAGCTCATCATGTATTGTTAGAAGAAGCGGAAACAAAAGACTTCCAGAATTTTCCCTAAGAGTTGATCAACAAAGTCAACGTGTACGTGCACAGGTGCGGGAACAAAAGCTTCCGCCGAGGAGAAACAGATGTACTTCATCGAACACGCACGGATGTGTAAGCGGGTCTTACTCAAATGACTCCAAGGCACGCATTCCGGCTTGGTCGAAAAACACGTATGCGTGTCGTGTGGTAACGGCGAGAACGCCAAGAAAGCGGGCCAATCAATGACCCGCTTGTCCCGCTTCTGTATTTTGCATCTACTGCCTACAGAACAATTGTTTCTTGTTGGCAGGCATTGACGATGGCAATGCCAGCCAGAACCCACAGCATCGATATCCCATTCCGATTAGCTGATTCTTTAAAGTGCTGCAGGGCTTCTACGATACAGAGTATTTCAGAAAGCCCAACAGAGCCAAAATCAGCATGAGTTACGTGCATCTAAGGCGTAATACTCATTCGATGATCTTTAGAGTTTTCTGCAATAGCACATGTCAGAAATAAATGCGGAAACAGTCTAATGGAGAGACTGCAACAGTTCCAATGGAGGACCTGCGCCTTTTATTTGGATACTTACGTGACACTGGTATCACACAGACACTTAATAGACAACTCCTGAGCAGTGAACGAGAGGCACATGTGTAGCGATTGTCAGGTTACATTGCCACATTAACCTCGCCTGCATATAATAAGCACTATCCGGCAAAAACAATCCATATATCGGTAAGCCAGACCTGGCTCTCGTTTGGTAGTTCTACAGACACTCATCGCAAGCTCTACAGACAGAGAGGCAGTCATCTGTAGCATTCCAGCTGTAATAGTCAAGGGACTCACGAAACCCAAGCCAAACTAGCTCGTTAGGCTTCGCATGTGTCGCAGTGCAGCCCGACTGCGTGGAACTACGCCGCTGGATTCCAGGTTAGTGCCGCGTTGAAGGCAGTAAATGACTCCTCTCTCGTGAACATTTCCTTAATGTCGAGGTTCGGGAAAGTGTTCCCGTGCACCAGTGAACCGTAACAGGCGAGTAAACAAGTTGATCATCACGCGAACGGTCTTAGCACGGTGGCTCACAGGAAGTGAGTTCTTAGGGACGCCGTAGGTACTGTGGAAAACTTCCCAAACATGTAAATGTGCGCTCTTTGACATGATATTCCTTAAAGGAGTCGGTATACGACAGTCAAAACGTGCGCCCGTAGTGCCATGATTAGAGCATGGGGCTTAATACAAATAATAATTCCTGGCGTTTTACGTCCCAAAACCACCATTTGATTATTAGAGACGACATACCGGAAGGCTCGGGATATTTTGACCTTTAATGTGCACTGACATCGTGCTGTACACCGGCCTCAACGTTTCGCCTCCATCGAAATGCAGCCACCGCGGCGTGGATTAGATCCCGCGAAGTACAGATTATCAGCCGAGTGCCATAGCCACTAGACCACCGCGGCGGGTCATAGCATGTGGTTTTGTTAGTGTAGAGGCCTACAGCACAAATACCGCCGTCCGAACATTTTACAGCAAAGCCGTATACCTCTCGTCGGTCGGAAAATTTCGTGGCGTAAACACGAAACGCCTGCTTAACAACTGAAGGCAAACGGCGTCTCTCTGTTTGCAATTATGCATGCAGAATGGAGCTCAGTACTCATGAATAATTCTGAGCAGGGTGTCGGAACGAAATGTTTTTCGTTCCGGTTTTCGTTTCGTTCCGCAGAAAAAAGTTCCGTTCCGTTTTCGTTCTGGAACGAAAACTAAACGTTCCGTAACGGTTCATAACGTTTTTTTTTTCAATAATAAGAACGAACAAAATACTTAATGTTAAAAGTACCTTTTAAAAACAGCAAAAGATACTGAACTAATACATAAAAATACAATAATAATTGTTGGGATTTTACGTCCCAAAGCCACGGTGTGACTATGAGGGAAGTCGCAAAAAGTTTCGAAGCAAGGACACAACATAAACTTGGTAATCATTTTTCCTCAAGTTTGAATCCCGAATTTTCGTCAAGGGGGGCACACGATTTCAAAAGCAGCAGGTCATCAAGTGTACTCGCCGATAAGCGAGACCGTTGCTCTGACAAAACGAACTTGAGTGCCGAAAATGCTCTCTCAACGCTGGCTTGTGTGACTCAGCACACCAAGGACCACTTGCGCTAACATGTACAGCTCCGGTTGCCACTCTTTGCGCTCGTCTCAAAATTTGAACACATAAGCGACGACAACGCCCTCTCCACAACGGCCTGTGTGAAGGCCGTTTCACATGACGCAGAAACACAGCGATTTTGCTTCGGCGACTAGAGCGATCGCGATTTTTTTCAAAAAAAATCGCTCTCGCTCTTGTCGCAACGGTCTGCGACGAGCGACCAAAAAGTTGGAATTTCGTCGCTCTGATCGCAGCGATCCGAACGATTTCCCGTCGAAATTGCGCCGAGCAGCAGCCCCCGCGCTGTTTCGCTGTCATGGCGGTGGAGTGTGTGTTTTATGATCGGAGCGATCGGGGGAGCCGTGGATTACCGAATCTGGTATGTAGTACTATTAATAGCGACACGAGAAGGAAAAAAATAAAACCTCGTACTTTATCATTCCTCCACTTGTATGTTTTTATTGAAGCAGTGGGTTGGTGTTTTAGCTTTCTTGTGTACTACGTCGAGCTTTCGCTTCGACGTAGTACAACACACGAACGCATTTGTTCCGTGCGCGGAGAAAGATTCCCGCTGGTTGATGTACTCGAGTTGAGACTCGACGCTATCGAATGTTTGCGACTTGCCTTGCATACACAATCGTTCTTTTTTTTTCTCTCTCTCTCTTTTTGAGATCGCTTGTGATTGCCGCACAGCCAAGGTATTGCAGCACGTACTTTGCGTGCACTCAAACGCGCATTGCGCGTTGTAAGTGCTATGAGCCTGCGATAATAATGATTGAGCACGACGTGGTCGCGAGGCATCCGATGGCGGGCTGCTTTTTTGTGCGCCAATTCGGCGAATGCTCTTGCTTTTCTTCCGCATCGAAATGAGGCCGCCGTGGCCGGAAATCGAACTCACATTCTAGCGGCGCGATATTGGGAGCGCGACACACGAACTTACAATTAAAGTGCTTTGTCAAGAAGCCGAGACCTTTGTATGTCGCCGGAACTTTCTGAACTGTTAATGCATGCAGTTTTCATGGATACGGGGCGCGCTAATTAACCAGAAATACTTCGCCTTACACCGATGCCGTAAATCGGGCACGTCATTGTTGGACTGACTATGCGACCAGTAACTAAATTTAGATAATTTTTGGTGTATTAATGTGTGCTTTTATAACGTACCATATCAGGAATGCTAGCAGCGTCGTTGATTTACTTTCAAAGCGTTGATGCGCAACAAGTATTATTAATAGCAGCTTTTTCTTCTTTTCTTATCTCGTGGACAACATTTTTTCCTTCACATATATTTATACGCATATATTTATAGGATTTGTATATTTCCTGCACCGGTTCTCACTTTATATAGTTATAATTAATTGTAAAACCTTCATGGCATGTAACAACACACCTTCATGGCATGTAACAACACTTCAAAGAAGATTACTTGTGCACGTAAATGCTTGCAGTGTACTTGTTTTGTCTTGTTTATGATGTTCATTATAGCACATCACTTAAAAAGAAACAAAAAAAAAAGAAAAGCGGGCAAGCAGCCTGCAAAGTTCTTATACAGTTGTTATATAGAAGAAAATGTGAAAGATCACAGCTAATCAAAATCATGCAGGGAAGTTGCCTTGTTGCATCCTTTTTCTGTAGGTTATATATAGTTTCCTCTTGGGTATGGACCAGTGTTGCACTTCAATAGCCATTCAGGTGTGAACGTGCATATTTAGGTGTGAAGCCATGCCACATTAAATAGAAACAGCTTGCCGACATATTTGAGAATGGTTTCATTAATACATAAATCCTGCTTTTACAAGTAAATAAATTTATAGAACTATGCATTTTTCGAACATATCTTCTGATGAAATTGAAGCACCGTGTAAATTTGTCATGGCATTATAAAACTCATTTCTGCAAATGAAGTGTGTACATTTGCACATTATGTAGTTTAATTCTATGTAATACGTACTGCAAACAAATAAAGGTCCAACCAGGAAAGAAATTGTGAGAACAACACATGTACATGTATCTCTCTATTAAAATTCATAAAGGAAAAGCAAGTGTGCATTAATGCGTAAACATGACCCAACTAAAGTACGGGACAATGCACTAGGGATGCATGGCAGAAATGGTGTGTCTTGGCAGTGCATGCTGTTTTGCAGCCATGCCTGGGAAAAAAATATACATCTTAAACAAGCGTGTTAAAAAATATGTGCACTAAATGTGCATGTTAGTCGAGGGACTCTTTAAGAGTTGCATCATTATGGAAGTCATTCCAAGGCCTAATTACCAGCCTATTAAAGTATAGGAAAAGATTGCAATATTTATAACATTTGAATGCAAATATTATGTCACACAGAAGGGTTTTGCACTGCTTGTTCTTATGGAGCTGCAAACAACAGTTTAGCAGTGATGCCTCAACTGTCACATTTGTCTTTCACAAGACTGTTGGCCTGGTTGATATAAAACAAGAAGAGAACAACAGGAAGAGTGGCACTTCCAGCTACTTTATTCAAGGCGCTAACCCAAGAATGTATACAAACAGCAAGCATGCACGGTCCCTTTCCAACGTCATAACATCCAGCAATCAAGCAATCTCGTCTCTGGTGCATATAACATAACTGATGTATAGCTGGTAACCAACAATTTGTACAGGCAACAAAACATACAATGATTCTTTTTTACAACTTGCCATTTTTATATATTGTTTTAATCTGTCACTTGCCATGGTGGCTGTGCCAGTTTGCAAAAACAGAAAGTAAGCTAACGCAATATTAAGGCGAAAACCTTATATTACTACGTTTCAAGGCTGTGTTGCACAGTACAAAAAACCAGAGTGTAGGCGAGCATCGAATAGGTGGAGTGCATCTCTCACTTCACTGTAAAGTTGATTAAGTATATCTTGCTCGTGCGGTCAGCTTTGTTGCCTTCGTATTACAACAAAGTTGACCGTGTCTTGCTGTGAAATCTCCTGCCACATCCTTGTAGGTGAAGGTGCACAAGGCTCTAGTTGCAAGCGAGGAAGACCGAGAAGGCACAGCGCTGCAGAAGAACCTTAAGCAACTCAAAATGCCATTTCTCACCACTGCTGCTGTAACAAAGCAGCTATGTGTGAAACTGCAGCAGCAGCAGCCCAAGAAGCAGATCAATGGAACTTGGCATTTGCCTTTTACATTCGCTTGGAAGTCTCTAAGCACCTGGTATAACAACACAGCATAAACCGGTATGGGCTTGTTACAATGCTCAAAATTGGTGACAATGGTGCCTGAAGCAGGTGTCCGAAACTGCTATCACTCATAATGAGAAAAAGTCCATACCCCCATCTCACCTGAAGGAAAACTAGCAATCTTTCAGTAATGTTTATCTCACTCTCTGCACGCCTGTGCACATTTGAACCCAGCCCAACAGGAGTAGTAGCACCCACTCCAGACTCTGGGCCTTATAAGTTGTCAGTCGTCGGCTATGGTTCCATCGACAAAGACGAGGAGAATTGGAGGGCGGGGGAGAAAATACAGAAGAGCAAGGAGATGACGACGGCAAGGAAGGAGAGGATGCAGATGACAAATGAGAAGTAAAGGAATTTGAAAAAGAAGACAGTGTAAGAGGAAGAACAAGAGGGGGGAGGAGAAGCAGGAATGGAAGAAGACCTAAAGAGAATAATAAGAGCACATGCAGGAAAGCTTACACTGTCACTGTGCTCTGTTCTTTGCAAAGGCCTGAGAGTCTTCTTACAATGCTGCCCTAACTTGTCCCAGTGGCTCGTTAAAGAAATTCTGCTGACATTGTGCAGTGGGGTTTTTCCTCTGAAAATGTGCACCTATCAGGTTCATGATACTCACCATTGGTGATTACTTCTCTATGCAAGTTACTTCAGGCAGTAAAACCTTTGCCAGGACAAAGAAATGGAAAAGACATCAAGAGAGTGCTGGCGATTGCTTACCCACACAGGTTGTCATGCAACGTCAAAAAAGAAGCATCAGAATTCAATCTGAATGTTGTTTTTATGCCCCTAACAAGCTCTCAAAGGTGTGTTTTCTAGACAAAGTGGCTGAAGTGTGCAAGATGCACAGGAACAAGTTCAGTACTTGCCAGTCGCACAGAGCAGCTTGGTTGCAGCAGACAAGAAAACCTGGCATCCTACGAGCAAAGTGACAATGTAGGTGGAGAAATGGTGTGTCCTCGAGGCATGGAGAAGGCAGAGTTTGAGGAGAGGAATCTGCTAGGCTGTGGCAGCGCGTGCCATGGCTCATTCATGAAACGGTTTGGCAAGGTGGAAATTGAATTTTCTTTGCATCACGACAGATGAAACTTCTGGCAAGTGGTCATCTTTTACATGTCATCCTATGGGTGCAATGCATAAAAACTGCGATACAGTCTCACATATTGCAAATATTCTCGGTTTTCTGTCTGCAGCATCAAAAACTAAACTCTGTGGGCATTTTGGCTGTAGTTTGTAATAAATATGTGCCATACAGCACTTGTAATGAGCTGCATGTAGTGACTCCAGTGCAGGTGACACCTGCCGCTGTAAGTCCCTCGTTCGCATGTTGTGAACAGGTATGGGCAAATGGCCTTGGGAAGAAAAGGTATGCAGGATGCTGCATAGTCTTTGTGATCTGCTGACTTTACAACTCTCACGGGCTTCTCAGACTCTTAAGTGCACTTTTTGTGTTGCAACAAAGGCTTGCGCTCTCTGGGATTTCCACCAGTGCCATTTTAGGATGGGACAGAAAATGTGTTGCGCCAAACTACAATAGCAGCGCATCCAGCAAAGTGAAGCCGATTACTTTCGACGTTCCCAGTGGCTCGATGAAAGTGGAGGCATGGGCTTGTACAATACCAAGGAAAGGTCGAGATCTCATGCCCCATAACTACGTTTGCTAGAAGCATTTCTCAAACAGTGAAATGGAGACGCAATGAAGGTGATCTTGGTGGTGACATCTCTCTTGACAAACCCAAGCGGCCTGTTTTGTTACTAGGTGCCGTGCCGTCACTATCTTTGCACTGTCTCAGCTACCTGTCTCCTGTTCTCAAAAAAAGAGAAAAGAAATGAGCCAATTGGACCTGGCGTGAAGTGCATTAACCACCAAAGACAGACTTTGGTGGTTAATGACACAAATATGCTTGCTGCTTGCCACTTTGAGGAAAATGAGATGGTGCATCCTCTCGCCTCCCTTTGCTGTAAGTCCAATGCCTTGAACAATAAGCAAAAAACGGCATATGTGTGGTGGAAAGACAAGGAACGACACTGTACCAATAGTTCTGGTAATGACCAAACCAGTCGAACCAGAGTTATTGAATAAATAAGTTTTGCATTCCAAAAAACATACTGTGCAAATAATTAGGTAATTGCCATGCAGGCAACACCTTTTTTCGTTTATATAACAAATAATTTGCGGCCACCAAGGTCACACAAGAAGCACATCAATTACAATGAATCGGCACTGGCTAGCCTTGACAGGTTGAACGGGCAAGCTTCTGCAGAAAGCCGACTCGCACAACAGAGCGTGTGTTGGCACCATGCCCTACAGCGTGATTTCACTGAGCTTCACTGAGCCACCCAAACAAGTACTGTTTCGCCGTCTGAAGAAATGCTCTGTGCGTCGAGGCCAATACAGCAGTTTTCTCTATAGCGGTGACCATCACACAAATGCTTCTCAATTCCAACAAGCGCATTTGATTGAGGAAATGCTATGGCAAGAAAACATTCTAAACTTCGAGGGACTCCCGAGATGGAACAGGATGGAGAGCAGTTTCTGAACCATTAGACAATGAATGCATGTCACAGAAACACAGTGTGCCCTGTTAATATTTCTGCTCGTCGACAGAATCCTTTTATTGCAGTAAAACCACGTATCTCCAAATACAGTCTGTTTGGAAATAGTACTTAAGGCCCTTATTGGCTGTTTTTGTTTTGCAAACAATTCTGTTCTAGCAGAAAAGAGGCATAGCAGGGAAACAGTCTACTACAGCTCTAAGTGCATGACTACGCTACTAACTCGTTATAAGACTATACATCAAAAATACCTTTCGTGCACGGCGTGGGGCAGTGCAACGTATTTTGCTTCTTTGGTCAGACTCGCAGTAACCTACTACGATTAGGAAACTAAACGACATCCGTATCTTCACAATGTAGTGACGCAACATGCAGGCTTCAACACAGGTGACTGCAGCTCCTTATAAATTTGTGATGCTAGTTGTTACACATCCACACCACGGATTCCACGACGGACGATCCGTGATATCGATGTTCACAAAACAAACTATTCCACATCATGCAAGCACACACGCGCACGCACACGCGCACGCACACACACACAGAGGCGTCATTTCTCGCGGCTTTCAAGATGCGAGTTTTCGGTTAGATGCGTGTTGCCGCGTTCGGTCACAACACAAACTAACCGTATTCCGTGCACAGACACACACATATACATCATTTGCAGATCCATAAATGTGGGCTTTGGTTAGATGCCGGCGTCGTCCGGTTCGGAAGCACTACAGTGTAGTAGGCACTTGCGAGCAAGATACACGAGCCATTCGTTGACAACTTGATGCTGAACACGGAGGATCATGCTTCGCGCACACGACGACTTCGAAGAATACGCGACCCTTCCTACGCGGCTACATCCATGGCGCAAAGTTTTTCTTCACGACGCGAAGCAGCCGAAGCAGCTGCTGTGCCGCTGCGCTACTGCCACCGCTATTTTCACGTCTTTACTGATATGCGGGAGCCGCTGTTGCGCACACCAAAATAATTTAGCCACTTGCAGCTGTTTTTAAATTACAATACATGCATGCTCTTCAATACTGTAAAACAAAAGTTAATAATATTATAACGCAGGGTTATTTAAACACATTTGAAGATAGCCGGTCGCTCCTGTCGCGGGAAAAACAGTCGCTGCAATCGCAAGTCATCTGAAACGAAACCGCCATTAAGCGACGGGAGCGAACAGAGCGATTGGAACGATTTTCGTCGCTGCAATCGCGGCATGTGAAACAGCCTTGAGAGGCATGCGAAACTCCGCTTGAATTTAATACAAACAGCTATGGTTGCCACTTCCTTGGTTTCCTGCATTATTTCAACGCATCTTTCCTTTGAAATACCTGCCCGAGATGCGCGCTGACGTTGAACCCTGAGTTATGCATCATTGCTCAAGTTGCATGACCTCGGTTGTTCCGGATCGTAAAGTCTTCCCGTGAACCGAAAAACGATAAAAAATATTTCGTTTTTGATCCGGAACGAAATAATAAATAACATTCCGGTTACGTTTTCGTTCCGGTCAAAAATATTGTTTTTTTCGTTTTTCGTTTTCGTTTTTCGTTCCGTTCCGACACTCTGATTCTGAGAAAATGAGGGCTTCTCAGTAAAAACCCATGTGTTAGTTGTGTAAACTAGTACTGTTGGTTGAAAGAATATAAACATACTCGCAGCTTACATGACTTGACCAAGAGGATGAAAAAAAACTTGGTGCCAGTTCTGTGCGCGAGAATAAAGAGCCCAAAACCACAAGGAAAGAAAACGACAAAACAAGAATCAAAACGGCATGCTCGTGAACAATGGAAACGCACTCCTACGCGTTCCCGGTAAGTATTAAGTTGCAGCTTCTTTCGAAAGGGCCTTTTGAAAGGGCCTTATGAAGGCTTCCAATCCTTTTGAAAGGATTGGAATGTGAAGTGCAAACCACATAACCAGCATCTGTGGTGTTCGATGCAGCTTCGCTGGGCATTCACGTCCGCAGGCGAGACGGCGGCCAATCTTTTAACATGCTCATTTATTCCCTTCAGTCGCAAATTATTGTCGAGTGTTTACAATGCGTCAAACCTGCGCATAATATCCAGGGCACGCCATATTTAATTCAGGGAAAGAAAACATGGTTTTGTATATATATATATGACGTGTGTTGTCAGTGCTCGAGTGAATTATTTGTAGACTTCTGCTGCCTATGAGTGTTTTCCGTTCACTGGTAATGTGCTGTAACTGTTGATTATGTGTTCTATCATTTATGTAACTAGGTGCTATAACATTGTGCGGGCCCCGCCACGGTGGTCTAGTGGCTAAGCTACTCGGCTGCTGATCCGAGGGTCGCGGGATCGAATCCCGGCGGCCGCGGCTGCATTTCGATGGAGGCGAAATGTTGAGGCCCGTGTGCTGTGCGATGTCAGTGCACGTTAAAGAACCCCAGGTGGTCGAAATTTCCGGAGCCCTCCACTACGGCGTCTCTCATAATCAGAACTGGTTTTGGGACGTTAAACCCCACAAAACAACAACCATAACATTGTGCGGCTTTGTATTTCTGTTTTCGTTGCCCCTCCTTCATGGGCCTAAGTATAGGCCTGTGGAACTTGTAAATAAATAAACAAATAAATGAATGACTACACAAATAAAATGTTGGATGTACGATCAATAATTGTAATCAGCCTAATTAAGTATAATATATTCTGAAATCGGTCATCATTAATTTTGTCACGAAAGCACTCGCAAGTTAGAGTTCAAGCACTGGTTCACTTCGTCACTGGCTGCGTTCACGGCGGGCCAACTAAAATTATATTTTAGCAGCGAAGCTGCTTAAGCTCCTCAAAATTTCGCTTGTCGCGAAATACGACCTTTCCTAGCAACCAAACGACGCTACATCCACCACCATAGCCTTGTGCCATCACGCTAACATGTAATGTGACCAGCATAACGATGTATCGTCATCCTTTGTCTCGTAATATTACGTCAGAAAGACACGTGACAAGAAGACGATAACGGAAAGATGAAGAACATAAAGATGAACATGATGATAGTGATGATGAAGTTGGAGACGATATGGAGACGAAGGTGTGGACGATAATGGTTATGATGATGAAGAAGATGGTGATGATTATGACGATGATAATGACAATTATGATAAGATGACGATGAAGACTAAGATTATGAACTTGATGATGATGATGATAACCGGCCAGCTTCGCTGTGGCCTTGCGCAGCCTTGCGGAGGCTGCATACAATTTTTTGACGTCGCTCCCCGAACACACCGCGTCGACCCACTCGTCCTATATAATGCCGTCAGAAAATAATTCTCTGTACGAATACACCGCAAAATGTAGCAAAGTGACGACGCAAGGGATTCTTAGAGGGTCCGATGAATTCACAGATCAGTGTCTCTTGCTCTTCGTGAACGCTTTTGCTCTGAACTGCTGAAAAAAAAGGGTGGGTTACGTGAACAGTTGTGTATCCTCTTCTGAAGGGGTATACAGTGTACATATCCTAAAACGACGCACGCGTGCGTGCATGAATACATGCGTGTGTAAGTAAGTTGGCGAAGTCACCTTTTTCTGGGTCGTCCAGCCAACCGGAATCCGTCGTGCTAGCTCACGAAGCGCTATGCGTGCTTAGAGCTTCTCGGGTGAGTGAGAAAACTTTATTTTGTCCACAATAGACGCGAGTGAACGCAACGTCACCGGGGTAGGTCCACTTCTTGCGGGTCCCGTGGACGGCCTGGATTTGTAAGGTCCGGTCTCGAGCCTTAATCAGCTTCGTCTTGTCGTGTTCGGTAAAAGGGGAACCGGCAGAGGCACAGCCCAACAGGACATGCTCGGAGGTAGCATAACCGCCGCACAGGGGGCAGTCCGGGCTTGGGAACCATTCGGGGTACACTGTGTGCAGTGCCATAGAGCTCGGGTACGTGCTTGTCTGCAGAAGCCTGAGAGTGACAGCCTGGGCCCTGCACAGCGAGGAGTGCGGCAGAGGCAAGAGTCTTCCTTAAATATACTGGCGTTCGCAGATCTCGTTGTTCGAGCAGAGAGGCGATCGGGTCGCCCTGGCGAGGACGTGTTACCGCCGGGCGCACGGTAAGTCAAACCTTTAAAAGAAAATGTGTTTGTTTTATGCAAGGACTTCTCGCTTCACTACAGAAAGCTGGGGTTATAGTGGCAAATGGAATCGCGTTAATGTCACTAAAAGGGCGAGGCATCCCGAGTTCGTTCGGTACGGCGGGAAGGGTAGGCGACGTTCATGAGGCCGAGTATTCCAGCACATCCCCCGAAGCAACGCGTCCCCATTTGCGATGTTCCGCAACTATACTGCGAAACGTCTGGCAAACCTGTCAGCGAGCATCTAACGAGCATTTCATTGGCTAACACATAGCATCTAAACCCTGTGAAAAAATAAATTCGGCAGATCGCATGCATTGCGTGAATCGACGCGGCAAACTTCACTTTCAGAAGCGTCAACGGTTTAGAGCTGAGCACTTATTGGGGGAGCCTGCTGAAGTTGGAGGACGACGTTGAACGATCGAGTAGATGTAGCTAAGTCACGTACTAAGAAACCCTTCTTTCTTCTTGGGTGGGCGGGATGGCTCCACAGTATAAAGGTATGTAAACGCTTTGATCATGTGCCAGATGTAGCCTATAATGTGTACGAAACTCTCGAAAGCATTGGGAAAACACCGTTAAAAAAAAAACCCTAATCCATGTCGTATGGTTTCTTGCCTGCCCTTTGTGTTGGTCTCCTTGCGTTGTATTAATAGTGGATTGCTGCTTGCGCTTGCCTAAAGCTAATGATCGGGTGTACTCCTAGTGCCAATGGTTTCTCAAGTTTCAGAGCTGTATTCATTCCATGCATGTGTTAGGTGCTTTAAGCAAAAAACAATAATTCGCCCTTCTCTCATATTAACTTAGAAGCGTTTCACCTATCATATTCAACAATGTCCGGGGCCCGGGTCCGTCGTTCGCAAACTGCTTAGCAGTGAAGTCATTGGTGTAAATATCTAAGACGAAACAAGCCTATTTTCGGCTGCTAATAAACGTACGTGTCGATGCGCGTGGGAAGTTACTTTCTGCTAGGCACCTGAAGAACACAAATGCTGCAGAGCACTCAACAGCGTCCGAGGACCGCCTCAAAATATCTCTCATTTCATCACTGCTTCTAGGTGCCCCTTCTTTATGTCCTGACGATTAGCTAGCGTAAAGGTTAAGCAACAGATTTCTCTTAACCCCCAACTATCCGAACTTTTCTGCACTGTACCAGCAGTGGCAGTGGCTTCGTAGAAAGCGGGTGGATAGGAGCGGATTGCGCAAAAGCTCTTTCTAAAGCGAAATCCTATCCCGTTATTTGCGAAGCGCCGTGCGGTTCGTGAACCCAGGGGGAACCTTCAAAATAGCAGAAAATAGCAGTGACTTTGCAGACAGCACGATCAGCTACTGCAGCGCACCGTTTCCACGGTCCTGTCAGCTGTTTCTTTTCTCTTTTTGTTCTTTCTGCTATTTTCGCCAGCCTGCAATCCGGGTAGAATTACGGGTGATAGGACAGTTCTCAGACTACTTTCAGTCTTTCGCCTTTCTATTCGGAGGCTTACGCAAACCCTCAGGCATCCATGAGAGGCTGAGCAAACAAGGAGGCTTCTTTTGAGCCAACGAATAGCGCTGAGGTCATCGTCTCATGTGATGGTGCAATAAATTACTTGAATTTAGTTTTCTTTTTATTGTCACAGCGATTATACGAAGACTCCGGGAGCATTAGCGCCCTTGGCGTGGCTGAGCTGTCTGCGAGTGCAACGGCGCGTATGACTAGTACGGCCCGAGCGATCAAGAGTTGGTGCATGTCCGTGGACCATGGGTTGGAAATCACGGGATCTGTTGCGAAGGGTCGAGTATTCCAGGGTGAGCAGGTAACGGTGGCGCGTTGTACTCGTGCGCGCGAGTTTTGAAGATGACGTAACCTGTTCAGGTTCTTGGCCGCTTCCAAGATTTGACGTGGAAATAAAGAAAGGGCAGCACGGAAGGCTCGCCTTGTGAAGTAATTACGTGCCAAAGCCCTGATAATATTATAAAGCACGCTGGAATAGCGGGATCTAGAAATTGCGACCACTTAGTATTCGTTACCGTGCACTGACATTGCACTGTGCATGGGCCTTCCAGTATTTCGGCTCCGTAGAAATGCGACCGCCGCGGCACGGCTCGAGCCTAAGTCTGTCGGGTCAGCATCCGAGCACCTTAACCGCTGTCCCACAGCGGCGCTCATTGTGGTAGCATTTCTAGAAAAGCGAAATGCTGCACGTCCGTGCACGCGCACTCTATGTTTTGGTTAAAAGAACTGAAATTTTCATTACAGCTGCTTCACAATGAAAACACTGTCATTCGCGTTCGCCGACAGCTAACAACCCTTACGAACTGTGGGCGTAACTGCGATGAAATATGACCATTTTACAAGCGACGGAGCGTTTGATTACGAGTACTGATTTTCATTTCTTTTATTTCGTCTACGCTACGTGTCTCAGAAAAAAAAAAAAATTTGCCTCACCGGTGACTAGTCGTTAAGAGGGCGCTTCAATAAGTAGTATAATTTCACTCGTCTTGAAACTTTCAGCGCGCATACCGCAAACTAGGACGTAAGGAAGAAGAACAGACAAGCGCTGACGGACAACTCAGCTTAGACGATGTACACGCGTATACGTGCCCAAGCTAACATAGCAGCGTATGTGCAAAAGCGTACAGAAAAATGTCACAGACAATACACTAAAAACATACGCGTCGGCATGTATCTACAACATCCAGCAATGCTACAGAAGTGTTCAAGCAGCATTTCAAAAGGACAACCCTTGGTAATTTGGTTCTACCTATGGTTCACTCATGCAGTTATCTGCATGTCTCTTGATATGAAAGTTTTGATTATTTCTCGTGTTATCCTAGTATCAGACTAATATCCTACTATCTGACCAAACAGCTCTGCATTGGAATTTTTATTAAATGCGAAGCATTTCCTTAGCGAACTTCGGCGACTTTGAGCGTATCTATCTATCTATCTATCTATCTATCTATCTATCTATCTATCTATCTATCTATCTAT
This sequence comes from Hyalomma asiaticum, assembly GCA_013339685.2. Taxonomy (NCBI): domain Eukaryota; kingdom Metazoa; phylum Arthropoda; class Arachnida; order Ixodida; family Ixodidae; genus Hyalomma; species Hyalomma asiaticum. The sequence goes on along the minus strand of CM023482.1, from coordinate 106,483,074 downwards.
CTATCTATCTATCTATCTATCTATCTATCTATCTATCTATCTATCCGCCTACGACTTTGTACTCTCCTGGCCGTTTCGTTAACGGGATGTATACGAAAATTGGTATGCCACAACACGGCTGCACGATGAACATAAATGACAGGTCATAACGTGAAAAATCATGACAGGCTTGTCATGAGCAGCATGACTTAAATGCCACAGTCTTGGTGCTCTCCTGGCCGTTTCGTTAATCGGACGTATACGAAAACTGGTATACCACAACATGACTGCACGACGAACATAAATGACTGGTCATAACTTGAAAATCAGGACATGCATGTCATGAGCGGCATGATTTACATGCCACGGTCTTAATGCTCTCCTGGCCGTTTCGTTAAGGCGATGTATACGAAAATTGGTATGGCAAAACGTGACTGCATGAAAAACATAAATGACATGTCACTACATGAGAATCATGATATGCATGTCATGAGCGACATGATTTACATGCCACGGTCTTGGGGCTCTCCTGGCCGTTTCGTTAATGGGATGTATACGAAAATTGGTATGCCACAACATGACTGTGTGACGAACATAAATGGCATGGCACTATATGAGAATCATGACATGCATGTCATGAGCTGCATGATTTACATGCCACGCGTTTCGTTAATGGGATGTATACCAAAATTGCTATGGCACAACACGACTGCATGACGAACGTAAATGACAAGTCATAACATTACAATCATGACATGTGTGTCATGAGCGGCATAGTTTACATGCCACAGTATTTCTGCTCTTGTGGCCGTTTCGCTAACTTCGTATGTACCAAAATCGGTATAGCGAGACAACTATGCAGTTCATTTTACGTTCCTGATGCGTGCTTCGCATTTCTTTGATTCCCACTGCACGTGGGATATGCCATTTTTTAAATGATTGGCTAAATGTGAGCAATCGTTCGTGTGTGCATTGCGTGTTAGCTTGGGCGCAATGTGAAGGTTATCGGGCGAGCGTCGACCGGCCGTACGTCCCAAACACCACGCGGCCGGATTCAGAACCATAATATCAAGATTTTTCATTGAATCCCGGCCGCAGCGGCTGCATTTCGATGGAGGCGAAATGGTGAGGCCCGTGTGCTGTGCGATGTCTGTGCACGTTAAAGAACCCCAGGTGGTCGAAATTTCCGGAGACTTCCACTACGGCGTCTCTCGTAATCAGAGCTGGTTTTGGGACGTTAAACCCCACAAATCATCAATCAAGATTTTTCATTGTTCTCTCATTGATGGCAGTTCTGCGCTGCAACACTTTCCTCCACTGCAAACTGGCCGCCCTTTCTCTCTATCTTTCTTATTTTTTCCTATTCGCTAGGATTAAGCGCAGACGGGGCAGCATCTTATCTTCGTGGTCGTAGAAGGGAGTAATCGCTGATTAAGAAACAGCAAAAAAAGTGCCAGGCCTGCGCGGAACTGCAGGACAGTGACAGCGTAAGCTGGAGGAGCTACTTTCTTAGAGGCCTCTTTAAACGCTTGAGGAAACTAGTGCAAGTAGAAGTGGTAGGTATCTCCTGCTCCATAACTTATCATTTTGCCAAGTAGGGAAGTACCCACTACGCCTTAATTACCAGTGCCTCCGTAATGGGTTCAGAGCTACAAAGCATGCAGCCCTGAGTTCTTTCAAATGATTCCTCGACCTCGTTAAACAATCCATTTTCGCGTCGTGTAGCGGTGTATTACTATTTTTCAACGTAACATTACGTTTGTTAATGCGATTCCGCGGCAGACGTTATACCTGTTTAGGTCTTTTAGCGATGATTTTTCAACCACAGGCGTAGCTAAGGTTCTTTTTCTTTATTACATGGAAATGACAACTGAAGTTAAAGATCAGGATGAGAACGACTTCACACTCAAAAATCAGGCAAACACACACATGCGTCTTACAAGCGCATCCATTCAGGCGGCGACTCCTGAGCCGCATGCACACTTCTTACGTAGGCTACAGTTTCTCGGTAGAATGATCTTGTCGAACGTGGGTTTTCCGCATGGCGATCACACAGTCTTGATCTCCATAGGCTGTATAAACCAAGCACTATGAACATGTCATAGGGAGGACCGGTAATCGTTTTGAACGGTAGAAATCGAATTGAGTAAGGAGTGATGTCCATGTCCTTTTTAAGAGTTCGCTGGAGAATGTCCCCAAAAAATATTGCATCCGTACAGTCAATAAAACAGTGATCAATTGTTTCTGCACTTGGACAGAGCCGACAGTTCAAGGACCACTGCACGAAGCAGCCCTTCGCGTTCAACCAGGTTTTAACGGGAAGTGTTCCCGAATGCAGTTTAAAGAAAAATGTTTTGACACCGGGAGGTATACACATTTTCGAAACCCTTCTAAGTACATTTTGATAAGACCGACCTAAATAATGTGTCCGATACAAAGTGTTAGAACGCTCGAATGCCACGCAGAGAGCCTGGGTTCGAATCCAGGCAGAGGACAAGTTGGAATACTCGTCGGTCATGGTTATTTTTTCTAAAATTTGCAGCGATAGTGGTTACGGACACTGGCGGCGGCAGCGGCGGCGGCGGACAACTACGGCGCAAGAACGAACGTTGTTGTGATCTCATAACAGCTTACGCTGTAAAAGTGGGTGGAATGCAGGCCCGATACCTTCCTCTCCTCGAAAGAGGATTCTGGGTCGAGGCGCTGCTGTTGTTCTTGGTCGACACTCGCGCGATAAACTTCAAATCGTGCTCGACTGTACGTGTGTCTTCTTTCACCAATAAGTTGGGAGTCACCGCTTGTCTGTCTTCTCCCTTTCCGTCCTCATCTCTTGTGTGCTCGCTGAAAATTTCAGTATGATCTCATACCAAGTCGCCTAACTTGAAATACCTATATAAATTAACCGTACTAAACTTTATTGCCGTTAAACGCGTCCAAAGCTTAAAATTTTCAAGTTGCGGGTCATAAACTCGATCTCACATCCGGGGAACATATCCACCCCTCTCTCTCTTTTACATAAGTTCCCTCTCCTACTACCACTTTCATGTTTCGCGCGCCTTTGCTGCGAAAGCGAACTGAGCGCCGCGCTGAAATAAAAGAAGACGGCATTCTTATTTTGCTGGCATGGCCGGCGCACGATTTTCAGCAAAGGGGGCGGTGACCGAAGAACATGCGGCAGACCCGGCAGACCCTCGACAACGACGACAAGCCCCCGCGGACGGCGTCGGAGCGTAGCTGGGGGGACCGATGTGGTGAGTATACTCTTTCCCCGCCCTTAGCGTGCCCCGTTTAAAAAGGAATGACAAAGTGAATCGACCACGGCACTTGTCGGGTGCCGCGAGCAGAGGTCGACATGACTCATGCATTAAGCAAGCGCGTCCTGACACCTCATCGTTAATTACGGCAGCTTTGAAAACAAACCATGAACAAACAGAGAAATAAAGAAAAACGCTTCTGCGCGATGCGTACCGAGCTTAAAATACTTCCTGAAAAGCAATGTGCAAGCCTGTGATTCAGCGGCGTAAAATCATAAGAGCGAAAGGGATAGTTGATGTTGATTGCTGTCATCGTGGTTTGACGTGACTTTCCCCGGGACCCTGTGGTAACTGTAATTGGACGCGCCTAAACCCTGCGTTGGATGAGACGTGCTACTTCAGATGGATGGGACTCGAGTGTTCTGGCGAAATGAATTGGGCAGGACAAGTTTAGGTGCGCTGTCAAAGTCACGGACGTTAGTGTATACGGAAAGGCGTGAATTTATAATTGAGGTTTAATTTTTATTGGCGCTTTTTCGCTGTTTATTCTCCGACGTACGAGCAGTCAGAAATTTGAGCGCTGACAGGGCGATGCAGTCGCTTGTTCGAAAAACTGCGTGTGCGCGACATTGATAGCGTGGTGTCACGTGTCAGGAACACACGAAGTGCCTGCATCCGAGCGTGACAGCGGTGTATAAGTGCTTGTGTGATGTCCTCGAGAACCGCACGAGCAAAGTTATCGGCCTTCATGGTATATCTGCATAGCCGTAGGGATCGGAAGACTCACGCGCTGGTTGTGGCGTGACAAGCGCGCAAAGCGAATGATTACCGCACGCAGTGCCCGCTGTGAAACATCAGCCATAGAACGCATGCGTTAATTTTTTGTTTTTCCTATCACAGAGAAGCTGTTGTAGGCTAGATTCCGGAAGATCGTATCCGTAGGCAAGAATATCAGACACGTCGGCGCACCTCGTGGCGTCGTATGAAACGGTGAGTTGGCAGCGTTGTCAAGTTAGGCTTGTCAAAAAAAGCGAAGATTGTACCTCGCTTATCGCAGGACCTCACGTTCTACTTCTCTATTACGCGACTTAGCTCATCCTAGCGGCCACGTGAGGGCTTCATCACTGGTACGCGTGCTTTGTTTGGCACAGGCGTCTTCAATAAAAGGCCGTCTTTCTACTATACGTTTTCTCCACGAATCGCGTTTTTCCGCGGTATCGTAACGTTAGAGATTGCGCTAGTGATGTCTTCAATTGCTCTTTAGATTTGCCATGGGTTGGGTGCGTGTCTTACGTTTCAAAGAGGAGCAGCGAGTGTACGGGGGGACGTCTCCCTTGTGCTTTCAAGAGCTGAGTGAGCGGCGTTATCGGCGTGTTCGTTTCCTAAGATGCCGCACCGACTTGGCAGCCAGTGAAATGTCAAATAGTGTCCTTTATTATGTGATATATAGAAAGAACACGTAATCTCGAATACCAGCTGTTCGTATGGCCCGCGACGCGCAACTGATAGAGCAGATTGTAGGGCTGCCTTTGAGTCGATGAAGATTTACCATTTTAGAGGTGGTCTTCGGTCGACTAGAACAGCGCGCAGAACAGCTTGTTCCGCAGCTGTCGATATCCTTGGACGGTCTGCGCTAAAGCTGCTCGTAATAGTTATTGCTGGGACACCCACTGCTCTGGACGAGCGCTGGAACTTCTGGAACCATCAGTGTAAATACCTATGTACACTGTCCACATACCTCTCCTGCAAAAGAAGCAGAGACATTTGTTTCAGCACGGGCAACGACAGCTCAGACTTTCTTCTAATTTCTCGTACACTGAGATGCACTGTAAAATGAATAAGACACTAAGGAGGCTGATGTAGCTGGGTCACAACACACGCAGTATAACTGTGACGGAGTTAATCTGTCTTTATGCAGGTCATTTCAGTGTAAGGACATTCGATGTGGAGGCGTTCGACTGTTCTGTGATTGAAATACAGCATGTCAGCAGCTCTAAACAATCATAAGGAGGAGCAAACCTGCAGTTTCTGGGTTGCGAGCACTCGCATATCGAGGCAGAAAATCAGAGGCTGTGTACTCTGTTTATTTCCGAAGCATATTTCCTTCTGGGCACTCTTGAACATATATGTTGCCAGCGCTGAATCAACAAAATCTAGGCAATGTTCTCCGCGCTTTTTTTTTTCAGCACCTAACATAATATCGCACCGCTGCCATAGTCGTTTGGAAGAATGGATAATTCGGTTGTTTTATTTTCTTTCTTCCATTCTTGAATTGCTTTTCAGATTCCGTCACGCACCAATGTCTTTTGTTGAAAAGCCGTTACTCTAAGTATCAATTTCGAATTTCACAGTGGCGGCGTGGCAGACCCCCAACTTCCATTCACTTTCTTTCCGCACTCAGTGACGATATACTTCTTTCTTCAGACTTCCTATTTTCTCCACCCCCCTTTCAGTACTCCCATTCTTCTCATGAAATTCTATAGGTTTATTTTTGAACACTGAGTCATTCAACTTTTTTTTTTTTCAACTCCGCGACCCGCTACATCTTCCTCCGTGCAGTGAGTTGTGGGCTATGGCATTCTTAGCTCTGCGTTTGTACTTTGTTTTTCTTCTTCTTCCTTTTCCCCGACTTCAGGGTCTATACAATGGCTTGTCTTGGCCTCGGATTCTCTCCAAAAGATGGTAAATATGCAGAAGCGAGCCGTATACTCTTAGCGGAGTGAACTTCAAGCGCCGCCCTATTCATGCAAGGCGAACCGGGACGGGTGCATAGGCCGTAGAGCCAGCAAGTTTTCCCCAACAGCTGTGTTGTGTAGACTACCCAACCTCCGTGCCCTCATCCCTCTTTCCCTTCGTCCCACTCACTTTATTAACCTCTTTCTTTCTTTACTCTGCCTTTTTGCGATGCTTCTTCACTGGAGCAGCATCGAAGTACCTTATTCTTGTTTGTTTGTTATCGTTTTTACGAGAACTTGAAAAAGGCTCTACATACAATGAGATCGCAAGTGCACCCTGCCATTTTATTGCTTCGCCTCCGCAAATCTAATACGGGTTGTAGACGTCTTATCTTTAAGGAGATGTTGAAAAGAGGGGAAAAAATGGCAAAGATGCACATTTATGTAAGAGCATTCACGCGTGTACTCGGGTTGCTTCACGCGAAGCTGGCGAAAGTCTACGTATGCAACTTCACGAAAACCGCGGACACACGGACCCACCATCTGAACACACGTCACTGTTTCGTGTTACAATGGTTCGCGCAATATTTCGCGCCACTATATTTGCCCCGAATTTCGAGCGAAACGTTATTTTTTTGTCAATGGTAGCCAACATGTCTCAGCGTCACTATTTCCTTGCACGTGCGTTTACGAACTAGTTCCAGTGCTAAAGGTGTTTTGCGGATACGGACTCTTGAAACAACGATGTGAATTTACCAGCATGCAGCCGTAACGGCAATTCTATTTACCTCGCAAAACTGCTGCGGTGCACTCAGCATTATAAGGCGGCAACTGACGCAATTCGCAGATACCTCGCCCCCTTATTGTTGGCCATGCAATAATTTAGTGGGATCATGTGGCGTCGGTAGTTCGTTGGTAGCACGTCTGGGATGGAACCAACCTTGCTTGGTGAAAGAGCATATTCACATGATGCTTTTTTTTTCATTTTTTTTACTTTCGCGTACTTCCTTTGCATCCAGGAAAATGGTAAAACCAGAGAGATATAGCTACGGAATAAATTATTTAGAAGTCTGCCGCATGATCCGCTACATAACTGAAAACTTAGTGTAGAACAGCCTAAGCTTGCATATTTAATGTATCATACTTAGTCATACTTAATACTAGCTTTATAATGCAAGATACTTCTCAATTGCCCAAGAGCACAGCGAACAGTACAAAGCTGGTGAAATTCTCCTTTTAGACATTAGCGTCTGACTACATCTGTTTCGTTAAGAGCTGCAACTGAAGTAAAGGCTAAAAAGCACAAACTTCCCACAAATAATTTATTTTAACGATACCCGGCATTTCATTGGTTCAGGATGGTGTTACCCCTTTTAGTTATACGTGCACTGGTTAGACCCCTGATGTACCGAAGGTAACCTATGTCAAGATATTTCATTATAAACAAGCGAATGGAGAGCTGTCATGCTTTAAAAAATAAAATAGTAGGAAGGGTGCCGCCGCACGCTACACGTATCCATTACGCACGTGATGATACACGTACACACCCGAGTTTCTCTTTGTTTTAGTTGTTAAAACGCAATGACATGAAAATAAGTTACCAAGCCCTGTTAGTTGTGCTTCTCAAGACGATGGTTATCAACGGTGCTAATGCACCGGTCTTGTCCCTCCGCGTTAAAAAAGTAAGGACCTCCACGTTCGTGACAGATACACGTAGTAATTACTTACCCGCGTTGAAGACGTGATGAACGAGCTCTCTTGAATCTGTACCGGCGAACTTCTTTCATGCGAAAGAGAAAGAAAAGTGTAAACGTCGGCTAGCTTTTCGCGTATGTCAGTATTCTCCTCTTTATCCATAGCTCGGTAACTGGATTAATGGACTGTACGGCGTACAGCCGCTCGTATACTGCGCCTTACGCTGACACAAATCAGCTAACGCAACGAAGCAGGCTCGCAGATGTGGGTACGTGTTCCGCCGATAAGAGTCGTACTGCGCATTACAGGGCGAGGAGCTCATGAGTGATGGTGACACACATCGCGTCGAAGAGCGACAGAATGCGTCCTGGATGACAAATTGAACGCGACGAACGAGTCCATCGCGAATAGGACAGCCGAACTGACAGAGATGGATATTGCCGTGTCTTTCAACCAGACAATACGAGAGTCAGCGTTATATATAGGAGTCACTGCGCCGAGAATCACTTTCGCTTTCAACATTGGGCCAATATAGGTCATCATGGTTATCTTCTTGCTGTTACGAAAACTGCGTTAAACGCGCGATGCAAAGGATGTAATGCGCGCGGCGACGTACTTAAGGGTATCGAGGCCAAGCTGAAGAATGCGTGAGGTCAGAGAAGCGTCAGTCTAGCAGTACTATTTTTATGGTACTTTTTTGCGAGACGCCCTCATAAAGTATTCACCGTATGGTGCATATGCATTAACCGATAATTCGGTGAAGAATTCTACTGCTCGTGAGAAGGCTTGTTATCGTTTATGGCGCGATTCAATAGAGATCAATGCACAGGCGATACAGATGGAGCGGTGATCTCCAGCGCATATTCATGTATAGCACCGCTTTATTGTACGAGTATGCAATACCGCATGCATCGATATATATTTCTTCCGCTTTTCGCCACGTGACTGACCACATGAGTGATCACATGTCAGAACAACTGAAAGAGTAATTACATCTCAAGGAAGGAAGGAAGGAAATGGTAGAGAGGGAAAGGCAGGGATGTTAACCAGAGCAGAATAGCCGGTATGCTATCCTACACAGGGGGAAGGGGACGGGGGAGATTGAAAGGTGAAAAGAGAGCGAGAGAGAGAGAGAGAGAGAGGAAGCGGATATCAATAGCACGTCACAGTAGTGTCAAAACAGTACATGAATGTCAGATTACATCAGTGCCCTGCTGATCGGCTCATCGACAAATTGGTGGATTGATTGATTGATTGATTGATTGATTGATTGATTGATTGATTGATTGATTGATTGATTGATTGATTGATTGATTGATTGATTGATTGTGTTATATGTTTCAAAAACAGTAGTGAGGCATTGGCGTTGACGGGGCTATCATGCTTCGAGGTTGTCCAATAGAACCTCAAGCCCCATCTTGTCCCAACAGCCACATAAAGAGTGCTGTCGACTATTATTTTCAGTAGTCGAATGCCAAAACGAAAACTAATAAGCGCACTCCATTATCTTTCAGCGAAGACGATGGTAATAATACAAAAAGAAACTGATCATATAAAACGAATGTATAACCGCATTTCTAGAGCGTAGTAGCTTATCACGTGGTTTTGATACGTAAAGCGCCTGAAAGAGGTCAATAATAGCACCGCAACTGCCACGCGTTACTGGACACATCGTTTGCAAAATGACTGTTTCTACGGCTACCTCATGGTCGGGGTGGTGGGTTTGAGCTTTAAAAAATTCATAGCAGACGCCGAAAAAAGAATTGGTTGTCTTGTAAGCTTACCATATTCGTGCCTCGCGTTCGATTCTGCAAGTGCACTCCGAGTATTCTGTAAGCATTGCTAAAGTTATTTAATCCGCCCTTTTGTGCAACGCTTATGCAATAGTGTGACGGCCGTTTCTTAATGTTGCAATATCGCCGCTCTCCGTATGCGCTTGCTAGCTAGGACTCGCTCGCACCAAGTACCTTTTATTGTTTCTTCACTGCATTTGAAATCGTGACACCCACATCTTTACTTGTAAACTTCTTTATTGGGCACGACTACCAGCTTGTTACACTCTATTTTCATGAAAGTACCTTTTTTTTTTGTTTCTTCACTGCATTTGGAACCGCGACACCCCCATCTATACTTGTAAACTTCTTTATTATGCACGACTACCCGTTTGTTACACTCTATTTTCATGACGATCTCGCGAGAAAATTCCCACGCGTTGTTGGTGGTGCAACCCAGGCGTTTCAAGCCAAAAGTGCATACAGTGTAAACAAAAATAAAAAGGTGCCAAACATCTCAAATGGGCCTATAACGCCGACGCTCGCTTGCATAAAGCAAGCACCAACTTCAGCGCATTTGATGCGTGTCTTCATCTTGTTACGCCAAACAAAATTTAGTGGTGGATACTGAGTTTTCGAGGTATTACGCCGTGCCCGCGAGTGGCTGCTCGAAAATTAATCTAGATTTCTTCTTACGTTCCTCTTACAGAGACGCGAGCCGCTTACCTTGTTTCATATAAGAGCTCTCGAAACACAGAACAGTAAAGAGTGACCCCGGAGTTTCAAACGAGCGGCACGGTTGACGTAACATGAATCATTGCCCTAAAACGACGATGGATAGCAACTTGTATGAAAGCACACGTGCGGTTTACTGCACCGTTTGGCGTTTTCGCAAGAGGCTTATGCTTCATATTTCACAGTAAGGGACACTGAAAGTGCATCTTCTCACGAGCAGCTTCTTTATTGCATGAAAGGACAGCCGCCGAGAGGTTTGGTTCAGATGCTTGTTTCTCGAGAAAATATTATTCACAATTTTATTGTCGACCCTAGAGAGGCGTATGGTGGTTCTACCGTAACCGCACAGCCAGCAACAAAATATTACCGCACGCCGTATCGGCGGGAAAAAGCTGGATTTTCGCTAAACACAGGGGCATTGCTTGTAATCGAAGGTTCCATGCAGCAGTAGCTTTTTGTGAGAGGATGCTTGTTCGCATAATTTCAGGTGCTAGCTTGAGTTACATAACGCAAAGCTGAAATAGAGAGATTGCGTTATGATTGCGAGCCGGAAATTTTATGAAATAAACCTGTGATGATATCCAACGAGTTCGGACATCCCTATCGCAAGGAGTCAATTGAAATCTTTTTTTCGCAGCGCTATGCAAAATGCAGCTGTTACGAGATATTTCAGCGATGGTTCATTACGCGGAAGGTTTAGCTTGAATTAGCAATGAAAAGATTTTGAGCTTCATCTTATCTCTATTCGCGTACAATTTCCCGTGTATTTTTACACCGCAGCTACGCGTGGCTCGGATTCCGGGGCTCCTCCGTCTCCGTCGGCAAAATCGTCAATAGAAAATCGCTCCGTGAATTCAAGCTGGAAATCTCGTCCAGTGCGTTTATTTACAGCTTTTACAGCTCATTTACAGCATTTACACCATAATATTATCTACAAAAACAGAAAACAGAAAAACATAACGTGCTTCAAAGCAACGTCACTAGACAACCTCTTAATGCCACGCAAGTTAGGTCTACTGAGGAGGAGCATGAATTTCATGTAGGCAATTGCTCAGGCGTTCCAGGCCGCATCACATTGAGCTATCAGATTAAGTTATATCCTAGCCTTCGCTTGGTACCCCAGTTTAAAGCGTGTACAGGGCCTCAATCGTTTGACACATTATTTCTTAATTTATTTTTATGCTACAAGAAGTACGAAAGTCAGCTGGCTCTAGTGATGGTACGGATAAAATCACTGCTATCAGAAGCTTAAGTTCCCAATGGGCATTAGACGACTTTGCGCCTCAATACGCCAAACCTGGCATAAAGGTGCAGACAGAATCTCCATGGGAACGTCTTTTCTTGACGCCGAGGGGATCCAGTTTTACTCGCGGGTATAACTGGCCTGTCTCATGATAATGCCCCATTTAAAATTTCGTTGGTCTCCTAAGAAATATCACATTTCATTTAAAATAAGTTGAAATAGCGAAACCTTCCGGTAACATGCGACAGAACTTATGAAACAGTCTAATTTCCTCCCCCACCCCCCCCCCCCTCTCCAAAAAAATAAGGGAAGGAAAATGGTCAAGCAATAGTTTTTCCACCAGTGCTGTTAGGTTCTAAATAGGGGTGTGTTTGTAAACTGACTCGTTTTTTTTTTTTTTTTTCACTCGGCAGTTCCTCTTTTGTTTCTTTCCCTGAGCCAAACGGCAGCACGGTCACCAGAACGGCGACGGCCTATTTTTCTCACTACTGTGCACGGTATCGTAGCATCCGTTTCGGTAACAAAAAAAAAAATAAGAAGAAGAATTTGCTACCATCTTTCCACGATTAATAGCGTTATTCCTGGATGCGAACGTCGTTTATCAAGCGAGTGGACACAAGACATCAAGGACACACGTCAACACGGTGCCGAAAGAACGTATTGCTCGTGCTAGGCTATCCATCCTTAATTCCGCAGGAAAACCCGACACCCTACGTGTTCGCTTTCTTTTTCTTTTCCTATTTTTTCCCTACACCCACACTCACGTGCACTTTGTGCTCATTAACCACCACTGGTCTTCCAACACTCACTTTCGGCACTGCTCGGTAGGCTTGTTTTCTCAAGACGAAGGAGATGCGCGGCTAATGGAATCAGCGTCTGATTGGCTCCGCTCAAGGTGTTGCAGTTGCTCGCTAATGGTGTTCGGCAACTCCACCTCCGCCCTCTTCTTTTTCCCCGTCAAGCAATTCACACGCAAGGAAACCACCGATGGCATACCAAGGCGCCAGCCACTATTTATGTACGCTTCCACATCGCCTGGACATGTTTACATGCTCCCTTTGCCTTTACGGTTTCCTTGTTATACACAACGGCCAGCTATTAGAACTCGCGAAACTTACGTCCTTGTGGCAGCAGGGCGAAAACATGGGCCGGTTCATTCAAGCATATATGATGCTGGCGCCAAGCGGAAGGCGACATTGAGAAAGTGATCACAACGAAAGCACTGAACTGACAGTTTGTTGCACTCTCTGAAGGATGCACTCATAAAAAGCGTCTCGGCACCTAGGAGCATAGTCCACGAAGAGCAAAGGCCAAGGGTTCTGGAAAGACTGGTATCTTAAGCATGCGAACGTCTTAGTACATGAAAGTGCGTTCATGAGCGATTGTAGTGTAGTGTGTGTGGTCCCGATAGCGAGTCGTCTCGAAAAGTCATATTTAGTACTTCCTTACGCATAACGAGATCTTCCGGTTATTTCTTTAAATTCAAAGCCAGGCCTCCTCTTTAGAATCAGGAGAATGAAAGTGTTCTGTGTTGCCGATACAAACGTTAAAACCAACATATCTACCGCGCATAACCACCTGAAAAATGGGCCTCTAAATCCGGATACTTCTTTCTGCGTAATCAGGAGTAACACAAGAATGACTATACAGACTCTCTTCCCATGAAAGAAAGCGTCATCCTCGGGAAACGATTTCGAGAAGCCCGGCACAAATACGAGTCCTATAGCGCATATGAAACAAAAGAAGAAATGAGTGCTTATGGCGTGGCGGTTCTCACCTCAAAGCGCCATCTGCAGATCGCTGCATCTGCGCCCCGTGTGCTCCCAAATGGCGCCTGGTAGCGTAATAGGTTCCTGAATTACCTTTTTTTTTTTTCCTCAGCCTTCTTTTTTCTTTTTTTCGCTTCCTCGCTGCAATGAACGGAACGGCTTCTTTCCTGGACTCGAAGGAAATGAACATTCGGTTCGCTCCCAATTGCCGCCCCTACATCATACGGTCCGTGGGTCCTGCGCGTCTTCAACTACGCGCTATATATTCATTGCTTCGGGTGTCCTCAAATTCTTCCTATAGTCATCGGGATACTCCCCAGCAATGTCATCCGCATTCGTTGTCGGGTCCTGTGAACGTCGGACTAATTGTCCCTCTCAACCGTCATTTTTAGGTTTTGTCGAACAATATGCACCTTTCTGGCCCTCTTATTCGTACATGCTTGAAGATGTATTGCAGTCTCTCTAACGAGCTGAGTGGATCCCGTTAGGAACGTCAAAGGTATACGAATGCTTCCATCCGAAAGCGCCTCCGCTACAGATGTGGCGACACACTCTGCGCATGTTTCTGCGCAGCCTCCCCCTGGTTATTAACCAGCACAGCGTAACACTATGTATACACGCTGCACTGTGTTTTCGATAAGACACAGCGCCACCGCAGCGTCATCCGAGGTGGGCGTTACGGCGGTTGTTGCAAAAAGATGCTGCCCGGCTTGGAAGAGGTTGTTGTTGTTGTTTTGTGGGGTTTAACGTCCCAAAACCAGCTCTGATTATGAGAGACGCCGTAGTGGAGGGCTCCGGAAATTTTGACCACCTGGGGTTCATTAACGTGCACTGACATCGCACAGCACACGGGCCTCAACATTTCGCCTCCATCGAAATGCAGCCGCCGCAGCCGGGATTCGATCCCGCGACCCTCGGATCAGCAGCCGAGTACCATAGCCACTAGACCACCGTGGCGGGGCGGGCTTGGAAGAGGATCACACCTCCCGCTACCGAGACGACCACATTGACGATACGCTCGTCTGGGTAGCGAAAGGAAAAATCCTATTCCAAGGCTCTTCCGTGATATTTCTAGAAGTATAGAGAGAGATGGAAGAGAGTGTTGTGGCAGCGGCAGTTAGTGCAACTGACCCTTGCAACGCCACATTATGATCCTCTGATCAAAAAGATAAAAGTGATGTACCTACGTTTCGTGTAGGCCTTCCAAATTAATAATCGTCACCACCAACACCATCGCCATATCATATCCACTGCCGGACGAAGGCCCCTCTCAACGATCTCCACCCTGACCTGTCCTGTGCGAGCTGGTTCCGTCGTGTGTCTTAATTTTTTTTTTAATTTCGTCTCCCCATCTTACTCTTTGTCGCCCACGGCGGCGACGTCCCTCCCTTGGTATATATTCCGCCGCACTAACGGACCACCTGTTATCTGTCCTTTTCATTACGTGAGCAGCACTGGTTAATCTCTTCCTGTTAATGTCGATTGTAGCATATCGGCTACTTCTATCTGTTCTCTGATCAGCTATGTTGTATTTCTATCTCTTGATGTTATACCTAGCACTTTTCGTTCCATCACCCCTCATGTGGTCATTAACTTCCGCTCTAGTTTGTTCGTTATTCTCCAAGTTTCCGCCCCGTAGGTTAATAACGGCAAAATGCAGTTGTATACTTTTCGTTTTAAGGATAGCCGTAAGCCGCCACTCATGAGTTGGGAATGTCTACCGTATGCAGACCAGTCCGTCCTGATCCTTCGGTGTATTCCTCCAGATGGTTAGGTTATTGTGTTAATACTTGACCTAGATATAAGAACCCTCGTACAATTTATAGTGTCTCCTTTTCTGTCGCGAAGTCTCGTTTTTTCACATTGCAACGAAATATTATGTTCGTTTTCTGCGTCTTCAACTTTAACCCTACTTTAGCGATCTCTTGGCTTAGGTCCTCGATCATCTTATGCATTTGATCTACATCTTTACTGAAAAGCACGATATCGTCTGCAAAGCGTGTCTTCGTGAAGTAATCTCCGTTTATCTTTATTGCTATCTCTTCCAAATCTCGGATTTCTGAATATTTCTTCTAAACGTGCAGTGAATAACACTGGATCGATTGTACATATCCCTTTCATGATAAAAGATACAGCCACATTTACACAGAGTAAGCGTGTTTTCTTGTGTTTCCGTAAAAGCAATATTCATACAAAGCTCTCATAACTGGAAGGTGGAGAAGCTAGCACTTTTAAATTACAGTGCCTATAGTAATTGCAATATCTGGTAATAGTCGACCATATGCCCATACTGTGGCTCAGCTTCCTTCACCGGAAAACCCTTTAAATTTCTTTTTCAAGTGCGGTGACATGAAAGATACAACGTAGTGATAAACCTAGACGATGTTCTCACTTGCGAACATTTATTTCCTGTATCCAAATATGTTGATAATAAAAATTATGATTGCTACGTCTTCCGTTACATTAAGGGATTGCGAGAGAACAAAAACTGAAATGCGTGGTCTATTAATTACGCAAACAGAAACCATTCTTCGCATGTTCCAATTTTCAAACATTAACAAGCAGAAGGTTAAGGTGCTCAGCGGATGGAGTGCGAAAAGATGCGTCCAGGAATTGTGCATTTACTAACCAGCATTGCAGCTCTTCGACGGGGCACTGCAATTCTGACAGCGCCCACACGGTGCTCACGAAACTTGCGACCTGTACGACACGCAGTACCTACGTCGATGACCTCAGCAAGTTGAATCTTCATAAATACCTGTTTGACAAGAGAGAGAGTTGCAGTTGAGTATGTGTTTTTGATGTTGCTTCTGTCAGGCTGGCGGAGTGAGGTGAAAGCGCTGTCGCACCTTCGTTACTTCATGCCGTCGACAGTGCACGTATAAGAACGTTTACAGTGCTAACGATGCCACAACTCAGGGAGACGTGGTCCAATATTTAGAGAAAGCAAGGTTTTTTTTTTCTTTTTCTGAGCCTCGGTGCGACTCTGTATTACTGTATATCATTAGCAGTTTTGTCACATTATGTTTTTGTCCACATGCCCACGTCATGTTTTTGTCCACAGTACTAGAGCTGAAAACTTTTTTATCCACATGTCCACATGTTTTCGTCCACAGTACTAGAGCTGAAAACTGCTTTGACGCTTTACCTCAATGCCAGTTCCGGGATCTACCAAACCTTAACAGATTTTTGCTTAAAAATAAAGAGAGGTGGTCGGTTGGGGAGCGATAATGAGAGTAAGCTTGGTGCGGGAGAGAGAGAGAGAGGCTCTTTTTCGAAAAAAAAAAAAAGCAGATTTTTGCCGGGCGTGTATATAGCCGCTGACATACTACTCTGTTTAGGGACGGGGAAGGGATTAAAAGAGTCCAGAGGAGAGTGGAAAGAAAAAATACAAAAAGTAAATAAAAATGAATAGTACAGATAAGCCTGATACGAATATTTACTCGCGAGATTGGCGGTTGAGGATGGGCTTCTCTCTTTGAAAGGGCCAGTACTTAGTTTACCATACAGGCCAATTTCTGATAAGTATTTAAACAATAAATCCAAACCCTTCGCTGTTTTGAAGCTCCGGGCAAGAGAGCTTGGTGGAACTTTCCATTGTGCAATAGTCTGTGTTGTCACATCAGAATGCTTCTAGATTAAAAACACTCGCATGTCAGGAATGTGGAACGGTGCGAAGCTTTACGCCTGGTGTGGTTAGAGCGCCAAAATGCGGGTCGTACAGGGTCGAACTCCTGGATAGATAGGCAAGCAGGCAGGCAAGTCGGAAAAGTATTCCGCTGTCACAATTTAGTAAATTGAAAAGCGAAGCATCAAGTCACGTCACTCTGGCGCCACTCCCCGCATTTCACATTTGAAACGAGAATCGGTGAGAGAGGCTGCAGGTTTGTCTCTGCACCAGCAGCTGCTCTGGGAAGATACAAAGTCACGGGCGTCTTTACGCTTGTCGCCTTATTATTATTCTGAAGCAATGATTCGATTAACAAAGTGCTCGTCCTTTTACGAGAGTTCAATTTTCCTTGCCGCACTTGCTCTCTCTCGCGAATAAATTTTTCTACATATTGTCGCGTGCAACTTGAGACCCTTGCTCAAGCTTAGTGCAGAGTGTGGGTCACGCGAAAGCTTTTTTTATTAGGTGTTTCCTTCGTATAGCACCAATCACTTCATTAAGGCGCGCTTGTATGTTGGTGACAGAAAAAAAAAAAGGGAGACCCGGCGCTATTAGTTCAGACCTCTCGGTACCACCCGATCTGCTCGAGTTCAAGCTGCTAGCGCACAATTTTTCCCTTTGTTCGCGTTAATTCTGTCGGCACTCGGAGCGACGATGACGTTCGGGCTTCGGCAGCTAACTAGGTTATCTCTCTTTATGTGGCGAGTGTCGCCAAGTCCCTGCGCCGGCACCATATTAGGTTTCCCTCGCCTGTGCCAAGAAGCGAGAGCTCGCTCTTATTAACATCGCTTCTGGTTATTGCTGAACGCTGCCCCCCTTTACTTGGGAAGCATGGGAGGTCGTAACTATCGCTCTATGCTACGTGGAGGCGTCTCATTATTTCCCCTCCTGCGTTCGTCTTCTCGTATCGGAAGTATATAGCACCTCGTTAACGTTCGTTTAAGTGAAGCAACTGTCTTGCTTTCGGTTCCGCGTTCGCCTGCGTCGACACGAAGATGTATTTCGCCTGTACTGCGTGCGTGTAGTGATTGAACTCCTCTAACGGACTGAACTCCTATGAGCCGTGGAGATAGAGGCGTCCTTGCTAGGCAAATAGGCTTGCAGCTGTATGCCTTTTAAAGAGCTATATCGGAGCCACCTGGGTTGTATGAGGTTCACTGCTACTTTAGCTACTCAACTCGCCGTGGCAGCTTAGTATAGTTAGATGTTGATGATTTGATTGATTTGTCGGATTTAACGTCCCAAAACCAGCTCTGATTATGAGAGACGCCGTAGTGGAGGTCTCCGGAAATTTCGACCACCTGGGGTTCTTTAACGTGCACTGTCATCGCACTTCCCACGGGCCTCAACATTTCGCCTCCATCGAAATGCAGCTGCCGCCGCCGGGATTCGGTCCCGCGACCCTCGGATCAGCAGCCGAGTGCCATAGCCACTAAGCCACCGTAGCGGGGCTATAGTTATGTGTTGGCTTGCAAAGTTGGAGGTCACATGATCGATTCCCGCCACGGCGGCCGCAATTCGATGAGGGCGGAATGCAAGAAAACGCCCGTGTACTTAGATTTCGGTGCACGCTGCAGAATCCCAGGTGGTCAAAATTACTCCGGAGCAGTCCAATACGGGGTATGCCCCGTAAACGTGTCGTATCGCCACCTAAAACCACATCAGTTATTATGTTTAACTACACTTGAGGATACGACAAACGTAGTTAAACGCCTACGTTTGTGTGTGTTTTATCTATAAAATTCGGAGTGTGTGTGAGCAATGACACTTTCTCTGACAAACGCAAACAAAAGTAAACAAACAAATAAACAAACCGATTCTGGTGTTTTAGGCGCCAGATTCACGGTATGATTACGAGACACTCGGTAGTGGAGGACTCTGAATTAATTTAGAACCGTCTGCGTTTGTTCGACGTGAACGTAAACCTAGGTACCTTGATTGTTTTTCATTTTGTCCCCGTCAATATGCGTTGTCGCTGTGCGAGGGAATCGAACCTGTGTCTTCGAGCGTATCAGTGTGTTAATGAGTAAACAAACGACGTCGAAATCGTTTTCTTCAAGGTCGTAATGCGTGAACAGCACAAAATGAGTATCCTGTGCTGCCGCACAGTGAAACTAAATGCACTGCAGATTCTTACGTTCTCCGGTGTCGGGAACTTCTAATTTATTTCTATTTTAGACCTGTAATTTGCCGCTGAGAAGTGCTAGTAAGGTTGCCTAGATAGCTGTCGTGCGTTCTGTGTCTGCGGATGTTCCGCCTGCCGTCATGTGTGTTTTTTTCTTTTTTGAGATGCGCGTTTATCACTTCGTTTATCTCTATTTTAATGATACGACGTCACGATTGAGATAACGGCAGCTTATATACCCGAGAGAGGCAATGACCGGTGGAGCGGAAACAGCCAATCAGTGTCTCGACTAACCCTTCAGACGTCATGATTTATGCTTGTCGAGCACCATTAGTCGGATAGGCGGACTTCTTTGAGACATCGTTATACGCTTCCGCAAGTTGGACGCCTACAACGACTTCCCTTGGAACTGAGGCTGAACCGAAAGAAAGTGGATGTAGGTTAAGGGTTTCGTAAACCATTAAAGTGAAAGTTTTGCGATGGGGAAGTCGTAATAGCCGATACAAGTTGTACGTCTCGTTTTTCTTCAATGCGACACGTGCTGTGCAAGCTTTTTTTTTAAAGTTAAGATAGTTTCGACGCATAACTTCAACGAACTATTTACTGCGGAGAACGTGAGTCGCATCTTCGGCGCCGCACGCGTATCCAAATTACACGTTCGTTTGTAGTAAAGCTTCCGACACGCGAAAAGACCTCCCCTTACACGCAGGAGTGTGTCTACATACGCAAATCGGAAGCGACGCCGAGCTCGGGGTAATGTCTTGTCAATTTGACATGAAGGTGTCGTCAGGAGATTTTACAGCACTATCTGTTCCGTGCTTAGAACACGGACACGGAATTCTAAGTTTGCGAATTGCTTTATCGTGTTCTCCTCTTCTATATTTCGCTAATTATAGCGTGTTTATAAAAGCTATCATTGCTCTGTGTCGCCTCATGACCGGATGCACGGCAAACGACCCGCTTAGCGTATGCCAAAGTTTTACCTAAAGTCGAGGTCGAGCCGCATGATCTGGATTCATTCCCTCATAACATATAATCCACGCAAGTCATCCTCTTCCATGCCGGTAGCGCAAAACGTTGGTTTCATGGGCGTCCGCGACAACTACGACAACAACGCTCCTTCACTGATCTTATTCTCATGTACGCTGTCTGCTCTTCTCTAGAGGTCCTCTACTCGAGCGCAGTGATTAGAGAAAGTATCGTTCGACAAAAAAATTGGCCGCGTATTTGCGTGCTTCGCTGCAAATGTCGTCGAAAGACGATAGCCTTCAGCGCAGCCGTACTACATGAGTCTTGGTCTCATGCGCGGCCACCCCTGATGCTGTTCTCGTACCATTTCCGGTTCTCCGCTGCAATCTGGTCGTCGGTCTTTTCCCTGCGTTGTCTGGGCATGTCTTGTAGAGTGGAGTGTATTTCATCAAGCGGCCATTTATGTTTTGCCTTGCCTCAGACAGCGCCTCCCCTATGTTGAATCGGCCGCATCTGGCTGGCATTGACAAAATAGAGGAGGCGCTGCTTGAGATACGGACGCCATCTAGCAGCGCCGTCGGGAAACATGAGCTTGTGCAGAATCCTTGAGCAACTGCCAGGTGGCAGCACCAAATTGTCGGCAGAGGCCTTTTTCGTGCATAGCGTCGCATCTTTAGCGCAACCTAAGAAACACCAGGGTCTTTAGGTTTACGTATCTATGTATTTCTAGTATAGGATTACGTATCTATGTATTTCTAGTAAAGGAGCGCGCCACCTAATACGTATTGGTGTTGCGTCTCAGATATGCGTAATATTTGCTTTTTATCGACAATGTTCACAAGTATGAACGCAGCTACCAGTTCAAGATGGCTGGGCGTTAGGCAAGTGCTTACTTAGCTTTGGTCGGGTGTCTGAATCGTGTGACAGACAGACAAACAGAAAGACAGCTAAAATTTCTGCGTTCAAGTATCCCAGGAAAGACTATCGTCTTTAAAAGTTCATAACGTCTCACGACATGATGTAAGGGTGTTCAGTCTGGTTGCTTTCTAAAGCGGTGTTCGATCACATTATCCCTCATTGAAATAAATAAACACACGATCTAGTTATATTAAACTACCGCAAGACTATAAATTGTCTTTCAATGGCTGTCAGGCCATTTCAACATCCCACGACGGTCGTGTCCGCAGTGCTACGGTGCACGAAAGCCAAATGCAATCGTAACTTAAAGCAAAAAGATGTCGACCGTCATGTATTATTCATACATATGCCATGAGCCATCCTTGTTTTAAATAAACGTGTGAAAAGACTGCGCTGCTCTTTCAAGAACGCGGATGCATGCTTATAGCTGATGGTCTGCTTCCTGCTTTGGGGTGTCCTTACATTGGCACCTGCAGCCACATGTGCAGCAGTAAACCTCTGGTAGTGCATCAACAGTTCCAAGAACAGTTTCTTCTGACAGCCAGCAGTGGCAGTCCACGTCGACTGCATAGAGATAAGTGGCATATAAACATTTGACTCCTTGCAGCAAAATTTTAAGAGAAGTATTGTCAGTCACTCCAGTAAACAAAGGCAGAAGATTTTGTCAAGGCTATACTTTTAAAAGCGTTCACAAATTCTAAAGAACTACCGCTTAGAGCAACGCTCAGTTAGACCTCATGGCGCATAAACCACTCTTCGTTTAACCTAACCAAATATACAATGAACTGCGAATGTTTTCTTAAGAATCTGTCGCCATTTTGTCGATTTCTTAGAAGACGGTATGTGCCGAATTTCCCCAAAAGTGCTAGCAAGTATAGCTTGCCCAGCAACACGTTTATCTGAGTTTACTGCTCCGAACGATTCATTTGAAACAAGGGTAAGCGTCGCCTTCGGGAAAGTTTCTCGCTATGTAGACATGAAAGAGTGAGATCGACAAAAAAAAAAAAAAGAAAACCTAATGCAGAGCATCGACCCCTTCAATTTATCCGTAGTTCCTAACTAGCTGATATACGAGGTTGGCCGACAGGTCGATTTCAACGTTCGCCAGACATACTTTTTTTTCTAACGTATTGTTTCGAGCAAGAAACATAAGCACTACATTTCAGAGCCACCCTTGGCAAAGTCAAGACAAGTTGAGGCAAGGTTTCCCGCCACACTGATTTCGCATGCTTCTCGCGCTTTGTGACAGGGTTTGGATCCATCGTACTTGTCCTCTGCTGGCAGTCGCTCAAAGAATAGTAAGAAAAGCGTGAAACAGGGGACACGAGTAAAAAAACCTGCTTCAACAGAGCTAGAGTTCACCTGAAAGGAACGAAAACTTCGAGTTTTAGTTCAGTTGGAAGAACCTTCGGAATGTACGCTTTAAATGCAAAATTCAGGAAAGACTAATAGAGCCGAGGACTATACTTGGTGCACTCTGTTCTGTGATAGCAGAGTGTATTTCTCCGCGGAGTTGGAGTTCATAGAACATAAGACGCAAAGCCGAAATGGGCTCCGGGGTTCAGAAACGTCCCAGGACATTTTGCACCAACCTCACAGAACATGTGACTAAGAATAGCAAAAATAGAAAAAAAAAACATGTACTGAAAAACAAGCATTATGCGAACGGTTGACAAAATTTTGTTTGTGTATGTGTACCCACGAATCCATGAAGAAAAAAAGATGAAAATGCAAGGATGTTAGCCCGTGTAACTGCCGGCTGGCAAACACGCGCGAGGGAAGGGGTTTTGAATGTGCAACTTCACAGGAACAATAAGTGTGAAATATTTTGATACTGTATGACTGCGGTAAAGCGTGAACAGATGTGGGAGGAAAAACAGGCCGTTTGGCTTTACTTTGTAAGAGGTTCGTGGGCCCAGGCATTCAGACAAAAGGGAACGAGGATTAGACAGGTAGAAAACGTTTATGACAGCACGGTGACCGACACATAAACAATTACTAGGGTCGCGTACTTTATATCTAAACTGTTCCTTCACGTCTCAACTTTCCCGTACTACTTCCATGTACGCACGCGCACCACTCGCGATGTTCACTCGTGTGATCGTGCGACGTCGGTGCGGTGTCGCTACGGTGCCGCCGTGGCTGCAGCGCCAACTGCGACTCCGTCGATGGGCCGGGCGGGCGTCATCCTGGACTTAAGGCGAGGCCACGTGGGCGGCGGCGACCAGCGGACCAAATAGTCGCCGGTTCGCTCCACGGCCTAGCCTGTGGTCACGAGCACAGGCTCCGCTAGTAGCCGCCCGAGCTCCACGAAGAGCAGTGGGGACCAGTAGCCGAGACGGTCGCTCCCCGAGAACACGACCGCACGCAAGAACAGTCGGGAACCTCAACGGACCGGCAGCCGTCGGTCCCCGAGAACAGCAAGTCTTGGATGCAAGCTACCTGGCCTGTCCCGCTGTCTCGCGCTTCGCGGGCCTAGCGCCTTCCACAAGCCGCGCCACCGCACTCACCATACACGTATTCTTCCTCTCCTTCTAAGTCCCATGCACTTTTCGGGCCGCCTTCGTCACAACTTGAATGAATCATTTCTGCAACTTCGATAAAATTTGTCGGAAATCACTGCTCAAATTCGGAATTGTGTGCAACCGCTGTTATGAACGTTAATTTCTTACTAACTGCAACAAATGTTAACCTAACGGATCCAGGTGTTCTCTGCTGGTGGCGTTTGGGCACAGGCGTGTACTTAAATAGAAAACTTGAAAAACAACAAAAAAAAAGCCTGAAAGAGGCAGGCATTTCCGGTTATTTATTTACTGTAGTAATATATCAGGTTTCCACGACCCCTCCCTCTCTATATTAAAGCAATACCATGCCAGAGAAAGTATTTCGACATTGTATCTACTTTCATAATGAACTACTTCCTGACGGTCGTTGCTCTTTTATGACTTTTCCGCTTCTTTGCAAGACACAATCAAACAAAGCCAACAAACTTACGCTAGAAGTGTCTTTACTTCCTTTCCGTCATCGTTATTATAGGTAGCCTGCATTGTAGCCCATCCGGAAACCAAATTTTTCGCGGTATAACCTTTAGGTCATGGGTTACTCTCCAGAGGCCGGTTTTATAAGTACGTATTGGCATGGGATAATTTCTCCAGGGTATTGAGAAAATACTCTGTCTACAACATTCCCTTGAAGATGTTAACGACCTGCAGCTACTGCTACTCGTTGAAACTAGCCGCTCCTGGTGCTTGGGTCAGCAGCTGCGGTTCTCCCAAAGAAAAGGAGAGAAGAAATACTCTCGTTCATTATTTACACAGCATTCACTGGGTCGTAGATGAGCCCTGCTCCGTTTGCGCGTTCATTCTAATGCGTTCTTTTGCTTCTGGACAAACGCTGAGTGTGTGGAGCTTCCGCAGGAGCTCTCGTTTATGGCCAGAAAAGAAGGAATAAGTGTTATACAAACACCGCAGGCACCATGTTTGGACCTGGGAAAACTTGCTGCTGTGTTAGGGCGTAGCCTACGCAGTCGTTAGATAAACGGAACGGTGCACGCAAACTGGGCAGCATTCCCGATTCTAGCACTTCTCTTGGTATCACACTGCTCTCCCAGAACAGCATTTCAATTTTCCAGTTCGCGTGCACTTGCGCGTTTTCCGAGAGTTTTGAGACTATCCACAGAGATGAATAGTCGCACGGATAGTCCCTTCAATATGAGTTATAGTTATGCTTTCTCAAATAGTAGAGCTTG
This sequence comes from Hyalomma asiaticum, assembly GCA_013339685.2. Lineage (NCBI taxonomy): Eukaryota > Metazoa > Arthropoda > Arachnida > Ixodida > Ixodidae > Hyalomma > Hyalomma asiaticum. The sequence continues at coordinate 106,458,522 of CM023482.1, read as the reverse complement.
CGCTTTAGTTATGCTTCCACATTCAGTTATGCTTCCTCAAAAAGGGGAGCCAACACTACGCCAAAAAGAAGCTTCATTCGTCGTGTGTGATGGGTATGGATATCAATCGTATTTCCATGGCACGTCACAGCGTATTATTATCAGGCAAAAGCGCAGGCGGAAAGCAAATTTCTAACGTGCGTTCACGTTGAGACATGTCTGGTGTTAACGGAAGTTGAAGTAAAAGAAACTTGCAACAATACATTTTCCAGTTTCACACTAATTCCTGCCGAAACAGCAAAAATAACAAGATTGCATTACGTCTACGCTTTTTTATATATTATATTTAGGGCAGGAATAATGGAATGCCTACAATTTGATCCGAATGAAATGCGGCCAGTGGTTTATTAGCTAACTGTAGATGTCAATATTTACAAAATCACGGACGTCAACGTCAATCATTGCTGCTGGTAAACATCTAGCAGGGCGACGAGATCTTACGAATGAAGATGTATATAGGAATTATCTATCTATCTATCTATCTATCTATCTATCTATCTATCTATCTATCTATCTATCTATCTATCTATCTATCTATCTATCTATCTATCTATCTATCTATCTATCAGTACTCCCCTCGTTCTCGTTTACCTGGTGCACTCCAAAATTTCGATGGTAGGGTATAAAAGTATAACGAACGTGAATGATTTATCTTTGCATGACTAAAGTGATATGCTCGTCGCGCACGTTACGATTAACGATACTGCATTCCCATGTGGCTCATAACCTGTAGTGCTCGGACCGTGGTATGCGGGTATGCACCACAGGTGTTTGAATTTTATCCAGTCTCTGTCAATCAAGGACCAACTAAAATAGACGTTTAACGTACCGTTACAACACACTTAAACGCGCTGGTACAGCCTCTTGTCGTACTTTGCGACTGTAATGCGCAGATAGCAAGGACACTGGCACACGCAACCAATCAAGCGGAGTATCGAACCCAGGTCCCAGAGGTGTCAAGCAACCACGCTACCACTAGGCTGCGGCCGCTCTTCCCACAAGGTACTCATAGTAATTAAACGCATATCACCAGCAATTCTGATGCTTTTGGCTGTGTAACCATAGTTGCCCTTCTGATGTGTCTTCAGCGCCATCAGATCAATGTAACAACACATGCGTTCTACTGTCACTCGACATGTTTTTTTTTTTTTAAGCTGTGCTCGAGCCCGTAGGAATACTTCCACGAACGACGCTTACGCACGTTAGCGCAGGCAGCGTGTATTTTCTTTGACAGAACAGACGTCTGTGCTGTGTAATAACATTAGCGGCAACGTTACGTCGCACCATGAGCTACCATTCAGTAGACAACGTGCAGTAGATATTCCTGAACAACCCACGTTAGTCGTACACCCACCCATACACTTTGTACAACAACGTTGGTCATACTCTCAACACTTTTGCTCTGGAAAACAATTAAGCTTGGTCAAGTTCCTCGTTGACCGCTTCGCGAGGCGTAGATTCCCACAATACGTAGGATCTGCGGGATTTTAGCATATATGTGAACAAAAACTTACGTTATTCAGGGGGTTTCTTGGACAGAAAATTGTGAGTGCGAGTCTACTATATTCGATCAGTTTTGTGCACACCACGAGCTGGCGGCACTGACGTAGCGAGGTCGCTGTGGTTATAAGCATAGAACCGACTTCTCCCCTAAGAGAGCTCGACTAGAATGCACACCGAACGAACCGTTCTCAAAGGGCTCGCGGACAATAAAGAAACTTCCACGTCGAACTCATATCGCCAGGACTGAAGCAATTTCGGCGCCACATGCCTAGCCTTGCAAAGTGGCAAGTATGCTCGGTCTTCGATATAATAACGGTTGCTCCGAACAGAACGCGAGAGAAAAGTCATTGCGAAGGTGTGAACGTATACGTGCATGCTTTCGAGAAAAAGAAATCGAACTCTTCATCTTCCGACGTGGCTGTAATTGTTTTTTTACATTTACTTTCGAATCTCGGAATGTGTCCATTTTATTGAGTTTCTCTCCTTCCCAATCGCACTTCCTCGTAACGTTATTGGAGCTTCAGGAAATTACTTGGGACGAACGCGCGCGGGCGCAGTGCCCATGTGGGCTCGCTCGCTTTATCTTCAGGCCAGCTCCCCCATCTCCCAAGGGGCTGCTCGCCGTTCTCATGGTGGCCCTCAGCAGGGCGGAATAACTGGCTTTTGTGCGTGTACTACAGGCGTCGAGGCGGTGGTCTCTACTAGTCTTCCCCCCAACCGCTCTTTTTTTTTACACTTTTGTTTGCTTTATTCTCGTTAGGATCCTCTATTAAGTTCACTCCTTATCAACGCTATCTGTTTTTGTTTTTTTTTTACTTATCGTTCCACCTTTTAGAACTCCACCTAATGATATCACAGCTTGAAGATGTCAGCACTCTCGAAACGTGAAAGGTTGAGATGTCAACGAGGCCGAGTCCGATTGGCCGACCTGCAATAGCAGCGATAAAGAGGATTGAGAGATTAGGAAAGAATTTAAGCGGTGCATCGAAACACAGGCACAAAGAAGCGTTCATCGTCCATGGCACCCCCGGAAGGGCACATAGTGGCTGGTGAACCTCCCGAAGCGCAAAGCTGTCTTCTTAGCATTGAGCATTGCGGACGCACTCGGCCGTGTTTCCTACGTAGTCTGTCTTCTTCTGCTAATGGTTTATCATCTAATTGGCTTCATGCTGTTCAGAGAGTAAATCTAGTATCGTCGAACGCTGGACAATCACGAATGAATGTTTGTTTTTTGTTACGACCGTAAGTGCTGTGGCTGGAACTGCCTGCCATTGCTTCCAGTATTGACCGAGGTGTCCTCATCGAGGTGTTCTCGTAGAGAGGCTGATCTTGTGATTACTAAGTATTCTTTTAAGGGCACTTTTCTCTGCCATTTCATTGAGAGTAATGTTGCAGTGATTAAGAAGTGATTGATACATCATGTTCAGCACTGTTTCAACCGCTTAATCGAATCTTAGCATAAACCCCTGAGTCAAATTCCTTATGAGGGCCGTGAAACAGGTAAAGCAGGAGCAATCGCAGAGCTTCCTTTGAATCACTAACCATAGCTCATGTATATAAAGTGCGTTCGTAAAGTCATACTGTACTACCTAACGGTCACAGGACATCAAAACAAGATACTAATGTGAAACCTTCGCGAAAAAAAAAAAGCGAAACCCTTCAAGTTATCGTATTATGATGTGCAATGATGTGGGCCCACACAGGTGATGACGTCGCACCAAGAACTGCGCCGCAAAAGTGATTAGAACATTCCTATGTGGATAGGCAGGGCTTCTTTCAAGCCACGGCCATCATGATTCCCGGGTATGACTCTGTAAGACACTTGCTCGGTGGCATATGGGACGGAACATGTGTACAGTAAACGACAGTGAATGACTACAGTGAAATTACAATGAACGTACGGCTACAGTGAGTACAGTAAATGATAGAAATCATTTAAGAGAGAGAATCGTAGATGTTATCCGCTTTTTTACACCAGGCTTGCTTAACTTAGCGTACGAATAGCTTCAGTATCATTTATATCATACGTGTGGGGCAACAAATGGAAGTCACGTCGAACTAAACTGAACAGGTGAGGAACTTGGAGCGTTCCCCTCGTACAACAGGTACGAGGTAATTCGAGGTTTGTGGAAAGGTGTAATGGTGCCAGCACTTACATTCGGAAACTCAGTGGTGTGCATGAGGTCAGAGGTACAATCAGGGCTGGACGTGAATCGGAGGACGGTCGGACGTCTCGCACTGGGCGCCCATGGGAAGACCACAAATGAGGCTGTTAAGGGGGATACGGGATGGTCTGACTTTGAGGGAAGGGAAGCTCAGAGTAAAATTAGGTACGAACAGAGATTAAGGAATATGAAAGAAAGTAGATGGGCAGCGAAAGTATTCAGGTATTTGTATAGGAAGAACGTTGATTCACAATGGAGGAAGAGAACTAGGAGGCTTACCAGTAAGTATACATCCAGTAACGAAACGGATGGGACGAAAAAGAGCGTTAAGAGCATGGTCAGAGCGGCGGAGAAGTCGGATTGGATAGCAGAATGGAGAAGAACCGGCATTGAACAACTACAGAAAAGCGAAAGACGAAATCAAGAGAGAAAAATTTTACGATAATTCAAAGGGAAGCGCTTTACTGTTTGAGGCAAGGTCCGGTGCCTGAGAACCCGAAGTTACAGAGCGAAATTCAATAAAGAAGGGGATACATGTACGTGCTGTGGAAAAGCTAGGGAAACGACAGATCCATATTTTGATTGAATGTACAGATGTCCACCCAGGTGTAGGTGTGGACACGACTCTGCAGGCGGTCATAGGTTTCAGGGATAGCACGGGAAAGCTGAACATGTCGGCGAGAGAGATAAGTAAAAGGCGCTTAGAGAATTGGTAGCGGAACGGTATGGAGCAAACAGAAGCGCAAGGCAGTTCGAATAAAATTTTTACTTCACAGCTTAACGATAACAAATAAAATAGATATGCGAGGGGAAATTTTTGTTGTGAAAATATCTGATTCGGGAAAGAAATGGTTGTAAACGAAAAAGAAATAAAGCTAGAGCTTGGAGGCCCGGCCGCCGCCCCGTTATAAAGGGGACGCTCCTAATATCCATCCATCCATCCATCCCCTTTTATTTGGCGAAGATTTCACATTTTTATCTGGTTTCATTATGTTCCTTCGACCGGACAAAAGTGATACATAGCAATATCTACACAGAATGAAGTTGCGTCGATAATAACCAGTTGGTCGACTGGAATGTCTCTTGTGGTTCTCATCACCACTTGAGTGCTTCGGCCGTGGTATGCGAGTATGCACCACAGGTGTTTGAATTTTATCCAGTCTCTGTCTATCAAGGACCAACTAAAATAGACGTTTAACGTACCGTTACAACACACTTAAACGCGCCGGTACAGCCTTTGTCGTACTTTGCGACTGTAATGCGCAGATAGCAAGGACACTGACACACGCAACCAATCAAGCGGAGTATCGAACCCAGGTCCCAGAGGTGCCAAGCAACCACGCTGCCACTAGGCTGCGGCCGCTCTTCCCACATGGTACGCATAGTAATTAAACGTATATCACCAGCAATTCTGATGCTTTTGGCTGTGTAACCACAGCTGCCCTTCTGCTGTGTCTTCAGCGCCATCAGATCAATGTAATAACACATGCGTTCTACTGTCACCCGACATGTTTTTGTTTTTTTTTTAGCTGTGCTCGAGCCCGTAGGAATACTTCCACGAACGACGCTTACGCACGTTAGCGCAGGCAGCGTGTATTTTCCTTGACAGAACAGCCGTCTGTGCTGTGTAATAACATTAGTGGCAAGATTACGTCGCACCATGAGCTACCATTCAGTAGACAACCTGCAGTAGATGTTCCTGAACAACCCACGTTAAGCGTACACCCACCCATACACTTTGCACAACAACGTTGGTCATACTCTCAACACTTTTGCTCTGGAAAACAATTAAGCTTGGTCAAATTTCTCGTTGACCGCTTCGCATGGCGCAGATTAAAACAATACGTAGGATCTACCGGATTTTAGCATATATGTGAACAAAAACTTACGTTAGTCAGGGGGTTTCTTGGACAGAAAATTGTGAGCGCGAGTCTACTATATTCGATCAGTTTTGTGCACACCACGAGCTGACGGCACTGACGTAGCGAGGTCGCTGTGGTTAATAAGCATAGAACCGACTTCTCCCCTAAGAGACCTCGACTAGAATGCACACCGAACGAACCGTTCTCAAAGGGCTTGCGGACAATAAAGAAACTTTCATGTCGAACTCCTATCGTCAGGACTGAAGCAATTTCGGCGCCACATGCCTAGCCTTGCAAAGTGGCAAGTATGCTCGGTCCTCGATATAATAACGGTTGCTCCGAACAGAACGCGAGAGAAAAGTCATTGCGAAGGTGTGAACGTATACGTGCATGCTTTCGAAAAAAAGAAATCGAACTCTTCATCTTCCGACGTGGCTGTAATTGTTTTTTTTTTACTTTTACTTTCGAATCTCGGAATGTGTCCATTTTATTGAGTTTCTCTCCTTCCCAATCGCACTTCCTCGTAACGTTATTGGAGCTTCAGGAAATTACTTGGAACGAACGCGCGCGGGCGGAGTGCCCATGTGGGCTCGCTCGCTTTATCTTCAGGCCAGCTCCCCCATCCCCCAAGGGGCTGCTCGCCGTTCTCATGGTGGCCCTCAGCAGGGCGGAATAACTGGCTTTTGTGCGTGTACTACAGGCGTCGAGGCGGTGGTCGCTACTAGTCTCCCCCCCAACTCCTCTTTTTTTTTACACTTTTGTTTGCTTTATTCTCGTTCAGATCCTCTATTAAGTTCACTCCTTATCAACGCTATTTGTTTTTGTTTTTTTTTTACTTATCGTTCCACCTTTTAGAACTCCACCTAATGATATCATAGCTTGACAATGTCAGCACTCTCGAAACGTGAAAGGTTGAGATGTCAACGAGGCCGAGTCCGATTGGCCGACCCGCAATAGCAGCGATAAAGAGGATTGAGAGATTAGGAAAGAATTTAAGCGGTGCATCGAAACACAGGCACAAAGAAGCTTTCATCGTCCATGGCACCCCCGGAAGGGCACATAGTGGCTGGTGAACCTCCCGAAGCGCAAAGCTGTCTTCTTAGCATTGAGCATTGCGGACGCACTCGGCCGTGTTTCCTACGTAGTCTGTCTTCTACTGCTAGTGGTTTATCATCTAATTGGCTTCATGCTGTTCAGAGAGTTAATCTAGTATCGTCGAACGCTGGACAATCACGAATGAATGTTTGTTTTCTGTTACGACCGTAAGTGCTGTGGCTGGAACTGCCTGCCATTGGTTCCAGTATTGACCGAGGTGTTCTCGTAGAGAGGCTGATCTTGTGATTACTAACTATTCTTTTAAGGGCAGTCTTCTCTGCCATTTCATTGTGAGTAATGTTGCAGTGATTAAGAAGTGATTGATACATCACGTTCAGCACTGTTTCAACCGCCTAATCGAATCATAGCATAAACGCCTGAGTCAAATTCCTTATGAGGGCCGTGAAACAGATCAAGGAGGAGAAATCGCAGAGCTTCCTTTGAATCACAAACCATAGCTCATGTATATAAGTGCGTCCGTCTAGTCATACTGTACTACCTAACGGTCACAGGACAACATCAAAACAAGATACTAATGTGAAACCTTCGCGAAAAAAAAAAGCGAAACCCTTCAAGTTTTCGTAGTATGATATGCAACGATGTGCGCACACAGGTGATGACGTGGCACCACGAACTGCGCCGCAAAAGTGATCAGAACATTCGTATGTGGATAGGCAGGGTTTGTTTCAAGCCATGGCCATCATGATTCCCGGGTATGACTCTGTAAGGCACTTGCTCGGTGGTATATGTGACGGAACATGTGTACAGTAAACGACAGTGAATGACTACAGTGAAATTACAACGAACGTACGGCTACAGTTTGGAATTGGAATGTTTGGAATTCTTCGAGGACTTCAACGTCTTAAGAAAGCTACGGAGATAAGGAGTCTTTAGGGCCCCCCTAGTGGCTATGTGACGCCTGATTTACCTTTTAGGGAGTCCACCAGAAGCAATCACGGAGGCATTCTACCGTAAAATTTATTGAAAGAAACTTCTGAGGCGCTTGACAATTCGAAAGAACGTACTCTTCCTAAAACAACGACAATAATACAGTTTAAGAAAGGCGATATCAGGGGTTCGCAAATAGCCCTGCCAGAGAAGCCTCCAGTAGAACGGTGAGAGCGGTAAGGGGCTGCCCATTCTGCTGAGCGATGACGCAGTTCAGCGAGTTGGAGAAAGCCGGGGGCGTTAGCCCGCGCGCGCCCTGGGCTCTACTCGCGAGGCGATTCCCGGACGCCTCGGCCATCAATTACAGCGGACCCCTTGCGCCTTTGCCCGGCGACGTCGTCTTCAATGAAGGTGCGAAGACGCCGCGCCCACCCACTCGCGCGCACGCACATCCCCGCAAGCGCCAAGCACATACAACTGCTCTCAAGGGGGGCAGGTGGGTAGAGGGATTTTTTTTAAGACCTGGCTGTCGGCGCTTAGGGACCAGGGCACGTTTGATGGCTGCCTCGAGCCGTGTTAACGACATTGCTTGCGTCTTGGTGGCCGTTTGCACGCCAACTGACCCTGGCAAAGCGCTGTCTCAGTAACTGCCTGACGATAGTGCACAGCTGAGGAAGTGATGTCACTCTCTTTACTAGGCTACGTTTATAACCATCTTCATTACTTAAAAGTAATTCCTTTCAACATTCAGCGGGAATGCAATCTACGTGAGACTTTGTTAGACGAGATGTTTTGAGCCTGAGGAGAAATTGATACAGAGACATGATTTGTAGATTCATATGTGCCGCCCGTGTGCGCAAATTCATCGAATTTCCGTTACGATGTCTTTAAGACGATGGAACAGATCCACTGTATGGAAAACCCTATGATGTCAGCTTTGTTACGTTCAAGTATGTAGCTGCCTTCGCCTCTTTCATGTGCTGCAGTAAGTTAGGCAATTTTTGGCTATGCTCTATGATCGACACGGACTAGAGGAGTCGATAGCACTGGTCTCTGCTAAAGGAATCAATGGCAGCAACATGACTGGCATCAGCAGTGCTTTCGGGGCAGTGCGTATAGACATTGCACGTAACTTTATCGGCTATTCCAATGCGAATGCAATGTGACCTACCTGCATAAATGGCCTTATCTAAAAATAACTGTGATCATCTGCTTTTATAGTGCGTTGGAATCATGAATGGCTTTTATATTATACGTACGGGTGCGGTGCCTTTGTCTCCTTTGCTCGTGTCTTTCTTCCCAGCGTAGATTAGACTTTTTTGTCCTTAAGGTTAACCCCTTAGTAATTCTTGTTTCAAAGCTTATGTTAAGATCACAGGGAAAAATTACTCTGATTTTAGGGGAGGTGGGTAAGGAAGCGATGAAACCCTTGGGACCTGCGTGTGCCTTTAACATTGAAAATTTTCATCGACCATAGCTTTTTAAGGCGACAACAATTAGCTCGAGCCCTCCTCTGCAGTGCCAACGAATTTAGACATCATTGTCTTTGTATCAGTATTTTTCAGAGGGAAAGACATAGAGCAAGTCAAACACAGTAGAGCGTAAAGGGGCCACTTTCTCGATATACCAGTGCCCACACTTCCAAACGCTGGACCGTGGTACCTTTTTCTCGCTATAGAGGAATCAATGGCTGTGAGACAGCACTGGTGATACAACCCAGTACCTATAACACTGCAGGTGGACGCTCTAGCGACTTGACCGCAGGAGAAAAGTTGGTCGTGTCCAGTATTCCGCTATATGCAAAGGCGTATCGGAACACCGGATAATGCATAGCGGAGAGCGTTGGTGAGCTTGCAAACGAGTTGCAACAAACACTCCTCCCGAAGCGCACCCACAACGCCCGCGTCGCTGTGTGTTGCAGCGAAGTTGCGCCAACCACAGAAAAACAGAACAAGTACACGCGTGATCTATGTCTTTCGAGATTCTGGCAGCCATTTGCTAAGCCTACAGCATCGGTCATTTGAGTGCGGCTAGCAGAAACGGTGTCGGATTGTGACGAATACTTCACTGTTAGACCTTCATGATACAAGGTTAAAGCCATACAACCGTGAGTTGGGAAACTATGGTCACAGAGCGCGCATGACTACTTGAAAGATTCGAGTTTTGGGCGGTCAGCCATGTTTTCCCTTCGTACTCGACTGAAGCATTGCGCATGCGCTTTTCCCACCCCGTATTGTGGTATACACGGAGAGCTTTGCGCATAGCGGTTTACCGAACACGCAAAATTTCACCAGTCTCGACACTCTGTCTAAGAGGGCAAGTGGCCGCGATGGTGGATAATTACACATGTGTACGTTCGGCAGGCTTCCTGGGCGTCGGCTGGCCGATGGATGCTCGCATATACACCCCCAATGGGAGATTAAGTACCTTCAACAAATGGCGTGGAAGGCCAAATTTCCTGCTGAGCCCCTGTATGACTGATTATGTTCCAAGGTGCATTACACCCTTCACGTTAGACCAAATGGAACACGACCGACCAACAGAAAGTTCAGCGACGTCGTGCCTGGAAAGAAAGACTTCTATATAACGCAAAGCAAGTCTTGACTATCATTATTTTCGTTTTTTTTTTTCATTAGATGAACGGTGGAGTTAGTTTCGTGTTCTAGTTCATTCAAGTTCCTCCCTCTCACCCCCCCCCCCCTCCTCCCAACAAGTCTCCTAGTTGCTGGCACAGATATGTCCCGCTGATACTGTTTAATATTCTCATTTTCAAATTTTCTATGAAAAAAATGGCGAAATTGCACTATGGTGCAACGCTGGGCTAACATCGGAGCTTGGGGCCGACTTAGTCGAGCTTGTACAAGCTCGAAGACTCTAAGTCACGTGGATAGCTGTTACATGATTTTGGCGGGAACATGTCCCATGACTAGCTGTGACGTCATGTTACGTGGTTTGGGTAACGGGACCACATGCGACGCCATCTTACGTGGTAACACTATCCGCCAATAAGCTTGGCTAAGCAAGCGCGGCTATACGAAGCAGTTACTAGTTGAACTAGCTTTGACGTCAGCTTTAGCGGTCACATCGTAGCTGTGACTAAGCTATGCTAACGGCTATGTTACGTGGTTGCTAGGCGACGCGAGCTGGAGCGCCGCTGCACTGGGCTGTGCCATTCTTTACGGTCTTTCCTCCTTTCCTTCATCATCACGCTCACTTCCCTTTCCACCCTCTTGCTTCACTATACTGGGCATGGCTATGCTATGTTAGGAGCCGCTTGGCATATACCCGCTTCCTGTACTGAATGATGCTGCACATTGGGCATCGCACAGAAGAAGGAAAAAGTGCACGCATACTACACCCGTAAGTAATGATGGTAATTTCTTGTTGACCGTGCACGGAAAAATGAAAAACTTAACAGCTACCGCTCTAAAAATGCGCAAATTTACAAGTTTCTCCATCAATCACCAAAGATTAGGGAATGTATGTACACGAACATTGCAGATTATTAGAATATTGGAGTATCCATGAAATCACGGGGTATATCTCTTGCAAGTCTACTAGGCCTGTAGTTTGGGCACGAAGTATCGCAGAAATCGACCTTCTTTTTTTACTAAATAGTACTGATAATTCTCACTATCGTGACGCGATAACGGACGCATTCTTGGTAACTATTGTTACACACTCACATGACGTTCACACCTTTAGCTATGCAGTGCCTCGTTCCCTCGTGAGGAAAGTGTTTTACTTGACACAGACCTGTGTTCTCTCATACAAAGAAGGGACTTTTTGATGCGCTCTCTGAGGCCGAGCGCTCATTTAGAAAGATATCAGGCTAACTTAGGAGGAATTCCATCACTGCTAGAAATAAAATGTAGATAAAAGTATCTCCTCACGGACTGAAACTTGTCTCGAAGTCTAGGGAATGAGAAACGCACGAGTGTATCGTAATGACCATATCGTTTATCTTTACTCATTCCCGTTTCTATGTGTCCCTGTGATTTCATTTTTCTTTTTCCTTCTCTTTCTTTAACGGAGCTAAAATTTCCCGGACAAAGACGTTCCTCCTTTTCTGTCGTTGGTTGTTCAGGCTAATGGACAGCGAATTCCTAAGCGGGTTTGCCTAGATGAGAACGTCATGCAGCTACACAGCAGGACAAATTGCTGTGGAGCGCCCTGTCTGTACTGAGCCTTGGGTCACTGGGTCACGGGGCTCTTGAAGCATTCTACGTTGTTTCCTTTAAAACTGCCTCATAAGGAAGTTGTGCTTTATGGTGACAGAAGTTTTAAAGTGCCTTCATCAGTGAGCAGTAGACGTACTGAAATTGTGCTGCAAGCTTCGGTTATACGGGGAAATTCTAGTGACCATGGGAGTATTATTTTTGGATTATCTTTAAAATTATCCCAGACTACGCTGTGATACAGTGGGCGATCTGGCTCTAACAGAACGCAAGAAAAGGTTAGGAGCCCTTTTCTCATTACGAAAATAAGGGCAGGCGAAGCTTGGTGTAAGCGTGCCTTCTGTATGTATGTATGTATGTATGTATGTATGTATGTATGTATGTATGTATGTATGTATGTATGTATGTATGTATGTATTTACAACTCTGCATTCTTTTCTCGCCTTCTTTATTGCTTTATTTCTTTCCTTCCATCTTTCTTTGATGGAAGATCCAAGGAATTCATACGGCTCCGAAGCGCAAGGGAAATAAGTGCGTGTGCAGTGCTTTCACGATTGTTTTTTTTAAATGCGAAGCATTTCTTAGCGAACTTCGGCGAGTTTGAACGTATCTATCTATCTATCTATCTATCTATCTATCTATCTATCTATCTATCTATCTATCTATCTATCTATCTATCTATCTAGCCGCCTACGATTTTGTACTCTCCTGGCCGTTTCGCTAATCGGATATTTACGAAAATTGGTATGCCACATCATGACTGCATGGCGAACATGACTGACAGGTCACAACATGAAAATCATGATATGCACGTCATGAGCGGCATGATTTACTTGCCACGGGTTTCGTTAACGGGATGTATACGAAAATTGGCATGCCACAAGATGACTGCATCACGAACGTAAATGCAGGTCATAACATGAAAATCATGACATACGTGTCATGAGCGACATGATTTACATGCCACGGTCTTGGTGCTCTCTTGGCCGTTTCGTTAGTGGGATGTATAGGAAAATTGGTATGCAACAATATGACTGCATGACGAACATAAATGACAGGTCATAACATGAAAAGCATGACATGCATGTCATGGGCGGCATGATTTACATGCCAGGCGTTTCGTTAATGGGATGTATGCCAAGATTGCTATGGCACAACGCGACAGCATGACGAACGTAAATGACAGGTCATAACGTTAGAATCATGACATGCGTGTATGAGCGGCAAGGTTTACATGCCACAGTCATGGTGCTCTTGCGGCCGTTTCGTTAACTTCATATGTACGATACTCGGTATAGCGAGACAATGCAAATCCATTTTACGCTCCTTATGCGTGCTTCGCATTTCCTTGATTCCCACTGCACGTGGGATCTGCCAATTTTTTTCTTGCTAAAGCAACACCGACTTCAAATTGCGATGCATAACAAGCTTCTCTTGAAAACACAAGTAACCAAAAATATCGTATTTCTTACGTGTCTAAGCGACTGATTGATGCGTTACCAATATTCTCGATCAAATACAGCGAAACCTTTTCTTTTCACTCTCCCACTCTTTCCCTCTCTCTCAGATTCAAGACTACGTAAATAGACGCTGTCTTCCTTCAGCTAATCACTGCAGCGCACACGGCAAGTTCGCGGTACGTATTCGTGAGACATCTGAGCTTGAACACTGCGATGTCCGACAAACAATGTCCAACAAATCCAGAGGACGCGTGATTGTGTAAGCATTTTTCTGCGGAGACGACGAAAAAGCAGCGCGCTGAATTATTCCATGTTTTCGAATGTTAGACGTTTCAATACTTAATTTTTGTGAGTTTGCATTACCTCGTGTCGGTTGCGAAGAAATGGACACAATTCGGCATCTCATCAGTGCCGACTCAATTAGGGCGGGGTACTTCGGTGACTTCATCCTCCCACGGGCGCAGCTTACCGATACACTCGCGATAGATCTTGGCCTTTTAGTTAAACTGTGGGCTTTGGCTTCAAGAAACTGTCTAGTGGGTTATCAAGGACACCATTGATGCCTCCGGATTAATTTTACAGGCTTATGCGATGCATTTGGATCCTAAATCAACATGGGCGAGTGGTTTCGCACTTCCATCATCTCATTGTAATGCAGCTATTTGTGATTCCAACTAAACGCTCGCCATCTGGCGGACGTGCCTGAATGGAAACAGGGTCGGCCTACGAAGGCAACACGTTGTTTCATTACAACGCTCTAAAAACGGTTGTATGGTTTTTAATTATCACTGCAGCCTCTCGGTGGCCTCTCAAAACCACCGAGAGGCTGCAGCCTCTCAAAGTTGGTGCCTTTGACATGACGGAACGTTGTTGTGAACTCCGAGATGTAGGAGAGATGTCGGCTCTCGCGAGGCGAGTAGCAGGACGCCGATCGGTTCATCGCGTGCACAAGGGGCTTATGGTCGGTCAAGACAGTAAACTGACGACCTTCTAGGAAGTGCAGAAGTGTCGGACAGCCAAGTACAAGGCGACTAGTTCGCGGCCGAAAACGCTGTAACGGCACTGTGCAGGCTTCAGTTTCTTGGAGAAGAAAGTGAGTGGATGCTATGTACCGTTGAACAATTGCTGCAAAACGGCGCCAACAGCGTTGTTCGAGGCGTCTGTCATGACAGCAGTCGGTGCATCTGGTTTCGGGCGTCTCAGCAGTGTCGTACTGGCGAGGGCAGACTTGGCTCTTGTGAATGCATTGGCGGCTTCTTCAGACCACTGAAGCTCTTGCTTCCGTTTCGAGCTTAGCAGATCGTCTAGAGGGGCCACAAGTCGTGCACAATCGGATATAAACCGTCGATAGAAATTGACGAACCCGAGAAATTGGCGAAGCTTGGTCATTGTAGTCGGCCGTGGAAAATCTTCGACTACGCGAATCTTGGACGGCAGTGGCCGAATGCCGTTCGCGTCGACTACACGTCCAAGGAACTCGAGTTCCTCTCGACCAAATTCACTTTTGGCGGCGTTGATGACGATTCCTCAGCTGGCAAGGCGGGAGAACAACAAGTGCAGGTGTTGAACATGTTCAACGGAAGGGCTTGCGACAAGGAGGTTGTCGATGTAGGCAAAGACGAATGGCAAGCCTCGGGTGACGGAGTCGATGTAGCGCTGGAACGATTGGCCAGCGTTTCGTAGGCCGAAGGGCATGCGGAGGAATTCAAAAAGACCGAAAGGTGTTGTGATAGCGGTCTTCGGGATGTCTTCCTCGGCGACTGGCAGCTGATGATAGGCACGAACAAGATCAATCTTGGAAAAGATCGTCGCGCCGTGCAGCGCTACCGTGAAGTCTTGGATGTTCGGAAGCGGGTAGCGATCAGGAACCGTGATGTTGTTGAGCGCGCGGTAATCGCCACATGGACGCCAATCTCCAGTCTTCTTAGGCACTATGTGAAGCGGAGACGCTTAGTTGCTAGAAGAAGGTCGGATGATACCGAGTGCGAGCATGTGCTCGAACTCCGCGCGAGCAACCTTGAGTTTCTCAGGGGAAAAACGCCGAGGTCGAAAATAGACCGGAGGGCCGGGGGTGACGATGTGGTGACAAACGTCGTGTTGGACCGCTTGCGTCCAGTTCGGCTTGCGTGTCAGAGTGGAAAACTCGCTGAGGAGCTCGGCGAATGGTTCTTCCAGCACAGAAGATATGGGCGCAATCGGCGATGTGGCTGTTGAAGAGGCGCCGGTAACGGTCAGGTAGGTGGCATTGTCGATAAGACGACGCTGTTTCACGTCGACAAGGAGTCCATAGTGGTGCAGGAAATCAGCTCCGATGAGGGCGCGTCGGACGTCTGCGACCAGGAAAATCCAGCGAAACGCTCGTCGGAGGCCAAGATTGAGCATGACGGAGCGTGATGCGAAAACGGGAATATTGGTACCGTTGACGGCTAGCAAAAACGACACAGATGTCGCTTTTCGGTCGGAGCGTTGAGCTGGAATGATGCTTACGTCCGCTCCTGTGTCGACTAGGAAACGTTGTCCAGTGGCTCTGTCTGTGAGGTAGAAGAGGCGACTTGTGTGCTGGGCGGCTGGGCCGGACCACTTGTCGCCGTCAGAGGTCGGCCGGCCTGTTTCACTGCCACGCGCACGGGCGCCGGCAGTGACGAGCGTCGTTTCCGAAACGGCGATGGTAGTAGCAGACGCCAGGTGTCTGCGACGCGTGAGGGCTGGTGGGTGGACGTCTCGGCTTGCTGGAACTTCGGTGGCGTGAAGAACATGGTGACGCGCGGTGATGTTCAGCTGCAGAGACGATGCGTTCGAGACGCTCACACAGGGCGTCGAGTGGCGATTGTGCTGTCGAAGAAGACGGCAGCGTTCGCAGCGTGGTTACACTCTCACCAGTAGACGCTCTCGTGGCTGCGATGGTTGGGGCGGCTACTTCCATCACCTGGTCGGCCAACGCGGCAAGTCCGGTGAGGTCCACGGCAGACGCTGTCGCCAGAACCATCTGCACGTTAGCCGGTAGTCGTTGCAAAAACAACTCGCGTAACAGCGCGTCGTCGATGGATCTCGCGTTGTCTCCGAGCAGCTGCTTCTTTCCGAGAAGTTGACTGGGGCGTCGGTCGCCGAGTTCTTCAGCGGAGAGGAGCTGCTGGATACGAGAACACTGTGAAACTGCTCCTGCGCTGTAGAAGGGTCGTTTTGAGATCGTCATAGGCGTTCGCAGACAGCGGGGTGCTCAACAGATCCGTTACTTCGTCAATGGCGGTGGGCGAGAGTGCCGCAACAGCGTAGTGGAACTTCGTAGCTTGTGAGCGGATATCAACAACTTGAAATTGTGATTCCGCCTGAAGAAACCACGCCGGCGGATGCTGGTCCCAGTACTGAGGAAGGCGGACAGCTATGGCTGAGCAGGAGGGCTCACCGCATTGCTCGGGAAGGTTCTGGTCTCGAAAACTCGTACTGTCGGTCTGTTCAATGGTCGTTTCTGCCACGGAAACGTATGGCCACAATCACGTCCGGGTCACCAAACTGTGGCGATGAGCGACCTCGCAGACCGACGAAGTCTCGGCCTTACCATACAGAGGGCAAGCCCGACACGTCCGCTGTGATCAAAAGTATTTTAATGACTCTGTGGAACGCTAGCGCGCGCAGGCCCGTGGAAGCGGCACCTGCCTCGTGCGAGAGCGAGCGTCTTGGTTTTCTTCAATGCGACGCCGATGCTGCTGCCGCTAGCTGCCGCTGCAACTTAAATGCAACTCCCTGTACATACCCGCCGAAATATTTAATTTGAGGCTATGTTGCGAGACTAAACGGTAATATAGGTTTTCCCGAAGTTTCCGGTCCCGCAATTTTTTTGCTGTGGACTGTACTTCACGCCTGATTTTACTAGACCATGTATGGGAACAACGTTGTGGTCTCAGTCAACATGGCACCTTGGCAGTTCACCTGCTCGCTAGAAATATAGGAGCAACTAGAAATGGGGCTTGTTCTAGATTTTGGGGCCTTCGGCATTGGTACCGTACCGCTACTTTACGACTCTGTCCGCGCAAATGAATTCAGTGGGGACAAGTCCATTTCCATAGAAACGCATCTCTCTGAGAGGCCTGCTACCTACAAGCAGTAGCTTACATAAACCTCTGCCTCGCTCGGAAGGTTGCTTATTTTCAAAACAAATCTGAAACAACTCGCGGGGCGCTACTGTATTGACGTCATTTCAGGACCGAAATTCATCGTAACGACTCAGTACGAGGTGGTCAGAGGCATGCACCTTTCCGCCTTCAACTAAACACCACGATTTAATGCGGCAACCCGTAAAGCATAGCGCTATAAGCGAAAGTATCGCCGTGACACTGATATCGCGGCAATCTTCCTTTCTTTGACCAGTGTTGCCAGGTGAACCAACGTTTTCTGGGGTCGCCAATACCGCGATCAGCAATCGAAACCGAAGCCTGATGTACAGCAGCAGTAAGTGATATACGGTTCACATGGTGTTCCTTAAAGTATAGATTGAACTTGATGCAAACGAAGCGCGTCTTTTGCGTTTCTACGGGTTTCTTTTTAACTTGTTTTTTGTGCATGGTGAAGCGGGTGAATATTTTCTGTGTACTGTAGTCTGTCTGCTATTGTTTGAAGCCACATTATTATTCCATATACTTCCAGCCTAAAGGGGTTCGTCTAGGGGGTATGATACGTGATGGCAATCTCTCTTACAGATACCTAATTTTACTAAAAGCCATAGCAACTCGACACCGCTAACTTCCGAGCTCTGACTGGTTAACCTGGAGCTTTCGTTTGGAACCACACTCAGCATGACCCATCTTCGGTTTATGAAAATCTTCAAATACACAAAGAGCCACTGTTCAATGAATTTTATTCTCTGTCCCCACTTTGGGTGTCTCTGAATCAATGTGCCCTTTAATATATATTGCAATGTGTGATTCCAGCCTCCAGATTCCATACTGTACGCATATACTGCACATTAACTTTTTATTATGTCGCGAGAATGATGCTACAATTCGCCGTCGGCTTATATTTTCACCAATTTACCATTAATAGGGATTTCAAAACATTGTCGATATCACATTCCTGCGCGCTTACAATCCAAATGTAAAGCACATATTGAATCTAGTATGACAGCGCAATGACAACTGCAAAATAATAAAGAACTCTAGGAGTAAGAGAGCGATTTAGAAGCAACATAATAAAAAGAAACAGCCTCACAATGTCTTCGCCATCCAATCAAGAAAGAAAATATGATTGCCAACGGCGCAGAAACTCACTTTTTCAAGTAATAGTTGATCATGTCACTTTCGAAACTTCTTTCTTCCTTCTGTCTGTGACGATACGCGACGGGGTGAGAAACGAAAAGCAGAGCGTGACGCATCTAAAACATAACTTGATTTTTAACTGAGGAAACACGGCGCAGAGGGCATGGTAAGTGGGTAATGAGGAGCGAAAACTATTTGATTCAATTATTATTAATTTCCGTGGTTTGACGTCCGTAAATCACGATATGATTATGAGAGTTCCCGTAGTGGAGGGCTCCGGAAATTTCGATCGTCTGGGGTTCCTTAACATGCACTGACATCGCACAGTGCAGGGGCCTCAAGATTTCGCGTCCATCGAAGTGCAGCAGCCGCGGCCATGATTCCATTGCAGTGACCCTCGGATCGGCAGCCGCGTACCCTTGCCAGTAGACCACCGTGGTAGGGCGGGGAGCGAAAAAGTAATTGACAAGGAAGTAACAATATATAGGGGAAAAAACTTACACATGAAATTCTAAGTGCTGTCAGCATTTATGAGTGTTTTCTTTCTTGTTATCCGTGATCAACATCACGTCTGCTTTCCATGGCATTCTTCATCACCACATGTGGGGTTCCCTCTTGGATGTGGTCTGTGCTTTGGGTGTTGTCGGTTTGCCGTGCTGAAGACATATAATAAAGGTCGAGTAACCGGTATGTTACGAGGGGCGGAGAGTGCTCTTCGGTCCTCCGACCTCTACATCGCCCCTCTACCTCTTGGATCTTCGATCCGGTCGCTGATTGTGCGAGCTGGCCGGCAGCATGTGGCAAGGCCAGCCAACAGGCACTAATCCGTCTACCACTTCGTCTTCGACTACCGCATCGTCACTAGCTACCAGCATGACCTCATTTCTGCGCTGGCCTTCGCAGCGAAGACGCCGAGGACTGGGTCGATGACAATGACCGAGTGAGTTTGGCTAACCGGTGGGACGATGCGCTCAAGTTACGCCACGTCGCCTTCTACCTCAAAAAGGTAGCGAAGACTTTGTTTTGAACAGTGAAGTTGATTTCGCAGACTGTAGCGCTTTCGCACAGCATCCTACAAGTTCTTGCTACTTCAGTGGTTCGTTCCGCCCTAGCGAAAAGACCTTCGACACTCGCAAGCAACGGGACGGCGAATCTTACGCCTCTAACATCGCGGATTTCCTTGCTATTTGTCGCCGCGTGAATGCCGCCCTGGCCGACTCAGAGTTCACCACATCCTGAAAGGCAACGGCACTATCGCCTACAATGCTCTCGTAATCAAGAATGTCACCACCATCGCTGACATTGTTACTATTTGCTAGCACCTCGCCGAACTGGTATCTGTGCTGCTGCAACCAGACACGAGTGCGAACACAACCACTGCTGATCCCTCGATATGCGTAATGATTCGCGCTGTCATTCGAAAAAAAAACTGTAAGCCCTTCGCTTCGCACCAGAGTTCTTGCCTTCTCAAGCCTTTGGTACCGTTTTGCGAGACATTGTCAAGGAGGAGCTGGCGTCAATGGCCGGTGCTGCGTACTCGGACCATCGTACCCCTAGAATCCCGCCAACATACGCTCAAGTGGCCGCAGTTGCGCCTGTGGCCATTCCTTCGTTATCTAAGCAACCACCGCCAGCTCATCTGGCTCCTATGATTGCCCGCGCGGCTACCCAACCCACCCATCTGCAGCGGCGTGCCTCCTCGTTCAGACCACGCCGCGAGAGAGGGACCAGGACAACAGCTCGAGTTGAAACACATGAAACACTTTTATCAAACCGACACCAAAAAAGAAGTCACTCAAAAAATACAAATCTACAGGGGCACAAGTACTGAGCAGCAGCTTCTGCTAATCTAGCCATTACTAGCTGAAGTACTATATATGTAACAAGGTCCTGCTTTTTTTTCCTATCTCTAAAGACTAAGTCCACAGAATGAGGCCACGTACGTTTCCTCAGCGACGACGAGTCGGGTCAGTCTTGTTGCCGATGCGCTGTTCGACCTGAGTAGCAAGAAGACGCTATGGTTCCCGTTGCCAGTAGACCGTCTGGCACCGCACATGGGTGTGGTTGTCAGGTCAGCCATCAGTGAGGCCCTCTGGCTTGCGTGATGTGGCACTTCTTGGATTACCGTCGGAAGTGCCGGCTTGCATCAGAAGGAAGGGATAGCACCGGCTGACGTTCGGTAGCTGCTCCGCGTGCTCGTGGAGTCACCGAGGGGCCTTGCTCGTACGTCCCGATCTCGCCGGCCACACTACGAAACACCCGTTTCGCCTCGTGCGTCCGTCGCTCCCGTCGCCAAAGCGTAGCCGGCGAGGCGACTTTCCACCACACAGTCCAGCCAGGAAATCCCAGGGCATCGCTTTCGTCGCGCGGCTCTAGCCTCTCGAATCATTTAGGTGCGCAACACTTCATCAAAACCTCTTGTTGAGCGAGTTGGTTCTTGAGACCTATAGGCACCGGGGCAACCAGACAACACAAGAGACACGAACACACAAGCGCGCTCGTGTGTCCGTGTGTCTCTTCTTGTGTCGTCTGGTTGCTCCGGTGCCTTTAGCGCAACACCTTATGAGCCCGGGCTGTCGGCGTCTAACGTTGTCGTGGTCACGCTCACAAACAATAGCTAAAAACAGGGCTCGAACAAGCGCGAAATTGATCAAAACCAGTTCAACTTAAACTAACACGATTCAGAATAGTTTGACAGATAGGAAAATGATGATCTAATCGCATTAATTACCAGAAATTTACAAAACTCGGTCCGAAACGAAAACCCTACACGTGTACTGCCCGACTACACGGCCTCCAGGATCGGCCCACATCTTCTGTCTACAGGCCAAACAAATGCATAATTGACCAAAACCGGTTCAGGTAAGCGATTGATGTGCTACTGCGAGGAACACCGGCGCATCACTGCTTCACAGCTCCCCACGCTTCACGTTTTTCTACCTTTGCAAGACATGCTCTTTTCCACGTTTTTTTTTTTCCACGTCCTTTTCGTTCCGCATCTTTTCCGCTTTTCTATATTTCTGCCACTTCCGCTTATTCTTTTGTCGCTGCTCTCCGATTCAAGGCCTCTAACTCAAGACACAAACAGGAGGCTTCAAAAAACAAGGTTCGCTGAGGGAGAAGTGAGACAACTATCGATTCCAAGATGGCACTGTTCTCGAGGCTATATGGATGCGCATCCGTGAGATAAGGCAAAGTCCCTCAAGGAGCGTCATGCCTATACAGTCTAAATTGATTTCCTTGCCGTAGATTCAATTCATATTCATGTCTGCCATTGCTGCCAATTCGGGAATAAGAAATGCGGCAAGCACATCAAATCGATATGGGCAAGAATGAACTATACAGGGCTCGTGCCGCAGTTCTGGCATTATGCATCTGCTATACGACAGGACAATCTTTTTATTGAACGTTCAGGATTCCCGCCAGCTAAACTATAGCCCAGTTGTTCTTTTTTTTGTTTTTTTTATGCGAAGCATTTCTTAGCGAACTTCGGCTACGTTGAGCGTATCTATCTTTCTGTCTAGCCGCCTACGACTTTCTGCTTTCCTGGCCGTTTCGTTAATGGGATGTATACGAAAATTGGCATGCCACAACATGACTGCATTACGAACGTAAATGACAGGTCATAACATGAAAATCATGACATGCATGTCATTAGCGACATGATTTACATGCCACGGTCTTGGTGCTTTCCTGGCCGTTTCGTTAGTGGGATGAACACGAAAATTGGTATGGCACAACATGATTGCATGACGAATATAAGTGACAGGTCATAGCATGAAAATCATGACATGCATGACATGAGCGGCATGATTTACATGCCATGGTCTTGATGCACTCCTGGTCGTTTCGTTAGTGGGATGAATACGAAAATTGGTATGGTACAACATCACTGTATGGCTGTGGTTTACATGCCACAGTCTTGGTGGTCTTTGCAGCCGTTTCGTTAGCTTCATATGTGCAAAATCGGTATAGCGAGACAACAATGCAGATCCATTTTACGTTCCTGATGTATGTGTGCTTCGCATTTCCTTGATTCCCACTGCACGGGGATCTGCCTTCTTTTTTTTTTTTTTGGCACGAAAGTGTCTTATGCCGGGGTCCACCAAGAAATCTGTGACGTACTTCCGTAACGGAAGTAGATGTCTGAAAAAGAAACAGGCATTTAAGTTTGAAAAGTGCCATCATGATGGGATTCGAACCCACAACCAGCCAGGGCGTGATGGTAGGAGCTGGAAGCGCTACCGATCACGCTACCGATAAACTTGTAATGCGGAGGACAAGACGGGCTTTATATGTTTACTAGATCGCTTTAGAATCTGCATCTAATTGATGTCCGATTAAAGCAAACGTATTTAGCAAGAAAAGTCACTCTTAAATTAACATCGCCTCCCTTTCACTGCACTCTCGTATCTCAGCCGTGGTGCCGCCACCATGGAGCGAAATCGTAAGTTATCGCGTTAATATGCGCGCCGACAGTTAGCGTTTGCAGTGGTTTCGACGCCTCTATCGCTGCGCATGCTTCGGTGTTCTGCCGGCGACGTTGCTTCAGCCACGGCGGCTGCATAATGTCTTCTGTGACGTATATGATAGCAGCTGCGTTGACCGCGCGGTTTACTCCAGGAACGCAAAGACGACTGTCGACAAGCAAATGATGCACGTTTCGCACAGCGAAGTGTGTGTTCACAAAACGATTCGCCGACAAACAGTTCGGTTACGCTTGCAAGGTTTCACCGTCTGCGAACGCTCCTGGTTTATGGCAGGTCTGCGCAGAGCTTTGGGGAGTTCAATGCGTTTTCTCTGGAGGAATGTGTCGCTAGAGGGATTTCGCTTGCGTGCAACTGTCCACGATCCCTGTGCAGTGTCGAGGTTCCGCTGATGTGTACGCGCAAAGGGGAGTCCAGAGTACCCAACCCATCTACTGCCCTTCATTTCGCCTGATTGCCGCTTATGTGCGCAGACAAGTTTCCTTTTCGTGCTATACCGATTCCTATGACAGAGGGGTCAACCACGTTTTTTCTCTTTCCGACGATATTATTTACGTTAAATCGTATTTTCTTATTACGCTCGCTCGCAGAGTCCCTGGGTCGCGGTATTCGTCACATCACGCAACCGCTGCTGCAATATTGGGTTTCGTTTCCCGCGTGGTGCTTCAAGCAGAGACCGTGACACATTTCAGTGAAACACCGTTGAAAAACATCGCTTTGCGGCGTTCCAGCATACTATAAAAATAACGGTCCCCATGCAATGCGAAGCTGTATGGAATATGGCAAGAACTGGCGACAAGTAGCTATCTGCTGCAGCTCTATGCATCTGGTGCTTCTGAGAAGACACAATGAAGAGATGGCCCACGCAGGAGTGGTCTGTTTAACGGGGAACGCGTTCGCACCTTACTTTGCATGATTTCTTGCACGGTTGCTGCTACCGTGCACCAGAATTAGACCTCGTTCACAGCAGCGAAACGTGCTAGCAACTGAGCCATCGCGTCGCCGGTTCCTGCCAACTACGGTTGGAAGATATTCACTGCGCGTTAGATTGAAGTTGTTACCCAAGCAACGCCGTGTTTATATATAGACACGGATCGCTGCATTGAAGATTGAGGAGAGATTGCCTTGACTGCTGTAGAGCCTTTTACTTTCGCAAGAGCGTCTGCGAGGCAATGTACCGCTTAGGCTGCGAGCGCCAGGCCGCCTCCGAAGAAAATCACTTTGAATATAAAATCAGGCAGGTTCTCACATCTCGTGTGACCGGCGGCTGCCAAAACTTGGGGGAAACTGAATAAATTTACGCTTTCAATTCGAGCGCCTCTTTCATTGGCATTTCGCAAGCAAAAAGAAAGGTGGTCGACGAACTGACCTGACAGCCTCTGCGCTTTTTGTTCAATCAATATCAGTTGCACAGTAGATACCTTCCCTAGCTGCAGCTTTGCTTCTCGTATTTCCCTGTTTTTTTTTGTTTTTTTTTTTTTTTGAGCGGGACAGAATTCTGCAGCATTTATTCATGAGCGACGTGTCGGCAAGATTTCCCAGCGTGACCTTTGCGAGAAAATCTACCAGGTTCTGGAATAATCTTGACAAGGAGTCTCAGAACAAGACTTGTGGGGAAACTGTGAATTTGTGCTTTTGACGTCAAGGTCTCAGGTGGATATTAGATGTATCTCCGAGGCAAAATGAGCCAGCAGAGGGACTTTGGCGAGCCTTGTCGAAATCCGAGCGAAAGTCTTGCCACATTCATTTGCTACTTTTCATTTTACTAGGGGCTGGTCAAAGTCTAGAACAAGCATTACAGTGAAGCAATTGTTAAGGATGAGACGGATTCTGCGTTGCCTTCTTTTGTCAAGCGACCGCGGACATGACATAGACCACGCAGCAAGATTTTATTCAGCGTGACAGACAAGCCATCTTAAGTGGAAATGTCGTCCTTTTTGCATAAGAAAAGTAATTACCAATCGTCACATACAATAGTAAAACAGATTCTTGGGCTAGTTGTTCTTGCATACTTACAGTAACGAACAGGCAAATAAGACGCACAAAAGGAAGAGGCAGACAAGGATATGAGCTAAAGTTACATACAATGTGAAAAGTTACATACAATGTTCAGAAGCGATGCCTTAGAATAGTGTCTCTAGAATTTCGCAGTAATGCGGTAAGAATAGCACGAATCTTTAGACATAAAAACACAAACGGCTGCTTCGTCAGCTCGGCCCCGCCACTGTTGCCTACTGATCTGAAGGTCGCGATATCGAACCCCGGACGCGGCGGCTGCATTTCGAAGGAGGCGAAATGTTGAGGCCCGTGTGCTGTGCGACGTCAGTGGATGTTAAAGAACCGCAGGTGGTCGAAATTTCCGGTGCCCACCAATACGGCGTCTCTCATAATCATGTCATGGTTTTGGGATGTCAAACCCCAGAAATCAATCAGCCGATAATATTTAGCCCGGCTCCGCCACGCTGCTCTAGTGGCTATGGCACTGAGGTGCTAATGCAAAGGTCGCGGGATCGAATCCCGGCCGCGTCGGCTGCATTTCGATAGAGGCGAAATGTCGAGGCTCGTATACCGCGCGATGTCAGTTCAGGTTAAAAACTCAGGTGGTCGAGATTACTCGAGTCCTTCATTATGGCGTCTCTGATAATTGCATCGTAGTTATGGGGCATAGAACCCCGGAAATCAATCAAAGAATGCTTCGTCAGCACACTCTTTCCTCTCAGAGAGAGAACGTGGTGATAAACGGGAAGCATCGTACTACTATTCTGTGTTTAGCGCATATGCAAGTGTACTTTTCTGTCTCTCGAAAACGTATTGAATTGCTTGATACGCGCGTCTGTCTATGTATCTTTTCCTTCCCCACACGCTGCTGCACATACGAGCGTATGTGTTGTCCTCGAATAATTCCTTGCTTTAGAAAGCCTCGTGATTAAAAGGCCGCCCGATGTCGCGGAACATTTTAGCATCCTTTTTCTTTCATTTTCACATTGTTTACCATCTACATCTAGCCCAGCCGCCGACACATAATCCTGTCGCCAACAGCTACTGAAATTAAATCGGGTGGTTCAGTGTTACAGCAGTTAACTATTATAGAGAAAATAAAAAGAAAAGTTGGTATGCACTGGAACCTCGAAAACCTTCTATTTTTTCAGCTCTGCCTGCTTGATGCGGATTTAGCGCACGCGCCTGTCGATGTAAACACAGAAGCAATCAACGCACCCTAAAACTTCCCCATGGTTCTAGGAGATTATCATTGCCATTGTTAAAAAGAAGATTAAAGAACCAAAACAGATTAAAAGAGTGAACTTGAGTGCAGCTCTTTTTTGCTGGCGAGATGGTATACCCCAGGATTTATTCAGATTCAGCACATACAATGCACCCTGCATTTACCGTAACAGGCCACCGCTACAAATGTGCAGGCAACGGGAGGAAACAATGATCATCGTCACAGTGCTCAAACGCGTCCAAGCTGCCTGTTAGAGTATTCGTTTGCGAGTAAGGTAAGAAGTACATTTTCTATGGGAAACTAGAATTTGGTGAGCTGTGACTTTCCTTTTTATTGATTTGACATAAAGATAAAACAAGGATTTTTTTTTTCAACAGCTGAGCTGTTTACGCTTTTCGTTCCGTCCTGTATATCAAGGAGGAAGCTATCGTCATCATTGCTCACGAGTTCTAACATTGGGGCGCGTTCACTTCTATTAAAGATTTTTTTTCTCGCATCACTTTTTTTCTCTCTACTAGTTCGAACATTTCTCGCTTGTTTTGAAGAAAGAAGAAAGGAACGGATTGTAAGTATGCTGCGCAAATAAGAAAATAGCCATTTGCTTACATGCAGTGAGACGCTTCTAATGAGGCTCACTGTCTTGTTTTAGCTGTGAGCGTCCGCCGCCGTGGTCTGATAGTTAAGCTGCTATCTCGATGTGAGAAAATGGAACTGTTATTTCGCTCGTGAACGTTCCTCCACATGCCTGCAGAACTTACTTGCCAAGTCAGTGGCTTGATTGGTCTTCGCTCTGCTATTGCGCT
Source organism: Hyalomma asiaticum (assembly GCA_013339685.2). Taxonomy (NCBI): domain Eukaryota; kingdom Metazoa; phylum Arthropoda; class Arachnida; order Ixodida; family Ixodidae; genus Hyalomma; species Hyalomma asiaticum. Next base: position 106,431,570 of record CM023482.1, on the reverse strand, counting down.
TCAACTCTATTTTTGCCGAGTTAGTCAAATGCAGTCCTCCAGAGGTACTTATTATGCATAGAACTTTTGAAAACGACACCGAAAATAAGATTTTACTTCGAGTTAAAGTTGTCCAAAGCGTCACCTTTAACGAAGAAAGAGGTTCGGTAAGCAACTGAAGAAAGAGAACATTGGACAGCACAAAAGCCGTTACCGTCGAAGTGTTTTTTTCAAAGCCAGTGTTGTCGCATCTGTCATTAGAAATGACAAAATGTAATCAACCATTGATAAAGTAGTGAAACACGTTGTACCAGAAAAAAAAAGAGGGCTCTGTCGTTGTTTGTACTAACTTAGTAAGCGGATTTTGTGTTCTCCATTGAAGTACTCTGCAAGAGATGCTCTCGCCCGTCACGTAAGGCGACGGTAGTAGAAGAGTGCAGGCAGCCGCCTGCTATGCAAAGCTCTTCGTTGCCCTGCATGAAATGGCGAAGCAATGATACAATGAATTTCGCGTGTGGGAAAACTTGGAGAACATCGGCGCGTTTCGTTCTGCAGCTTTGGCGAGTTCTGTTCCTTGGCCAATTGCGCTGAAGCATGCTGGTTTTGGCGAATTCTTTCAAGACAAGTATGCGGATTCTTGACAGCCTTGAAACCTTCCAGCTCAAGGCGTCATATTGACACATGCGGTTGTTTTTGTTTGTTTAAAGAGAACGCCGTTACCGCCTTTCTGTGACAAGCGCGCCTGCTTTGATTGTTTGCGGGGATCGCCCTTATGACTTTCTGTTCCGAGCAACGCAGGCCGCGTTTATCTTACATGTCACTTCGGGAAGCCTGTCGACCATTCTTGAAACTTTGCATACCTGACGCGCACATTTAGGTAACTTCTTTTATTCCAGAGATAATGCGAAAACGCATTATGGCGTGTGTATAAAAACTGACGCATTGCGACGCTTGTCAGTCTTTCCGTCGACCGACGACTGTCCACGCCGCTATTGCTGAGTATTGTGATTAGATTTGTTTTGCTGGGCACAAGTTCGCCCACTAAACAGTTCGCCCCATGCCGCTATTGATCTGTATTGTGATTGCATTTGTTTTGCTGGGCACAAGTTCGCCCACTAAACAGTTCGCCTCACATCGTCTTGAGTGCTGCGTGCGTCACGACCACGTGATAATATGCAGGTCTCTTAGGCTACCTTGGTGCACCTGGACTCGTCGGGTGATCATGACAAATAAAAATTATTTCAACATTTCAAACAGCAATGTAATGATTGGTGCTCTGTCGCGCACCAATCATTATATTGCTGTTTTGTCCACGCAGAGGCCAGGAGCCACCTTTTTTCTGAGCATGTTGTTCGCCGTAACGACCGCTTTGCGACGAACTTTGCAACAGCAGCAAGACAGCTTCCACTCTCATGGTATACCAGCGACAGCAAAAAGTGTGTCTTACAATTCTTAAAATCACGAATACCGCCGTACATGAGCAGGGATTCTTATTCAACGCTGTTTTGTATGCCAGACTGTTCTATTTCTCCTCATCCTTCAGTGGTCATTCCCTTCCCCATTGTACGGTAGCCAACGAGACTAAGCTTCGTTGAACTCCATACCATTCCTCATTACCTATTTCTATTTTATAACTTCTAACTTTCGGTTTTAGGTGGAACAGATGTCGACTACCGCATCTATTATTTTCATATCTATCAGCGAAAAGACATGACTGAAAGCTTCAGCACAAGTATGCATTAGGCTGATTGTCTATGCAATTGCATTAGGTAACGTTTCACTTCGGGGGAAAGTATTACTGAACTCGTTGATGTTTGCTCGCTGGTACAGTCACACATGACGAGGGGTGGACTGATTGCTTTAAATTGATTAGTCGGCTGCTCTGAACTATAAAATATTATCTGAGAACCAATACTCAAAAAAGCAACCTCTGGACGATTCCAAATCGAAAGCCAAAAATAGTATGACGGGGCTAAAGAGAGCGCACAACTTTCGACAAACCAAATACTGCGTTACAAAAACAAGTTCTTAGCGAACTTTTTCCAAGTACTGGGATGAAGAGCTGCTGAAAGGGGAGCATCCCGGGGAGCAACACCGCCCTAAGGCATTGTGTGGTTGTGCGCAGCAGGGACGCCACCTCCCCTGTTCCCACTTTCCCCATCTTTCAAAGACAAAAAAAAAAGGAACGATGAAAACAGCCTCGCGTGACACGACCACAAGCCAATTATGCAAATGTCCCTTTAGACCAACCACCGCGTACTCCTGACAGAGTGAAGACGACAAGTTGTACGACTACGCTAGCTGCTTGCTCAAGAGAGAAGGCAAGGCTAGTTGCTTGCCCGGGGCATTTGAACTCAGAGTTTAGCAGGGTACCGCCGTCCCCATGGGGCTGGGAAAGGGGGGGGGGGGAGTTGGCCACGTGCAGGACTGGGGCTGTGCGTTCGGCAGGGCCCCTCCGCAGCAGCCTGTGAACCATAAAAGACTTGACCCCCCTCCTTCTCCCTCTTTTCTTTTTTTTACTTTGTACTGCGGTTTGAGGTGCCGCAGGCGATGTTGGGAGCGAGACACACGTCACTGCCCATCGGCAATGACGTACGTGATTCATGGCCTCTCTCCTACATACGAAGTCCGAGCTACAGCATGCTCACTTGCACCCCCCCCCCTATCCTGATTTCTCTCCCGCTTGAATTAACGAGAACACACATACACAAAATACACCATCTATCGTAATGCTTTCCGCTAGCGTTTCTGCTGCCACCGTTGTCCCGAAGCCGCGTTTCCCCCTCTCCTCAACTTTATCCCGACATCTTTTTAAAAAAGTTACATAACATACACTTCTGCCTTGGTACTTCTGGAACGCACTTAGAAGTGCTGGCTATTGCGGGCTCTGGAATCGCGAAAACGCGCGGGCTCACACACACACACACACACAACATGCGCGCGCGCTGTCGTTGGATCGCTGCGGTTCCGACTGCAAAAATAAAAGAGATGAAAAGAAAAGAAAAAAGAGAAAAACGCGCACGAGCTCGAACCACAAACAGGCCTTATTAGCACCTCGGGGACTACAACAGAAAACCGTGTGGTTGAATTGACGTGCCGCTGCTTTTCATCATCGCCCTTAGCAGCTATTATACTGTATTGCCTTCGGAAGAAACACCTGCTCTTGACGACCTAAGAAAGTGGCTTTCCCTACGCAACTATCGTATAAGGGCAAAGCACCCTTTACAGGGGTTAAAATTGGGAAAACATTGCGCGACGTTTCGTACTATATTTTAGGCAGATGCTTTGGTTAAAAAAATCAACAGCAGTTACAAGCAGCACTTAGTAAATGTGCTGTCATATCGTGCATTGAACATCGGCTATTAGACAATTAGATCTCTCGGATTGGGGATAAATGTAGACGGTAGTGAGAAGCAATTCAGGAGGACGTCAGGCCATGCATTTTCTAATGCTCCGGTTCTGAACGGACTGGTGTCACGCTTCTTTTACACCTTATTTTAACGCGATAGCTTCCAGGAGCTAGTGCAAAAAAATCTGCTGTCGGTGTCAGCATCCACGGCGGAAATAATCATCTTGAGCGACCACCACCGCAGTTTCCCGAGGCACCCGACCCCGCAAGCCCTCTGCCATGGCACAGGTTTGTCAGTGAACAAAATTCAATTTCTCAAAGTTCCACAGAGAAATCGTAAACTACGGCTTAAATAAAACCTACACGCATGACTGCTCTGGCTGACTGTGATCTTACTGTACGAGAAAGCATCATTCTGTTAAGAGGAGGCGGTGCGTGCGGAGCCCAATGACTCCATAGCCTTCACTCTTAAAGGCGAAAGTTAAGCGTCCTCCAACATATTCAGGTGCGAAAAATCCTCATGGTGGTGGTGAGCAACCTTCATTTGTTCCCGCGGGGTTTTAGAGCGATCGGGCCTAGATTTACCCCGAAAGGACGGTGAGGTTTTGCCTCATCGCTGCCTCGCGGGCCTGCTGGACGGCCCAAAGCTGGTCGTCACGGGTGGAGCTGCGCAGAGCGGCGGTCCACCTAGACGGTAGAGTCTCGGTGAAAAATCCTCATGACTTTTTTTTTTTTAGTGGAGATACTTTCTGTATAACTCGACATAAATAACCTCTGACGCGGGTCAGCGATGCCTTTTACGGCAGTGGATAAAGCCCAAGACATGCCTCAAGGAATGTGGCCCATATTACAAAAACGCTTGACGCTTAAACTCTTCGTAAGAGAAACTTTCAACCGATTGGGATGCTGGGCATGCGACCAGCGAAGCCTGCCGGCCACCAACAAAATGCTTTGTGAATTCGGCGAGAATGCGCATGCTCGTCGCCAATACTTGTTGAGCACTGTTTAGATCATCACACCAATCTTCTCCACGGCTGCGGTATTTGCGAGCACGGGAGATCCATAATAAATTATCAGGCGATAAATTTATATGTGGATGGGTAGTCTCCGTGTCCGGCAAATTGACTTGAGTGCGCAAGAAATGAAAACATAGCTATATTTGTGCCGTACACCAGCCGCCATGCTTCTTTAAAAGGATCCATCAATCCGTTGATGTCTTGCTGCACCGGGGGCGGGTTTTAGGGGACACTAAATTGAAACACCAAAGTGCTTAGACTGATATATTATTGTTGTGGAACTATGTATTTGTTAATTTCATTATCTTACGTTCAATGTTATTAGAGAAAAATGAGGTGGGAGCTTTATGTTTGAATTCCGCGCAGAAACACTGAGGATATGACGTCACGAACGCCATCCCTTTTTTTTTCATATTCTCGCCAGATTGGCCCCGTCAGATTCTTTGAAACACGCCATATTAAGCTTTTTAATTCCTAAGAACACAATGTATATCGTTCTTACCCTAAATAATTACATAGGCCTTCATAGACATGGTCAAAAAATACGACGTCAAGTCTATTAGTGCTGAAACCTCTGAGCAGGAGTCGACACTTTCTTTCGTGCGCCTTTTCTAGCTTGTGAAGCGTCTTCTCCGCGCTAGAGAAGTTCTATTGGTGTTGTGAAATGGTAATTGACGAGTACGAGAAAATTCGCTTTTTCATTTTAATGTTCTTTTAACTACGTAGTGTCGCTAACGTGTCAGTGTATAGGCTCCGACCCTGTGCTCCTTATTTCAACAAGTTCGGCTTCATTCGCTTCTCGTGTGCGCCCCAATCACAGTCACCCAGCCCCTGACAACACCTCTTAATCATAGCCAGTGTTTGTAATCGCAACACCGCGTCCTTTAGTCTAAAATCTAGAAGCTTCTGCCTCCTGAGCTTCGTTACACAATGTGTTTAAAGGGTGCAAACTATATTAGAGGTGGCCCGGCACTGGTAGATGAACTGGAAAAGCCTGAACGTGCTCCGTCGCGTGAAGACGAATCGCTTTGACTAACGCGAGCTCGCGTGACTACGCGCCTGAGTGGGTGTTACTATCCGTTACTTTCACACAATAGCCCGAAAATGAAGATGAACTGCTTAGAGATAAATATACTGCATTGTACCCGCTCTTTTCGGTTCTGACCTGTCGCCGAAGCAAGCATTGTCTCCTCAACTACTACTCCATTTTTTTTTTTTTTGAGTAACTACAGTTGACACACATTACGTAATGATGACTCTTCAGACGCCTCCCTGGCGCTACCCAGCGTTCCAAACTAAAGACTCTGTAGCTCAACAGTTGCGTAAAAAGCTCGAATGCGACAACGCTTGCAGTTCAGTCCTCTTCTATTTTTTCTGTATTACATGTCTCTACGGGCACGTGCAGGATTGGCAAGTCGCAGCGTTCAACTCGCCGACGCATTCGCGAGGGACATTGCAAAATTCGGTCGCCTGATTTCGCCCAAAGCCGGGCGGCCGTGAGGACGTGGGCCAATCTTCAAATGAGGGCCTCTTCGAACAAGCAACTTATGGCATGTCGCTGTACTGTGCTTTTTATAGCCGTGGCGCAACGTTTAATACGCCTCACGTCTTGATTGTCCTCGTTATTTCTGTGCGGGTGGTTCTTCGCACTTTATTTCAAGAAAAGGAAGCTCGTGGGAGGAGTACATGCAGGACCTTTTGCGGGGCGCTATTTTTTCCCCCTTCTGGGTGTACATTACTGCAGACGGTCTGCGTGAATGCAATCATGCCAGTCGACGGCCGCCAGACACTCTCCAGACGAAGAAACGAGAATACAAACATTCGCTCTCGTTCCCTTTCATCTCTTCTCATAGAAGAGTGTGCGTTTCGTCTAAACATAAACGAAGATGGGCTAAGTCTATCACATCCTCCTTTCTTTTTATTATACGTTTCTTTCCTGCATTGCGCCCGATAGATACCGTTCACATCGAAGCAAAGAGGCAACATTGCCATCATATCCAATAATCTCGTATGATTACATGAAAACACATGTTGTTCGCGGATGTTCATATGAGACTAGGAGATATATGCAGCGTTTCATATCAGAGCTTTTATAGGTGGCTGCCTATAAAAAAAGCCACCTATAAAAAAACAAGACCTCGAAAGTTTCGAGGTCTTGCTTTTGCAACATCTGCACTTAACCCAAACTAGCGCACATTCTTGTTTACGAGCTTCACACAGACACCTTTTTGTTCCATTACTATCAACGCGATAAAAAACAAAAGCTTTTTGTTTTAAGTAAGTGCACTTAACACACTGTGTGCTTTTTTTTTTCTTAGCTCTACGTCCTTGCCTTTACAGTACTCTGTCCTTGAGGGTAACGTGCATTGTTAAGTGCGCGTGTATGGGAGGTTAAACAGGCATGCATGTATTGAATGCGAGCCGCTGCTAACAGGACAAAAAATACATCCATTTTACATGCCGAACGTTTGACATGCGCTTCTCAGAATGGGGTATAGTACGCCGAGTGAGTCAAAGGGGCTGGCTGTGCATGTCAACGCCAGAATTACATTGACACCACTTAAGCGAGTGAAAAGGAAATGTCTCAAGTGTGAATCAGAGCAAACTTGTCGACGTAAGCTAAATAATACCACCCGCTTAAAGGTACACAAAGGCAAACAACTTTATTTTGCTAGAACTGTCGGTGAGCGCGTGAGAACTTCCGAAACATCAGTATTATCTACACCACCGCTGTAGTCACGTAGAAATTCGGGTAAACGCACGACAAAGCTTGCGCCACCTGCAAGATATTCTGCGAACTCGGCGAGGTGAAGTAGTCGATCCGGCGGTGTGCAGCGAGGACAGCTACGAGGTCATAGAAACAGGTTTCACTGCTGCTGTGGAGGGCCTCGATGTCCTCCTCGAGCGACCAGGATGACCGTCGAGGCATCCTAATACTAACTAAACCCATTCCTTCCGTCCTGCCCGCTCCTAACTTTCGTACAGCTGGCCGGACTGTCGGCCAGTGAAGGGGGTAAACGGCAAATCTATGTCATTGGACTTCGTTAGACAGGTGATTTGAATAGCTCGAATGGCGTGCTGGGGCCACTTAAACACGATTTTCCTTCAAACCAGCCGTTTTCAAAGCACAAAAGAAGCACTACGCCGTTTTTAGAATATTATTTCAACAGGTGCACGTCGAATTGATATTTGCCTTCAAAGTCCCTTTAAGTTCTTGCCCAACATAATAACGTCATTTAAGCATCCAATGTGGTATGTTAGGACTATACATTCAAGACGCCTTTTCTTCGCGCCCGCTTGTCTGAGTACGATTTCATTTCATAGGGTATCCAAGGATAGGCACTATGTTCTGCAGCAAGAAAACAAGCGAACCCCACCGCCCGCTGCCCCCCTTCTACTCAATGAGCTTGCATCTCCGCGGTAGTAGCGAAGATAGTGGCAACTGCCCTCAAGGAGTCAACCATGCATATTAACTGCGTCAGCCATGACGGTCGCTTGGGTCGTGACTCAGCGCTTTAGAAACAGCACTGCGACCGAATGGTGCGGCCCCCTTCTGCGCTCGGTGAAAAGTGGGGCGAACACACCCGCACGTGTTCACGCTCTCTCCACTCTACCTTTTGCCTAACCGACCATGGCCCCTTACCCCCCCCCCCCCCCTACACTTGCCTGCACTGTTCGGGCCCGCCGTTCTAAACTTCAAAACTAAAGGTATGCTAATTTTAACCATAACGTACAACGAAGAGCATGGAGATAACATAGTGGCTTCAAAAACAGCGTACGTCCATTAATGCGAGTAGCAAGTCATAGACCTTTTCATCTCTGTCAAGGTTAACCGCTTTACTTTATCGCCGAAACGCAAACATAAGGTGTTACGGCTGGACATAGCTCTTTCACTAACTGCTACTCTTCGTGCAACGCGCGAGATTCAGTCAACAGAAGTTTCGCTTCCCGAGATACGGCTAATACACTTTTTATCATGCGCGTCGATTTAACTACCCTTCTGAAACTTGTATAGGTAGGCGCATGTTCGTACTTAGCGTAAAGTCGAACATGGTTGACCAGAGGTCAATTTTTCATACACGTGGCATTGCGTTCTTTGTAGGCTTTTTCTCATGATTCCGCTTCTCAAAAGGGGGTTGGATGGGGCTACCGGCAGCTGAATTTTGTACTTCTCGCCACTGTGTAGCTTTCAGATTTCATTTAAGTCGAAATGAGATAATGTGCTCACACAGCTGGAAAGACAACGCACTTTGAATGTTACGTTCATTGTCACGACACAAAATTACAAGTGTAATAGAGCGTAAGTGATGAAAAAGTTGGTGAAAAGTAATTCTATGTTAAGGACGGAGGTCCCTAAACACAAAGTTGCAGATTTCTCGAGATTCGTATTTGTTTTGTCATTTATGTCACATTTCCTGCCCTCAGCTATCCCTAAAGCCCCTCGAACTTCATTCATTTGTTATACCCATGTACCGAAGCCACTCTGGTATGCAACAAGTACCAGAGGCTTTACCCCTGGAACTTGTTGCGTTTTCTACACCGGCAGGTAGCCGTAATGTCCCTGGAACAAAGTTCTAGGAGCTTTAGGTATACGGAAGATCTCTAATTCATCTACACGGCACAGCTGCTTACATTTACGCTCGCTTACATTTCTTCCCTTCCAGAATTGAGGCGTGGGCTACGTTGTCCGCTTTCGCAGGACAACTGCGCTCTGCCGACATCATACCACACCACTTTGCCGGTTATAGCGAAGGCCTTCCTTTAGCACAGGTCTGGCACACGATGCCTTGCCTGTTGACCCTATTGGCTCTCGCTGCGAGGAGACCCTACGACAGGTTGCGTGACAAACCGTCGTCATAACGTATTGAGATTATAGCTCGTAGTTGCACTAACTCGCTTTCTTCAAAGGCTCCAAAGCGCCTGCCTTCGTCTACTGTCTTGCGTTGTTCTTTAATTCTTAGCGCTAGTTTACCCTGTCTGTAGTAAACAAAGAAATTTATTTTGGTGTATTGGTCTCATAACTCGTCTCCGCTGAGGGCATACGTAGGCGTTGTGAAAACACGTTGTGAAAACTGTAAGCACAGCGAAGCTGTTCTTTTATAGTTTCTTTCTTTCTTTCTTTCTTTCTTTCTTTCTTTCTTTCTTTCTTTCTTTCTTTCTTTCTTTCTTTCTTTCTTTCTTTCTTTCTTTCTTTGCGCTTCACGCTAAGGAACTCCAGCCACCGTAGCGGGAAGCAAGCCCGCAGCACCAAGCCAAACCTTTTCCGCCCGTTATTGCACACCAGACCCCATGCAATTATAATGCACCAGTGGGTCAAGCACAAGAGATTTTCCCCTCCTGCGATACTCCGACGCACGCATAAGGGTCGACACAGAACACCATCCTTGATAAAACAGTCCGTCACACGCCTGAATATTTGTTGCGCTCTCCATGCGTTATTGTGCAGAGATTATTGTGGCCCAATAAGGGGAAGGACGCTAATTTCTGCGGCCCATGTCGGGAGCACGGCTAAGCGTCCGTGGGGGTGGGGGAAAGGAACTGAGAGAGATAAAAAGGAGAGAAAGGATGTAGTGGAGTGCTGCGGAAATTTTGGCCACCTGGGATTCTTTAGCGTGCACTTACAACGCACGGTACACAGGCCTCTGGCAATTTCTCCTCCATTAAAAACGGGACCGCCGTGGCCGGGATTGAACCCGCGTTTTTTGGGTGGCAGCCGGGTACCATTGTGCAGGAACAACTAGGGGCGTGTCTCTCTCTCTCTCTCTCTCTCTCTCTCTCTCTCTCTCTCTCTCTCTCTCTCTCTCTCTCTCTCTCTCTCTCAATCTCTCGCTCTCTCTGCTATTGCGGACGCTCTCCCGTAAACTATCTTTCGAAGCGGCCTCCTCGCTGTTTGTCCATCTTCGCGGCGGGGAGACGGCGGTAAATATTTCTTTCTTTCTATGAATTTTACGCTATGCTACTGCAGTCGCGGACGCGGGGATCGAACCCGCAACTTCGAGTTCAAGACTCAACCAGACGCACGCACACTCAATCCTCATGGCGCTTGAAGTTTTCTGCCCCTCACACGTTGCGCTGCCTTCGGGATCAGGACACTAGGGTTCTTTTTTTTTTTTAGTGCTACGGCCAACACCATCGTCAGTTCACAGGTCGGTCAATGCGGGATTTGCTTGAACAACAGCAATCGGCCGCTAAAATTTGAAGACAGGCGACAATGACCACGTTCGCTCCGCTACCGTTTGTGGTCGGTTTCTTTTTTTCACCGTTTGATTGCGCCATGAAGGTGAGCAGCACATTTTTTATTGTAAGACGTCGTGTGCGTTAATGAGATTCACTTAACAAGGTTTTGTTCTAAGGAAGCTTCATTTAGTGCAGCAGCATCTAGGTATGAGTCAAAGCTCCGCTCGACACCGGTCATCACAAGCGTCGCATACACATACACCACAATCCCTATCTCATCACAGCGTCCCTTGGGAAACTCGCACAGACAGGGGCGTCACATTTCCATCTAGATAAATATGGAAAGCATTACGGTTGGAGCCATCCTTTTTCGAACAAAGACGTTGTCGCAGGAGTCAATGTTTTGGTGAATGGATGCTGCTGCCGAATAACACAAGTTCTCTTATAGAAGCGTTGGTTCAAGCGACATTCTCTCTTCAACAGGCTTTCATGACTTCAAGCTCCCATGTTCCCCTGAACTTCTGTCTTGTTCGAACAATTTTTTATATACTACTCCCTATTCGTCACTGCGAACGAAGGGCTTTTCTTTCCTCTGAGTAAGTCAGTAAGTTTTTTTTTATTCTCTTTTTTTTTCTTTTTACCTTCACATGCGGGCACGTATGTGCATGCATGACAAGGCGTTTGTCAAGAGTAGACCTAATTCCATGCATGACAAACTCATGAGTGTCTAAAAATGCCAATCCTATGAAGAGACCGCTATGTGTTTGACATGTCAACCTCCCTACTCGGGCACATAAGGCGACCCAGTTTTACATGCCCGTAACTCTTTGTATGTTCGCTGACGCGTTACAGTACGATGTCTGAAGAAATTCATTAGACTTATGATTATAAAAAGCGGTTTGTCGAGACTATCATTTGCCGGAAGCCTTCGTGTAATGTAACTTCTTGTTTACCCAACGTTACACATAACTTGCATAGGCCGCAAACAAATCTATGCGTCGATTTCTAGTCTTCGATAGCTTTCGCTACTCCTGTTAGCGAAACAGAAAAAGGAAAACGTTTACTCTGCAATTTCAAGAGTGAGCGAATTCCTGGAATCCCTTTCACTCCGCCCGAGTGAATAAAACTTTCCATGCGCGAAACGGCAAACGGCAGCGAATTTTGCGCTCAACGCAGCCTTCTTCAGGCGCAGTGCAGTCACCAACCCTGCAAGCTCTGATGTCTCAACAAATCAAAAGAAAGAATGACGGGACGCGTGTTGTAGGCTCGCGGCAGGATAGTTCAACACGACATGCACAAACACTCACAGCGCCCCACTTTCCTTGGCCTGTGACGAATCACCGCTAATGCGTAGAAACGATGGGACAACGACTTTTGGTGTGCAATCGTTCTAGGGTTACGAAAGGCGCGGTTGGCTTTGCACTGCGTCATGTTTGGATGTCCCTTGGGAGGGAGGCAGTAGTAAACTACATCGTTGATGCACTCATGCAATCAGAGACGACTTCGCGTGCCTAATTGAGGCCCCAGTGCAATCAAAGCCGCGCTATAAAGCGTTTGGTGTCCGGCCTGCGCGCAGAGAGGAGTTGATGCGGGAGAAACTTGGGGAACTCACTGCCTTTGAACTTCAGAAAGTTCACTTTCGTAGAATTCAAACGCACGTCAAGCTCTGCGTTTTCGTTTGCTCCCCGGTTCGCTGTTTGTTCTTTTTTTTTCCTTTGTTTCCGCAGTTGTCGCTCGCCGCCGCTGAGTAAATATGATCAACTTAATCTACCTCGACCAGCATCCGTCCACACTCTGTCACGAAAGTTTCTCGCGATGTGAAATTCACAGTAATGTACTGGTATTACTGTAAATTACTGCTTCTTTTTCCGTTTTTCCCCCAGTTTCTCTACGTAATCCCCGACATGGCCCTCGGGGCATTTCGTTAATTAAATAAAAAAAAGCCACAGGTCTGTTCTACTCAGTAATGCCGACGTTCTGCTGTGTGCCCCGCCTTCCATCCTTATCTGCGTCAACATTCTTTTTTATTATTTTATCGCTCTTCAAACGTGTAGGCGTGGTACGGCCCTGTTACGAGGCGTATAATACATTACATTTCTCTCTTCTGCTGGTGGTATTTATAAGTGCTTACACGGGTTAATAATGTTAAACTATTCTCTGCGGGCTCCTCGGTACTGTGCTCTGGTATCCCCGATTACACAATGGTAACTTCATCTCGGCAGGTCTTTCTCACAGCGCAACTTAACTAACCGTGGTGCTAGGCTTACAGCGCTTATCTTTTTGCGGTGCTAATTCACTACATGGTGTTCGTTACAGACAGTTTCCTTTCTAAGTCATTTCGAACTTTTATTATAATACACGAATGAAATATTTTTTGAATGTCACTTCGTTGTAACCGCCTACAAGAACCCAGCTTCGTGTAGTATATTACTAGCAGAACTGGGGTACGACTCTACGTGCATTTAAAAGGTGCAAGCTTCAGCGCCAGGTGTGGCTTCACTACGAGGAGGCTCTCTGCGTGCTTTCGCGAATCGAGACTCTGCGACAAAAACAAGGTCGCAGAAATACTGCGTTTATTTTCCTTCGATTCGTCTCTTTTTCAGACAGAAACAACAACAAGAAAGGAAGAAAAGGCGAAAAATGAAGAAAGGAAGGCTGACAACGCTGGCGAACAAGACATGAACGATAAGAGAGTGCAATCTTCGACAGTGTAAGATTGCTTCGAACGGAGTCATCCCTTCATTCAATTTAGACGAAGCAGCCGGCCTTGTGTGTTTGCCGGTAAATCCTCCATTCTTGGAAAGGCGCGGCACTTCTTAAAGCTAACGAGAACGGAACAAGGGCGCTTTCATCTCCGCGTTGCCGAACTTGCTGTTGAAAGGGGCCGCTCTTCAAGAACACAAAGACGACAGTGAAAACAATTGAGTGCACCAACGAAAGCTGAAATAAATATGCGGAACGACACGCAACTATACGAGGAGCTGTATTTTTTTTTTTTTTTTTGCAAGTCACCAGTAACAGTGGCTGAAAGACGCAGTGTGGAAATTATACTGCAGTCGTCGGGGTCAGATCCTTTATCAAACAGCGATCGTCGAAGTGTTTTTGTCTTCCTGTTGACGTCGTTATAACGTAACTGCCGTTGCCATGAAAGCGCCATCGTCACGTCACTTCCATCGTAATTATCGAAGGTAGGAAGGAAGGAAATAGCAGAGAGGTTAACCAGTGCTACAACTGGTATGCTACCCTGCGGCACAAGGAGAAAGGTATTGGGGAGAGTGAAAAATGGAGAGAAAAAAGAGAGACAATGGAAGTAAAAATTACACCATCTCCCGCTAATGCTGGATTCACACGACGGACCAAATCGCGATTCGATCCCGGGGATCGCGTGCTACGTCACCATACGTCACGCGTTCCGCGCTCCTCTCGGTCCGCGGGGAGCGATTCGTGAAACGGCGGAGACCCAAATCGCAGTGGGATCACTTGGGATTTTTGGCGAAAGAAACAAAACTCCTGGCGGCGAAACGCTTTCGGCTGGCAACCACCGTTCTTTCCAATCCATGTCGCTTTTGCTGTGAAGAGCGCGCAGTACGCGGCTATCGCTGAAAATGGACGAGCTCATGGACAGCGTCGCAGGGCCAGCGTCGTACGGCTCCAGGCTCAACGACGAGGCCACGCCGACAGCAGAGCGGACCTCGACAGCAGAGCGGCCGCGGCCGTCTGCGCCGTCCCCTACGCTGCTGGGAGCGAGAGTAGGGCCGATCCGTCCCCGCCGTCTCCTCTGTAGTGTGAATGCGAGCAGCGGAGAAATCCCGAACACGTCACATGTCACGTCACTGATCCGTCCGCGATCGCGTCCGTCGTGTGAATCCAGCTTAAAGGGGACTATGAGGCGATGCGCAGCAGCACGGGGGTTGCACAACGCGTTTGCATCGGTTTGACTAGGTGTCGCGTTTGCATCGGTTTGACGCTAGCAGACGCTGCCTGCGTCAGCGTTGTCTCTCGAGGGCGAGGGCGCGTTCTCGTTCCTTGCGAGCTGGGAAAGCGCTCATCGAAGATTTCCGTCAGGCGGCAGCTGCGGGCGCTGCGGCGAGCGCGCGGCAGGCGAGGGAGAGAGTGACGTCAGCGCGCACTGCGAGGGGAGCGTGACGTCAACGCGCAGCTGCGGCGTGACCTACTTGGCACCGCTCCAACACCTGCGGCGAGGGGAGCGCGTTGCGGCGCGTTCGTACGGACGGAGGGACAGCGTTACACAGGCTAGTCAAAGAGTGCCCGCCGCGGTGGTGTAGTGGTTACGGTACTCGGCTGCCACCCAAAATACGCGGGTTCGATCCCGGCCGCGGCGGTCGCATTTTCGATGGAGGCGAAAATGCCAGAGGCCCGTGTACTGTGCGTTGTCAGTGCACGTTAAAGAACCCCAGGTGGTCTAAATTTCCGGAGCCCTCCACTACGGCCTTTCTCTCCTCTCTATCTCTTTCACTCCCTTTCCCCTACCCCAAGGACGCTTAGCCGTGCTCCCTACATGGGCTGCAGAAATTAGCGTCCTTTCCTAACCGAACCACAATCATCGTCATCAAAGAGCTGCTTCGCATCTAATATAGCACAATGTCGGGGTCAGCCGCCCCTGTATGGTGCGCGGAATGACTGCTACAGTCGCCTGTACAAGTCCGTTGCTTTCAGGAGCTTCAGCACTGCCTTGGATGCCACCAGCTGCGATAGCTTCTGCGGTCGGCATTCCATAATATCATCGGCTGACATCCGTCGCTGGTCAGGATGAGCAAGAGCGGATGCTAGTGATTGTCTATGTACGTTATATCGGGGGCAGTCGCATAAGACACGTTGCAGGCGTCTCCTCGCTACGACATGTATCACAAAGAGCGCTGTCGGCCATTCTAATCAGAACTGAAGAAGCCTTCGTAAAAGCCATTCCGAGCCACAACGCACAAGATAAAGCAGGATGGCCCTCGCTCGGCGGAGTCTAGATGGCATTCGAAAATGCCGCAAGGACGACCGGTGGTGTTTCCGACTGGTTTGAATGGTTTGGCTACTTGGGGTACTCCACAGCGAGAGCGTGTAGTCTCCTCTGCTATCATTTGAAGTTTCCTATCAGCGCTGGATCTTGGGAACGGTATTATTTCAATCTTTGTGCCTTCAAGTGCACACCGAGCAACATTTTCAGCGTTCTCATTTCCAGTGGCGCAGCAGTGACTGGGAAACCACCTGAAGCGTCACTGTGTGCCCTTTCTCGTGTGGTTCATGGAGCAGATATCTGATCTCGAACGCCAGCTGCTCGTAAGGTCCGCGCCGCAGGGCTGTAGCAAAAATTATAGGGTTGTCTTTGAATCACTGAAAATCGATCGTTGTCGATACGTATGTCGTTGACAACACATTGCTCAGCACGCAGAGCAGGAAGTTTCGCAGCCGTTGATGTCCTCAGGTGGTATATGTTAAAACTGATGGTGGAAACTCTCGTTGGGTCAACGACTGCTCCGGACGAACATCTAGAGATTTGAGCAACCATGATTACAGATATGCACTTTGTCAGCGTAATTCTCATACAAAAGAATCGGGGATACTTATTTGAGCGCAGCCGATGACAGCTGAGCTTTTCTTTTTTTTCTGATTTCTGGTACGCCAATGTGCACTGTAGGTCGAATGAGAAATGAAGGGGTAATCGATAGTTTAGCGGTAGTGCTAAAACTTGCCGGAACGTTTTCAGAATACTTACAGACCATTTTGCAGAATGGCGCTTGCCGCGTGTATGACGGCGTATCAAAGGTAAAGATTACAATAGGTTACAAGAGGGCCAGGAGCCATTCAACTGGCGCACCAAATCGGAAGACACGCAGCTGCATGACTAAATGTAAGCAGTGCAAAGTAAACGAAGACTATGTTCCCACTTGCCGCGTTTTGATGCACTGCAGGCAATAAATGATGACGCTGTTACAGTTATTTTTTATTCATCTGAGTAGGCACCCGGCTGAATTTATTTCAAAGCAATGAAGGGGCCATGGTTCTCACACTTCGCACCTTATTGGTTTACAATATAAAGAAGCCCGCCACGATGGTCTAATGGTTAAGGCACTCGGTTGCTGATCCGAAGGTCGTGGGATCGAATCCAGGCAGCGGCGGGTGCATTTTGATGCAGGCGAAATGTTGAGGCCCGTCTACTGTGCGACGTCGGTGCACTTTCAAGGACTCCAAATGGTCAAAATTTTCGGAGACCTCCACTACGGCGTCTCTCATAATCATAGCTGGTTTTGGAACGTAAAGCCCCACACATCATCAAATCATTACAATGCAAAGAAACCTAGGACAGAAAAAACTGCATAAAAAAACGCTAGGCAACGGTTTCGCGCCATTTGCATAGCAATGTTTTCGTGCCTTCGTCATTTCGCATGCAGCACGAGGAAGCGTGGGCATGATGCGCGAACGAAATTCTATGTTTGCGTGGCGGCCTGCTTTCTGTAGATACCGAAATAATGACTTATGAAGTATGCTTATGCTGTCTATATACAACCATGCACGTAGATTTGGATGGAAAAATCAGTTCGACGGAAGGCTCCAAGAAGGAGGAACAAACTTCCACCCGACTTGTAACAAGACTCATAAGTAAAAGACCTATAAGCGCTTCAGAGAATTAAAGGTCCGACACATTTTGAACGCAGCCAGAAAACAGTTCCAATCAATCGCTGAAGCTCCTGCGAACATGCGAGCCAAATGTTACTGCGCTGCGCACATCAGGAAATTTGCACTTTGTGTTCAAGCAGAGAGGCAGATCGGCTGCTCATCTTTCAACAAATGACGTCACTATCAGCACAGACTGGGCCGTCTGACCTTTATGTGTCTTCTTAAAGATAAATGTTTGTTGGACTCCAAAAAGAATGAATAAATCATTGCAGAGAATCCTCCCAAGATCGGGAGAGCAAACAATGCAATTTTTTCCTCAAGCGGCGCAGTCGGTGCCTCCGGTGACGTCATTCGTTGGAAGGAGAGATGCTGGCCTTATTCGAAACGGAATGGCAAATTCCGTGGTACGTGCGGTGAAATATTTGGTTCACATGTTCACAGAAACTTCTATGGCTGATCGGCATCATTTTCTGACTAAACCCAAAAAGTGTTCCAGAGCATCTTCAAAGCTTGCCTGTTGGAAAAATATTCTCTGAATATTTTTACGCGGTTTTCACCATCTCAACCATCATTTCCTTCCTGCGGATGGAACAAAAAGGACTGCCATCATAAAAACTCATCGAAGCAGGTCGTAGTGCACAGCTCCTTTCCAGAGTTCATCTCCGTTATACCTAAGATTTACTGACCGCGTAATGCACATAACACTCCCCCCATTTTCTACACTGCAGCACTGCTTAACGTACCACATTCCTCGCTCCTACATATTTTACTCGGCTTTGTCATTTTCCTTGCCTGAGAAAATTTATTTCTCTATATGCCCTCAGCCGCTTCTAACGCATTTTCTTCTGGGTCGTCCGGGCAATCATGCCGGCGCTCCCGCCACCTACTCCACCACCACCACCGCAGCTTCTCCGGTATAACAACGCAGGTCGTCCCCATTCCAGAGTCCTCACATAAAAGACCCCACAGGTTGCCCGGTTCATCGTTCATTTCTCACGACATTGCACTCACCACAGGATGAGCAGCTTGCGGCCGCGCTCCGAACCTCGCCTCATTTGTCATCTGCAGCATCTCGGCTCGTTTGAGGCGCGGGTGCTTAGGAAGCACCGTGGACAATCTTTCCAGCTCCGCGCATCTTTCATAACGACCCCTCGTACCCTTTTCCTAGATCGGCACTCTTTCGGCATGGCCCCTATAAGCTCTTCGCCATTTTGGCGCTCAAGGAGACGGTGTCGAGAAAACCTCTTTATGCATACCGCGCAGCAGGTGCTGGTACTGAGTGTTCTCGCGTCTGGTGTTTGGGACACGTAGGGGACTGATGCACGTTAACGGGTCTCCAGAGTAGTGGACGGGAACGCCGATTACGTTGCACGAACTAGTAGTCTATACGTCAAATTGATGCTTGGAAGTAGTACGGCGATCAAAACAGAGAGAGCTAAGAAGAAAGGAAAGCTATGGGTGTAGCTTAGGCTGTGCCCGGTTGGTTACCTTGCACTGGGGTAATCCGGGCCGCGGCAGCTGCATTTCGATGGAGGCGAAATGTTGAGGCTCTTGTACTGTGCAATGTCAGTGCACGTTAAAGAATGCCAAGTGATCGAAATTTCCGGAGCCCTCCGCTACGGCGTCTCTCATAATCAAATCGTGATGCTGGGATGTAAAACTCCAAAAATCATTACATTGCACTGGGGAAGAGGAAATGTTTGAGAGGAGAAAGAGAGAGAGCGCGCGAAAAAAGGAGGGAATATTACTCAAGCACCGCTGACGTTGTATATGTTCCCTGTCCACTCTCAAGGATGGCCGATGAGTCCGATCGGCACCACGAACTGCTGAAGCGCTACAGAGAAGCTACAGAAAAGTTGGGAACGCTATAGAAACGCTGGGAATGCAATGAGGGCTTTCTACGCACACCTAGAATGCAGACGTGTATATTTTTTTTCTGGAACCATGGACTTGGTAGCCGCAGCAACATCCTCTTTGATCTGTGTTAACCAAGCCCTTAGTAGAACCGGACTCCGACTTTCTCCGAGCAAGTCGGAACTTTTGCTCTACAGACTAAAGAGAAGGAATGTCAAAACTAAGGGCTGGGTCCCTCTTTCGGACGTCAATATTAGGCTTCGCACCAGCTCTGGTAGTCTCAGCCCTAGAGTAGAGGTCTTCAGAGTTCTCGGCATGCTTATAGAGGTTAATGGCACTAATGGGCAGACCATAAACAAGGTCACAGCTAAAACTGAAAGCATGGCTCGGCTAATCACTAGAATCTCCAATTCTTGAGGTGCCCTCGACGAGGACAATTTACTAAAGTTGTTCCACGTTTTTTAATGAGCCACATCACCTACGTTGTTGCCATGCACAGCTAACAGGGATATCAAGGACTCCGCTCAATGTCCTGATCCACAAGAACGAAAAGAGTGCTAGGGGTCCCTTCGAGTACTAGAACGGAACGGCTAATGCGACTAGGTATTCACAACACGCTGGAAAAGATAATCGGGGCACAGCATACGGCTCAGACGGGCAGGCTCTCCTTCTCAGCCGCGGGCGGGAGATTCTTGGCCATCCTAGGGTGTAGACCAATTCTAGACGAAGAACGCAAATATAATCCCGCTAATGAACAACAGGCTCACATTACGGTCTCTCCTTTTACGCGCAACCTGCCCCCGCAGCACAATGTGTGTGTGTGGGGAGGGGGGGGGGGGGCGTGGGCCAGAGGTGAAGGTCTGCTTAAAGACGTCCGTGCAAACCCGGAGTCTGCATGCTTCGTAGACGCGGCGCATTACGGTCGATCGGCCAACTTCTCGGTCGTCACGATTGATCACAAAGGTGCCGTTTTCCACTCCACTTCTACCAGGAACTCCACTCCCGATAAGGCTGAGCAGGTAGCTATCAGGCGTACGTATCAGACAGACGTACACCAACTCACGAGCGGCGGTCAGGGCGTTTGCGTCCGAATCGGTATCAGCTGAAGTAATTCGCCTTTTATGCCACAGACATATTTCTCCTCACACCATTATCTGGTTTCCGGCTCACCTCGATCACATCTTGCCTCCGTGGCCAACCTGAACTTACCTGCTGGGTAGTCTGGGTGATCTTCGGACTCCGATCTAGCGGTCTTTAGGGACATTTTGCTTACTTTTGGTGAGGTTACCAAGCATTAATGATCGGACAGGAGGGTCTTCCCCATTCCTCAAGAGAAATTCTCTAGAGCACAGGCATATAGTCCCCGCATGCTTCACACGAGGACATACCCTATTCTTCATTCGCACAGCCAGTTCATCGAAGGCCTTCATCCAACATGTCCAGATTGTGGCACCACTTGTACGTTAGACCACGTGCTCTGGCAGTGCCCCTCATTACAGGGTTCTCGACGTACAACCGAAGAGGAATGGAGCTCCATGCTCAGGAGCTCAGACCTTCTGCATCAACTCAGGGCTGTCCAGAGGGACCGCGACGCGGCGGTGAGACTCGGCCTACCTATCCCGATGTGGAAACGTCCCGCCGCTCTGCCGCCTTGAGCGGTAGGGTTCTTCAGGACATGAATAAAGTTCTGTCTGTCTGTCTGTCTGTCTGTCTGTCTGTCTGTCTGTCTGTCTGTCTGTGTGCAGCCATGGAAGCCGGTTAATAGAAAGCAGCTTACTTCAAGTGGACATTCAAGTTCAACACACCTGGCCACACAAGATAAATTTTGTAGCGGCCGCGATTGTACTCTGCCCAAGGAACTCGCCGTCACGACGCCTCCACGCCCCTAACTTCCGCTGAGATCGAGGCACGAACATCACCGAAGCGCTGACTGCAGGCGCGCATTAGCCCAACAGTCTTCTTTGCTCTATCGTTCCTAGGTGACGTTAACACCACAGCTGAATCTAAGCGAACCAAGAGTTTGGGGGAAGGGAGGCGATGCTAATTTAACAGTAATTTCGCTTGCTAAACACCTTTGCTTTAACAGGTCATCAGTTAGAGGCAAATTGTAAAGCGATGTCTGAGTTTGAGTCTTTATTCCAGACATGCATACATAAACACGTAGTGAAGATAGAGGGCCCGTCTGTTCCCTATGCCCCCGATGTCTCGGTGGCGTATTGGAAGAGCATTCCGGCTGCTATTGTTTCGTGCCGGGTGAACGTGGGATCAAGTCCGCGTGGAGGTGGTAGTTTTTCATTGTAAATGTGTGTTCATTTTTTCAAACATCCACTTCCGTTACGGAAGGACGTCACATTTCTTGGTGGACCCCGACATAAAACACGGTCGTGTTAAAATTCCGCTACTTAAACAATAAGGCTAACGTTGAATAGTAAGGAAAGGGTTTTAATAGTAAAGCACAATTAGCACAACCATAATTCACTCAAGTACTGCATTTACGTGAACTGTTGCCTATTTTTCCTCCAAGCTCAATAATCCTCCACGGCTGCGGAGCAGCGTGGTAAGTGTTTCATCAGTACGTATGCAAACTTGGCCGAACAGAGGGCACACAGCTTTTCGGATGGCGATGTGCAGCTTTTCCCAATTGCATAGCAAACGTGAGGTATTGTAGACGTGAATTGCGCGCGGAAACGACTAAGCGCCAGCAGATGTCGCTGACGCCCTTTTCCTCGAAGCTGACGAGCAGGCTGCCATTTAGAGGGAAAGAGAAAGTTTTCATCTGTTAAGGTTGCAGATACGGAAAGAGGAAAGGGCATCGTAAATGCTTTCAGCGCCTTGATCACCGCAAAAGCCTACGTCTGTCAGCTGTTCAGCAAACGTGGTGGTCGCCGCCGCCGCCGGGAGAAGGCAGTCACTTGCTCATTACCGCACGACGCACCGTAATTGGACTGCTCTCGGATGTGATGCGGGCACAATGAGCGTCGTTACACTTCTTTCTCTCTCTCGCTCAGTAACGCGTGGAAATACCACTCTGACTCCGGAGAAGCGAGAGGGAGAACGCCTGGCAGTCAGCAAGTTCTGAAACGACAGCCGTGGCAGTTCCCTTTGTGCTCTTGCTATTTTTCGCAGCCACCTTCAGCAGGAGCTGAGGAGTTTGATGCCTAGCCGTGGGGGCTTTCCAAGGTGCCTGCGCGTGGTATGCGTCTTCTTGCACACACGTCTGCGTTCATTTGTTTCTTTTTACCGCTTCTTCCTCTCATCCAGCTCAGTGCCTGCGGGGCAGGCAACAAATTGCCTTAATCGCGGTCACAATGGCGCGTTATTTTACCGGCCACAAGCAAAGCACCCCAGCCACCACCAACACTCGAGACATTTCCTGATGCGTACCCAGAAGGAAAGCAAATTCTTTGTCGCTGTTTTGATACCAGGTTTTGTCGGTTGCTCGCCACCGCTGTGTGCTTTTGTTCTCCGCTGCCGATACTGTGGCCTCGTTTCCTGGTTACGAGAAAAGCCAGGTTGCTCAGTATTTGTTTGTAACCGGCGGGGATGTTCGCGTTTGCCCCGTTGCCAATGAGCCTCTACAGGAGAAGGCGACCGCTCGAGCTAATGCGCCACGAGTATGCCCTCGAGCGATCCCTCTGCCACGAGGGGCGTGTTTCATTTAACAAAGAAAGGTGCCGAGCAACCGTATTGTCATGCAGCGATGACTCAGAAACCAGGTGGGATGAAGCGTAAAACTTCAATTTTAAAAGCAAACTTGGAAGACGACGAAAAAGCCAACGCGCATTTTCACGTGAGATTGTTTCTTTTTAACATATGTATTAATAAGCCTTAAGTATACTACTTTTCCGAATAAGGCGATTTATGGCATCGCGGAGGTGCATTTCTTACACACCAGCATAATTTCTGGAATGATACGCGCTTGCCCGAGTATTTCGAACGCGCGCGCGGTCACCTAAGGCCTCGCACCACCGGTTGGTGCTTATCGGGCTGTAATTTGTACTTCAGTGAGTTTGGCCTACGTACGAAGCAGTGCACGCGGGGGTAGGAAATGGGCAAAATGCTGTTCAGAGTAATTATGGTGTGCTGGGTCCAGTATTTGCCGACGTATCACCCTTTAAGGTCCTTCGAACTTAAACATGGCGTGCAATGCCAGCCTCCGCGGACGCAGGTAAATCAAGTATTCAACTTATCCGGATGCTCCTTCGCAGTCGACAACTTTGCTATGAATCATCGCAGCTGACACTGGTTGCCGCCTTCATTCAAGTGTCAGTGGAATAAGAAAGCCACAGGACGCGTCCCTGCTTTTAAAAAAAATTAGCGCAGCTTTCACTATAGCGGCGCAAGGCTGGCGAAGCAGTAAAGCAGTGAAGCTCATGGACACTTGGTTGGTCCTGGTATTATTATTATTATTATTATTATTATTATTATTATTATTATTATTATTATTATTATTATTATTATTATTATTATTATGGTCACGTGTTGTTGTGACGTCATGTTACTTGATGTAGCATGATGTCGAGGCCACACGCTGTTATGCTGGTAGAAGTAGCGTCGCTCGGTTGCTAGGCAAGGGCATTTCGAGGTCACATGCGTGACACGGACGAAATTCCTGGTTCTTTGAGGTACTTGTATATTCAATGTCATGATTAGCAGCTGGTAACTTTGTCTTTTTGCCCTTCCTGTTATAATTCCAGCAGGGATTGACAGTATCGTAAAATTAATAAATAACAAGGACAAGCTTAAAAAATTCGTTGTTAAAATCTGATGGAACCAAAACAATAATCATTCGGTGCCGTGCCATGCACAGTGCTTATTCGTGCTACTTATGCATTCATACTGCACGCTTCCTCCCTAGCAGAAGAGGAAGGCGAGCTTTCTCGTTGCAGTTCTCTAGGCAAGGAAGCCAACAACCGTTCACTGTGAACTGACTTCTTTTCCATTTCCTTTAGCGACACAGCGTCCTTGAATCTTTGACAACCTAGTCACGAACGTAACTGTTGAATCAAATCATTTAAAGTTCTTGTCAGTAGAGTGCGCTTTCGCCCTGAAGCGTAAGAAGGAAGCGCCCCGCAGTGTCGTAAATTTCACTCAAGGTTTCCCTGAACTCTCTCTGTCGTGCGAACGTTCCAGGGGCACAAACAAAACAAGCTGACCTCGGTTTTCTCGGCACGGGCTTAAGACAGCTCCTGAATATGAATCCCTGCACTATATCTTGTGCCACACTGGTCGGCTCAGATCTCACGCAGCGAAATCAATTCACGCTTCAGACGAGTCTCCACAACATTTTGCTGAGACAAAACAGAAGAGCAGATGCGCTTCTGGGTTGCTGGTAGGGACACGTGCATGTCGTCGGCCAGCAAACAGAACGTGCCTGGAAACTCAAGGGCTGATGTTGCCCTCGGTGACAAGCCAACGTGGCCTCTGACTCCACACACAAAAACCAGTGCTAAATTGAAAGGTGGGAACAAGGGAATCTTGATCGTCGTTCGCCCGGTAACAGGCATGGGAGGATGGTTGTTGAATAAAGCGACGTCGCGAGATCCATATATCTTATTCTTTTCAATCTGCGGTTTTTTCTGCCCGGAAGTTTGAACCCCACTGCTATATATATTTGCTTTTACCTCGGGGAATCGCTCTGTGTCATACTTTATAGGCGGGAGCGCCTCAAAACTATGTGATCGCTGGTTCTGGTCAGGGTTGTTCGTACACGCAAAATAAATAAACGTGCAGAACGCGGAAGCGGAACGGTTATGTATTCCAACATGACGGTGTGGCCTCTGTTTTTCATACAGCGGTCAATTCTGTAAATTCCGGGTTCCGAACACAGCCGAGCAGCATCGCAACGTGCTTTGAATACCACACGAGCCTGTCAGGCCTGCAGGAACTTCAGTCCAAACTTTGACCTGTCTGAATATCATTTTTGGTTGTATATTCCTGGGAAGATGTTCCCCTGGTTTGGTTCGTGACGAGTCTGGGAACCATGTGGTAATTTTCTCCTTTCTTGCCAACTATTATAGTTCAATAAAATACGAAGCGAGCAATCTGCCGCTGTAGTTTAGTGGCTGTGGTAGTTGACTGAGGACCCGAAGGAGCCGAGTTCGATTCCAGCGGCGGTGGTCACATTTCGAATGGAGGTGAAAATGGTAGCGGCCCGTGGACTGTGTGATGTCGGCGCTCGTTCAAGGACCACAGATGGTGAAAATTTCCGAAGCCCGTCACTATGGCACGCCTCATAATCATATCATGGTTTGGGCACGTGAAATACGAGCAGTTCTTATCAGCAGTGGCTCCTGCTGATAAGTGTGACGTCGCGATGCCATTTATTTAAAAGGCACTCTGACATCGGAGAAATAGGACACGTCAGAAGTACTTTTGAAACTTTGATCGCTGCATTACAAAAGCCTACATTCTCGGTAAAGGCGAGACGAACATCTATAGCCAGTGACTCAGTGAAAAAGAAAAGGTACGTAGGTTCTTTTTGGCGCCCCATTAAGGGAAAACACCAAAACTTGCCTACTTCAATAATTTTCAGGTTGTTAACAAGTCATCCCCGATGCTGACAAGAGGCCTATCGATGAATATGTATTTTCACTACAACGTTATTACCCGTTCAGTGAGCTTTTTAAGGCGAAAGTGAAAGCCATGTAGTTCCCAAAAGACTGGTGTGACCGCCGTGCGGGTTATGTGTGGCAGCTCATTCAAACTTTGTGCGGTTGACTTGCGAAGACTAAGATTCGCGCAGTAACGTTTACATGTCTCTTTACGTCCTGCTATTGCGAAAATCAGTGCGTCAGGACGATAATCGAGGTTTTAGACATAGCTCATGCAGGAACGGTGTGTTTTATCATGCTATCATTTGCATAGACCGATTATGAGCAAAGGTTTTTAGAACTTTGGGTATTAGTAACGGTATCACCTCGTACCTTCTTGCTAACTGTTTATTCCATTTCTCTTTTGCTTTCCTTTCTTTTTAACGTTCCCTGCTGGAGCTTCGTATGTATACATACACATTGTATCGTCAGCAGAATAAACAGTTGAAATTCAGCGCTCTCTTCACTCCCTGATTCAAAAGTTCTTCGTGATGTTACAATAATTCTGATGGAAGCCTCGCCAAGCGCCCACGTTGTCCTCTGTTGGTTTGCCACGTCAGTGACTAGCTCTTACCTGACGGTGAGGGGAGTGGTGATCGTGGTGGTGCGCATGGTCGGAGGGATGACGTCCATATGTCCCAGCGTCGTAGTCCTGAGGCGAAATAACTGACACGGGCTCTAAGTTGACCCTGCTATATGCAGCTGCTCTCAGTAGGGCTACAGACCCTCTGTCCGTGTCAGCCCATGTTCAACGACACCGCACGCTGTGCTGGAAACGAGTATTGCGCTAAATTCACTAAAATTCATTGCTGATTATTCTTTAGGGCGCCTCGGGAGGCCTGGGAATTGAAGTGATGGACTTTCCCAAGGATGAGAGAAATTGGCTTGCCCGGGGACCTGGTCGTACGGTCAGTCGCAGTACACCTAAACGCTTAGGCCGGTTATTTCCTGAGCAGTGATTTCCTGAGCTCCCAACGGCATTCTATGCAGCCTGATCAAACAACGCAGCTAGGCAACCAACATTTTTTTTTATACTTCATGGCATAATGCGGCACTACTGTGTCGTCATCGGGGCAGTATACGCCAACTCCTAACGATAAGGTGGTAATGGTCGGTTCACGATTGTGCGCTGGGTTCAAATGAGAATAGGCCACAAATTACAAGATACGCCACTGTTTTCAAATTGAGAAAAATGATGGCAATCTCTCCAGTGGAACGTTAGTAGGTTGCATCATAGGCCTTTAAGAGAAGGAAAGATATTTGAAGGCCAGCGTCAAGCCATCATCCCAGATACTCAGTGAGTCTTTTTGTAGTACTTCAAGATGGCTGGCGTAAGTGATGGATTTCAGCTATGCGTCACTGTGCCCGTAGATGGTTTAAACTCGTATCTTCCGATTTTGCTCTCCCATTTTTCTCCCCACGTTTTTGGTAGCCTAATTACCACGCTCAATTTTTCCTACTCTGTAGGCCGAATGTAAAGTCGCTCGCTCCCCAGCAGTTCCATAATACGTCGAAACATAAACACGTCAGGCAAGCCATCTGGCTCCCGCAACCACTGACGGCATTGTACCCGACATTTGTCGTGTGTTTATAACGCCATTTCCAGGGTCAACGCTTCTGCTAAAATAAGTTCAGCCCACTTCACTTGGCGAAAAGCCGATAGAGCAGACGTGCCGTGCTCCCCGCCTTCCTGCCCCCGCCCCAGCAAACTAACAAAAAATAAAGCCAAGAAAGATCAGTTTTCGTGAAGATATTGTTCGCTTCAAGGGGCATGTTTGTCTCCCTCAGAAGAGTTAGGTACGGTTTTTTTATCTTTTTTTTTAGTTTTCTGTTTCACTGCGCACTCCCCTAGGAAATAACGGAGACCACATAAACATACGCCTGTAAAGTGTGTGGCCATATATGGATGGCGCTACGTGTAGGTAACTTCATTGTTTTCACTGTTTCGGCTGTCCCTGTCTCAGCTATTGAGTAACGCACTATGACGGCTCCAAAAGCTACGATAGCAACAGCGGTTAGCCGAATACGCAAGTGGTTATCCTTAACGCTCGCAAAACTACAAGCGTTCTTCGATCGGTCTGTCTGCGAACCTGATACGCACAGATAACACAGGCTGCGACTGTAAAGCAGTGGTGCCGCCCACCGTCTACTACTGAACCGTCCGAGTCAGTGTCTAACACAGCGAAAATGGGCTTAACCCACCCGTGTCCGAGAATAACCGATCATTAACAGCCAAATATATATTCTTCACGTGTCGTGTATTTCTGTCATCGTTAGTTCACCGGAAAAGTGCTTTATTTAACCCTACGGCCTTTGTCCAAGACCATATCCACAGTGTTCTTGGACACTATTGATTCCAGGCGCGTCATTATCGTGCATCTTAAGAGCAATACTTCTGCATGCATTTAGTAGATAAATGAGGAAATAAAATATTCAGAACTTTCTATAGTTGTCTAGAGCCAGCGTTCGTTCTAATACAAGCAGCTGACCCTGACTACGAGTGACAGCACCCTGACCAGGACACTACAAGAGTAAGTTAATGCCACGCTAACCTTTCCGGTAGGAAAGCCAAAAACGCCGAGGCGGCGATCAATGACAGGGCATGGTGCAAGGCATACGGTCATTTAAGTGTTTACATTGTAGCTAATATCCTCTTTATGGGTGGTAAGTATAGAAAAGTGAGTAACTGTGCATCGCTCTATACTAACGACTTGCTTATGATGTCATGTTTAAGAGAGTTTCAAACTTTTCAATTTCACTTGCCAGCGCACCATCCTGTAACACTATTCATCGACCAATACTTTATCGGCTTTTTCGTCGGACTCGTCAATACGTCCGCTTCGTTCTCCTCTCTTCGCATCTCGAGTTTAATAAAAGGAAACACTTTATCTTAAAGTTTGTGCATCGCCGCGTGTGGCAAGAGATATGATATAACCCACGCCGCATGCAACGAGAGCCGACGATAAACAAAGTAACGTTAACAAACAAGCGCTCATCTGTTATACGGAGTTCCGCATAAAAGCCGCGATCCATCAAACTCTCTCAGCGTATTATTACAGCTCACGCTGGCGTGCTGGGGAGCCAGTATGCGAAAAAAAACTTTTCAATATCAGCCATTACTTTTTTTTTTTTTTTGCGTGGACAGCGAAATAAGTAAGGCGACTCCCTTTTCTGCCGGAGCATTAAGATCTTGCTGCTCTGTTGCTGTTGTTTTTCTTCATTAACTTCTTTCTAACTTTCTGCTTCGAACACTTCGCTGTCGTCTTGGTTCTGCTGTTCTCGTGTTGACAGAGGAGGGTCCTGTTCGCTCGACGGGCTCAGCCCAAAAGGCCTCGGCACTCAAGCTGTCGGCGCTCGCTTCACGCTCAACTCTTGTTGGTTTCCTGTGTGAGCGAGCGAGCGAGCGAGAGTTCCTGTGTATGCGCTCCACTTCGCTCTGGGGCCAAAGAAAGCTGACGTCCATTGTTCGGGGAAACGACAGTGCTGCCCTCGCTTTTATTCTCAAAGTCGAAGAGCAAATATTGTTCACTTCAGCGGGAGCGCGCCTCCGACGCTGGCGTATTTCTAAGCGTGAACGCAATTTTCTTTATTCAACTATAGCGTATTTCATTTCCTTCGCGCACTAGGACTTCGCTTACTTTTTGTTTTTGTTTTTGCATTTCGTTGAATTTCCATTCGTGAGTCTGTGTTTACATAAAAGCTCAAAAATATAAGATTCGCGCTGGCACTTTCTGAAAGTGAGGAGCTTGGCGTGTGTAATTCTTGCATTACACTGACGAGCGCAGTGCTTGGCAGTTAAGTTTGCTCGATGAGGTTTGAACGAATTTTTTAGTGAAATGAGGGGCCTGTTGAAACAGCACGTGCATGGATTTCGAGTGACGAAGTTTGAGTGCGGTCGCAAAGGGCTGCCCTGGCGCAAGAAAGTCTTTGCCGTCAGACCGATTCTTGCAAACGCTGATTGCCCAATGTAAATCTGAAAAGCTAACTAGACAGAAGACTGTGTGCGATTTGCATTGATGCTCAATTTAACACAGGAGCATTTATCTCGGCTCCGCTGTCTAATTTTTGGAGAGAAAATAGACAAACACTTCAGAGCGTCAGCCATCGGTGTTATAACACGCTTATCGATCTTGGCACAGCAGGATTAACTTTTTTTTTATATGTTAGGAAATTAAAATGAACTGACGTGTCTGTTCACTGATATGTTACTCTCGACCTACCTTTAGTTGCATTTCGATGACTGGCGGTGGTACAAGCGACTAGAACAAGCAACAATCGGGTCTACGTTCTCTTAAAGCTATAGCTGATGCTTTGGATATGTAAGCGGCTTACGCTTTCGGCAGTTGAGAAATGTGGTGATTAGCTAGGACAACAAGACATTTCGTAGGGTTCTTTAGGCTTCTCTCAACCGTCGTAACGACACCACTCATTACTGAGGCGGCATCGTGAATCTAATGTCGTGTTACGTTGACATCTCGTTCCAGCGCCTTGACTAAGCCTACGCTTATGCTCAACAACTCTGCTTTGAGCTTATTGGCAGGTGGTGTGGAGGCTTCGCAGCAGGAAATAATACATCCCTCGACGCACATTCGTGCTTCTTCTTCCACTAACAGAAACAATGGGCAACAGTAAATGGTCGTTAGCGTTCCTTACATCACCGATGGCTGTGCGCGTCATCGATGATGCAAGCGGTATTGCCCTGAAAGAAGCAGACTCACGGACAGCATGAAAAGAAGAGCTCCTCCACGCATGCGCTGAACAGATTTTATACCCTTAAGGTGCCCGGACGCTTAACAAGGAGGTGTCGGCCCTTCTTATAGCATTGCTGCAAGAGACAGGCTTGAGTGACACGTGGTGACGCATACGTCATTTACAGAGACGCTCGGGCGGAGCGACTCCTGCCAGGTCTGCCAGGCTACACTCTTAGCATGGTAACCTTTAGTTTACTTTATAGGTGCACAAAAATGTGAAAATATGCTCCTTTACTAAAGATTAAAGTTAGTTAACCTTTAGTAAAGGAGCATGTTTTCACATTTCTGTGCACCTATAAAATAAACTAAAGGTTACCTTGCTAAGAGTGTAACACCGCCTGTAGCCACAACATCACCATCACCATACGCACGCCTTCCATTACATCCACGGATCCTTTAGTGTTTCCATTAAAGGATCCGTGGAGTTTCTCTTCTCCGCAGCTACGCCCTTTGCGCTCTTAGAAACAAGAACGTCGTTCCTGTTGTCAAATGCTCACCCCACTTATGTAAATATGTCTGTAACTTCCAGCTATACCCGCCTATCTACGAGGGACGGTGACGTCGTACTACTAAATCGCAATGATCCATGGGAAGCTTTTGAAGAGATTTTGTATCGGTGCTCCAACGACAGGCCCATGGCCACTAACAGGCCAACCACGTTGTGCGGCGTCTCGTTGTCCTTTCCTGGAAAGAACTCTTCGCCACACTATGCGAGTAAATGCAAGAAAGCCAGAGATAAAGTGAGGATTGGTTCCATCGCTTTCGAGCTCTTTCTGTGCAGCCGACACAGAGGCAAAGTGCTTGGCCCTGTAACGCAGAACGAAAACCTTAAAACTGGCGTAGGCATTCTTTGTTTATTTTTATCTTTCATTTTTGGAGTAGGGTCGCGGGCAAGAAGCTTACGCGGTGCATCCAGCCGTGGCGTCTCTCAATGCTGGCGGTCGAAAAACTTTCCAGGCCAAGTGGCCCCTTCATAAATCGTACTTCTCTTTTTCTTCTCGTGCAATCCAGCACTTGG
The DNA here is from genome assembly GCA_013339685.2 of Hyalomma asiaticum. NCBI lineage: Eukaryota > Metazoa > Arthropoda > Arachnida > Ixodida > Ixodidae > Hyalomma > Hyalomma asiaticum. The sequence goes on along the minus strand of CM023482.1, from coordinate 106,400,206 downwards.
CGCCTACGACGCCTTGAGAACAGCCCGTATTCATTGGGCTCCCTTTCGTTGGTTCATGCATCTTACTCTAGCTGTTCGCGACGCCTCACAATTCCTCGTTCCCTCTTTCTGTTTCTCCTTCTTTCTCCCTTGGCATGTTGCACGAGTTTCATGTCTCAGCCCCTGCGCACCTAGTCCTAACCGCTTAAAAGAGAAAAAGAGAAAGAAGAAACGGCTAAAAAATTGTCACTGTGAGTATCCTTCGCAAAGTTTCGAGGTCGTTGAGCCACTCTGACTTCTTTCTCTCGTAGTTTTCTTAAGCACAGAACTTTCTTTGTCTTGTAAAACAAAGAACAACGAACTCAACAGGCGTTTGCTTCTTATACTATAGACGGTTCTTCTGCAAGCAGATTGTTTTTTTTTTTTGCTTGTACACCAAGTTTTATAGCATATAAGACCACCTCTAGGTTGCTCCTTTCTTCATTTTACAGTGTTGCTTTTCTTAAGGCACAGAGTTATTCCTTAAACCACGAAAACAGGCAACGCTAGTAAGAAACCAACGTTGCTTTTCTTCGTGTATAGAAATCTTCACGCCCTTTTTTTCTTCAGGCGGCTTCTAACTCTTCCCTCCTGCCTATACAGGCGGGGGCTGTCTTGTGCAACGCTTCAATCGAAAAACCAAAAATATGGAGGCAGAAGAAGCTACGTAGCATATACTGTCATATCATCTCCGTGCATTCCCCCGTGCGACGAACCCGATCTCCAGGGTGCGCTTTTCGCTCCCGGAATTGCCTCATCCACGCAGCGTGCCTTATCGGAACGTCTCCAAAAGTTTTGACGCCGCGGTGTGAAGTGCTGCGGCCATATTTTCTCGCTTAGCGTGCGGCGTTTGCGTGGTCAACGCCCGCTGTTCTTCGTCGAGCGATTTGAGGGCGTCATGAAACCATTCTGCGCAGCAGTTTGAGAGAGTCATTCAGCGTTCCGTTGCCCTTGTAATATGCGCAGCAGTGGTCTAAGGACGTCGGTGAAGCGACCCTAGTAACAATACGTTAAAGCTCGGCCAGAATAGATAAAAACACAGAAGAAAGCAAATTGAGACGAAAACAAATATAAATCGAGGCGTGAACCGAACCCAGACCCCGCGCCGTGAAGGCACGAAATCACTCAGTAATTAAATTAAATGAATGAGGCTGTATGGTCGGCAAACGAGCGCTCTTTCCTAGACGTGGTCTCCACAGGGAAAAGCGTTTACGCACGTTCCGCCAAGGCCTAGGCCACTCTCCCAAGATTTCCTGTGCGATCGTAGCAGGTTAGCATATTCTTCGGTAATGCGTTGTAGGCTACGCACACAAAGCCCACACAACACGGAGTGGAGCACGCTCCGTGTTGTTTTTGTGTGTTTCCTGTGCGTAGTCTGCAGCACATTACCGAAGACCGTGTACAACCGACTAGCCCCCATAGGAGCACTTCTTGCAGGTTAGCATATCGCGTTGCACTCTTAACAGCGAAGCCCAAGGGGGCTTCGATATTTCTACGTTAGTGACAGCTAGCGAGGGAGGGAAAAAAATGTTCGCAGAGTCGGTCAGAAGCCGGTGTCTTCTGCGCAGTCCCGAATAGAGGCTGGAAGGGAAGGGCGACGAAGGCCTATTTGTGTACGCAACGTTGACCTGGAGCATAAAAATAAACAAAAATATTAATGGAAATAAACAAAGTTGTTCCTGAAGCAGGATTACTACCCCTGACATGTAGCGCTGAATCCCGCTTCTCTAACATCCCAAAGGCATATGTCTTATAAGGTGGTATAGGACACCTTGTAGATAGCCGCGTTAAGATGTCTAAGGCGTCTCACCATCAACACGTTTAAACGTTTGGCTCGTTTTCCCAATGCTGATGGGTTTGCCATCGGTCTCATCTCGTACGTGCGCCTTCGAGGTTCGAGGCCTTGGCCGCCACTGACGGCATTGTATCCGCTTTGATACGGGTCTGAAGTTCCTCTATAGGTGGTTCACTTCCCGACGTGATGCCAACGCATTTCGCTCGCAAACGCCACCGAATCCACACTTTTATTTGTATATGACTGTAATTTGAACCAGAAGTCTGTTAAGTAATTCTCATTAGTTATCACCTGGTGAAATGCCTCTTTAAAAGACGCATGCTCTCATTAACATATCTGTGGTGTACAACTCCTAATATGTTCTTTTTTCGTTTTTAACTCTTTTAATTATTTTAAACTTAGGTTTCGTCTTAACACGACTGGGGAAGTCAATGGGAAGTGCTGCGCCAGAAACAAGGATGTCACTCAGCACTGGTGTCACTAAAAACACGCAAGAGAAGGTGAGCGCTCGAGTACTGGACCTCGAGGCCTAACCTCGAGCCCTCGAGACCTAATGGCCCGATGAATCCAAGTGCGCTGTTTGACGAAGTGTCCTGGTTAACTATTGATGCACAGTTTAATGAACGCTGTCTCTGTAGAACTCCGTGCCAAGGGTACATGCCTCAAACTCGCCAAACGACATCCGTTAACCCGAGCGACAAAGTGCGGTGTCAATGGGCGTCATCGGACAAACCGGAGTTCGTCGTGTTCTCCACTTTACTTCTTTTTATCTCTTAATCTTTTTCCCGTGTGCAGGGTCGGATACTGGACGTGCTTCTAGTTAACCTCTCTGCCTTCTGCTGCTCCTTTCTCTCTTTTATTTGCTCCATTTCTGTTTTACGCAAATACCGGAAGTGAACTTCGAGCACCACTTCTTTATTTTTTATTTCCATTATTGTGCAATAAGCTACACTTGCGTGCGTGAAGAAACTTCTACCGCGGGGCCATTACGAAGACTTGGCAATGGGTTAAGTAGTTCTACGTTCCACAGTTTCTACGGAATAAAATTGTATTCACTCGAATTTATTTGAACCGACTCTACTTGGGACATGCAACCAATGGAAGCAAAGGCGGCTTTTTTCTTGATCTGGGCATATTGTAGCTATTTGCATGGGAAAAAATAAATGGTTATGAATTTTTTACTCGAGGGCATCACATATATAGCCTGTGACGACGTTCCTACAGTCATTCCGCTGATGACACCCCCCGCTGCCTATTCTGAAGTCCCAAGCGACTCGTCGAATAGGGGAAACGCATTCAAAATGAAGATAGCGCGTTCGAGAAAGAAGAAAAAAGAATAAACGTTCGGTACGGAGAGGTCTCTCGGGGCTTGGCACTAATGTGTCGACCGTCGTAGACTTTCTTGCGAAAGTGGATTCCGCAACGAGCCAGGTGCGGATGACAACCAATGCAGCGAGCAAAATGACGCGTCCATTGTGCAAGGTACCGCTATTAGGGCAACGACATCGTCGTCGTCAATCGCAACGGTCGCACCACCAGCAACGAGGGCTCTTAGCGAAATCTGGTCGCCTACGGCAACCCGGGCGTTTCGAATGAACCGGCGAACGACGGTGGGCAGATTGCGAGGAACGAAGCAGCGCTGAGAGTGGACGAGATAAGAGAAGAACTGCGGGCGCAGGGGCTCTTCACGGTGCCGCTTCAAACCAGTGGGCACTGCTTGCACGAATAGCTCGGCTAACAATGAATGCCAATGACGTACGTAGCATAGGGAGCGGAGATGGAGGGAACGTAGGGGACGGAAGTGGAATGGTTCTACGGGTGGAGAACGTCAAAGGGTTCGGTAGGCTAAGGAAAGGGAAGTAGAGTGGGGTTCCTAAAAACGCAAACGTTTCCCACATGCCAGGTCGAAGGCTGTTCCTCCAATTCTTGGCCTGCGAAAAGACCTCCTCGGCTCTAATAACCATAAAGGCTTTGCCCCGGATCGTTGTTGCCGCCTAGCAAATCGACTCCGACAGATGGCGCTCGCAGCTGTGAGCACGCACGCGTCAAAGAGGGCCTCCTTTTCTCTCGGACATTTTCTCTTACCCCTGAAACTCAGGCTGTGGTGCTCGTTACGCCATAAGTTCATCTTTGCTGGGAAGATGTGCGGCCCGACTATATCGGTTCTCCTCGTTGCGAAGGAGATGCGTACTCCTAGACGTACTGCGCGATCTCTGGCACGGGCACTTACGGGACTGTGCTGCATACTAAAGAAAAAAGTATTTTTGCACCGGGGTTGTTCCTGAAAAATGAGCAGAAGAACAAAAAGTGCAACATTACGAAAAAATAAAGAAGAGGAGGAGGAAAGGAGCCCCATCGGCAACAGGATTAAGGACGCCCTGAACAGCAAAAAAATTAAGAAAGCACTGCGTCCTCATTTCACAGAGCACATTGAAGTAACCATTACATCCAGCACGTGATCACGAAGAAAGGCGGATGAATTTGGACAGCTTCATATCTACGTGCAGCTTATATCTACAATTCCGACCCTTCTGGTTTCTACCACTGATGAAAAATCGGTGCTCTTACTTCGTATGCGTCCCCGCACCAAACTTTTTTCGTGGCAGCACGGCAGGGCACAGAGATTCGTTAAAATCGCTTCTGAGACAACGTCGCACATACACTGTCTGATCACGCTGCCTCCAGGATCGGCCCACACAATTTTCGTGACCGAATTAACAAATGTTTGTTAATTAATGCAATTAATCCTGAATATTTCCGTATTTCGAAGGAGTTTAAATCGTAAGAGCTTATTCCGAGCCGGTTTTGACTAATTATGCACTTATTTTTGACCGTAATTTGACCGCTTACTTTACCGTAACGAGCTACAGGAGACGCCGACGGCAGACGCCAACAACCGGAGCGCATAAGGTGGTTCGCGCCTATTACACGAGTGCCTACGACATTGCTGCCTCTTGGTTCCATGTATTTCGCAGCTGTTGGGGTGACAACACGCAGGCTGCGCAGGCTGCCGTAACTCTCATCGGCACTGAAGAGAAAGAGCTGGGGTGGGTGCTTGCCGCGACATAGTTTACCACCACCACATCATGTCGGTTTGTGTTTGAAGGCTTGTTGCCGCCTCCGTACCAACAGAGACTTTTGCGAAACGATTCGTTAGTCCTTTGGTTTCCTAAATCAAGCGTCATCGAAGCTACGGTAAGGCCGCAGACAACTTCACATGTCTTAGCCCCTAACTGCCCTTTAGCAGCTGTATTACTGTCACCATGAATAAAAGCAATTTGTGCGGGTCGGTCACAGTTGGACATGGCGCAGCGCACATATGTTAGTCGGAAAATGGGCGCGCAGCAAGCGTACAGAAGTACAAGGTAGGCTTGTGTTCGTACTCTGCGCTATTGACATCGTGGCAAACGCATTTCTTTTGTTGTTGGTGGCGGTGGTGGTGGTGGTGTTGTTTCACACGTTGGCGCTTTTACGTTTACGTCGTTACAGATAAACGAGCGCGTGCTGCATTTTCTGAGATCCATTAGATTGCGAGCCCATCTTTGAGGCACCGATTAACGTAGCGGTTTGTCGACGTTTCTCTCGCATGGAAACAGCGAAATTTCTCCTCTCTCATTGGATTTATTATGGTTGTCTGCTCCTGTCTGTTGCCTACTCGCAGCACTTGGCTCAATGCAGAACAATACGGCGTGTGAAATATTCTCGCTGACCGCTTCGCGTGGCGCCGATTCCTACAATACAGGGGACCTTCCGGATTTTCAATACTGACGCGAGTAATGTGCCCACTATGACTGTCTCTTGCGGGAAGCAAGCTGTACACAACGGCCACCCCTTCGCGATGCCGAAGAGGAGGAAGAACGTTCTGCTTGAGGCGTACGCCATCATTAAATCAGGCTGTTCTGTTTTACTGAGCCTTGTTGATCACCGTGGTGACAATATGAACTAACTGTCCCAGCTAGAAATTCTGTTAAGAAGTGTCTCCTCGCTGATATGGGTGATGTTCACAGTGGCATTACATCCCCTATATCAACGGAGCAGCTCCTGTTTCCTGACGGTTGCAATGAACGGCGCCGCTCTGCCCTTGCAGCCCTCCTCTCATTTACCGAGGTCACTGGCCTGACTGGGCGGCTTTAAAGCCGCTCGCCAGGCTGTTTGTGTTCCCTGTTCGTGTTTGTGTTCCCCTTGTGTTTGTGTGTTTGTGTTTGTGTATGTGGCCGGACATGGTGTGGTTTTGACCTCTGCCTCCCTTGTTTCTTCTCTCTGTCCCTTTAATTCCCCCATCCCCTGAGTGTATCGGTTGAGGTGTCCTCACTGAGAGACAGTTATCGTGCACTCTGCACCCTATTTTCTTCACTTCCCTAAATAAATAGAATCTCTCTCTCTCTCATCCCCTATAGTCTCACCGCATTACCCCTCTTGATTATCTATTTCTCTCTTCTGGGAATATTCCGGGAATTATCATCTTCGTATCTGCAATAACGAAGCACTAATGCAGCGATCGTTGTCCTGTTCCCTCTCCGAGCACCTGTCCCCCTACCTCAATCTCACTGGGAAAGCTAATATGGTGGCAGGTGGCAAAACGCAGGTGCTAAGTCAGGGATCTTTTTCCCCTCTTCCTCCCACGAGAATCACGACCTGCCGAGGCTGAGGCACCTCCTTGATCCTGGGTGTATTTTCTTACCCAATACACCCACACACTTCAGAAGGGTCGGCCGCGGCTGCCCGCCATATCACAGACGCGGGAAGGCGATCTCCCCAGTTGATCCCTCCCTATGATTACCCGGGATTTGTGGTTCTCCAATCCCATCGCAAACTGACAAATACGAGAACCGCGGGGGCATTATTTGCTCTCTCTTCAAGGTTTCATTCGTGTGTGCGCGTTTTCGTTACATTGATATTTTTCGTTCGTAGCTCCTTTCTTCACTGTATACGCCATTTCTCTCTTTTCTCTTTTCTTTTTTTTTTTTTTTGACCAGTAAACATAGTAGTGACCAGTAAACAAAGACACTGGGCAGTATAGGTACGGTGCATATTTCCACACATTGATCCTCGTGGAACTCCACGAGTGCGTTCTTGTGAAAGTTAGGCATTTCTTCTCCCATGTAACAGCTGTACAAAAAGAACTATCACTATTTCAACGCGAATGTTAACCAACGAATGCGATAGCAACGTATTCTAAGAAGCATGGCGACAGGCGAGCAGAGCCACCGTGAGGCGCCTGCAATTTTCCTTGCTCGATCTTTGTAGCTGCCACGTTGCGGCTGTTCCTGGAACACAAGGAGCAGTTTTATGTCGACCTTGGGTCCGCTCTTCGGCGCTTCTAGGGAAGCCAAAGGAAAAGGAGGAGGAGGGGGGGGGGGGGTGCAGGCGAAAATTTCGATGTGAGGGGGGTTGTTGCTTCCGAGTTTTAAAATAGAGAGATCATGACAACGCATCCTGATATTATGGTGTTATCATTCGACTTGACTTACTCCAAACGAGGGCAAGACTTGTATGCGAGTGCGAGATTTTTTCTATGCAGCGGAAACTCGTTCGTCGTGTACCTTTGCGTGTTCCTTACGCGGAGCGTGGAGCGAAAGTTCGTGCCATTATGTGAATAAGCAGCCAGAAAAGCGCGCCTGCTTCGCGAATGTCGTGCATTCAAAAGTTACGTGTCGACATTGTGGGCTGGATGTGGTCGGTATTCCCGTGCGCATCAACCATTCTCGCGCTATACAAAGATGTGTGTGTTGCGCAAAACTTCAGCTGCGTAATATCTGGGGAAGAAATTTGCGAGGAGCTCGGAAGATGATTCCGCAGCTTTCACAAAGGGCTTAATAATACCATATTCGCTTTGAAACGACGCAGGAGCTATAACAAAGCCGGGTTTATCAAAAGCGCTTCGCTATTCAGTTTCACTCTGCGCGATTTCTTCAGCATATTACTTCGAAGCTTTTGCTGTGGCTGCCCAAATGTTGGCGTGTTTGTGCACTGACTCCAAAACTGTCCCAAAATAGCGTGCACTGCATGCAACTGCGTCGCTCGTTTACAGTGCGCAATATTGCTCAATATTCGTCGCCGCTTTCAGCCGACATTCGTGTTTATTACGCGTACGCTCTTTCTCGATTGATTTTACTAATCAAGGCGTTATATGAGCTTAAATAAGAGATTGTCATTCTGGCACAAAGACTCATCATATTTTATATGCCATCTTTTCTCAGTCACGTACACTATCATCAACTTCATACGTTTTCATAGTCAGATCTGGGTTAACCTGAATCTTTAGTGTTTTGTGTGTTAGTTCGCTACGGCTACGACTGCCTCCGCATTCCTCTCACGTTTTCACAGCCTCGTAGTGAAAAACGTCGCTCTGTTAGGTTGCTGCTGAAATTGCCGGAAACTTAATTTACGACGTGGTCCCGGCCCGCTCATGGCGACAACGCATTTTCCTGTTTCCTTGGTGGGTAACTCCAGCATTCCTTGTAATTTTGCGTCCTTGGTATGCGGAAGTGAATCTGTCTAAATTTTTTTAATGACGCACCCTTAACAGATTAGTTTTCTTTACATTGGCAGACGCTGCTTCCCAACAGGGACTCCTCTCACAACTCCTTTTCCTCGAACTCCCCGACTTCAATCTTGGTGTTTCATTTAGATTCGTAGAAAACCCGTCCCTCACGATTTCGTTATGCACTTCGTCTTTTCTGCTTTACTTTATCCCTTCTTCCACACCGCGGTAGTTCAGTGGCTGCGGAGTGTAGCCCGTACCATAACCAGCGACTTCGCGCGCTGCATTACATTCCGAGCTTGATTTTTAGTGATGACGGTAATGTGCATACAGAATGTGAATGTAATCAGAGAAAAATAGGTGTCCCGCGCACTACACTAAGTAATGTAGTCAAATCTGGAGATGCCTACGGTTGTTTATATTAAAAAAACGGTAGTAGAAAATTTTTGAAGAATGAACTTTAAGGGGAGTAATAACAGTTAGATCATCTACAATATATATAAATGGGTCCCTTCAGCCCCACGTTTAATCGACATCAAGACAAGTGCGAGAGAGAGAGAGAGCTCATAAAAACCACGGTGGTATGAAGGTGCACAAACAATAGCGCACATGCTGTAGTCTGGAAGAAAAGCGCTGAAAAACGCCATAAGAAAAGTGGCGTTCTTCAGCGTCATTCTTATAAAAGAATAAAAGTTATAAATAGGATATAAAAATAAAAATGTTATAAATACCATTTCATCACTTTAACTTGCTCTCGATCTCGCTCTCCTAACTACGCCACTGCGTAAGATGTTTTGATTGAACTGTCAGTATATTGTGCATTGGATAGTGTCCGACTAAGACATCTTTAATGGAAGCCTAATTGATACGCTCTCAAACAACGCCTACACTAAGACTAACGACACGCTGCGCTTTTATGAATAGTTGCACCCGGCCCTGCAGCGGCCATCTCCCCACAAAAAAAAAATTTTTTTTTTTTACTGGACGTTGTCCTTGTACTAGCTTTTAATATCTTCCCGCTGGCAGGGCCTTGGCGTGTCAACGACAGGGCTCCAAACAATAGCCGACCATTCATTGCGAGCAGAATGGATGAAAGTTCGCCGGATAAGAGTTAATCTCTTAAACGATGCGCAGTGCATCGCTAATGCCGCGCCGCTTCCTCTGAGTTGGCTGAGCTTCTTTAGTGTCTAGGTTACAGACGCCGATCTCACCGTGGACAAAGGATACTGGAGGAATTAGGCTGAATAAAAGGTTAAGCTAAAAGGGATGAGAGTGAGTGGTTACTTCTTGTTGCTTTGTTTTTATTTACGTCCAGTGTTTCTGCCGGCTAGAAATACCTTTATGTGCCATAGGATGTGGCAGAATCAGAGTGCCGACAAAAGGCTCATGGTCAGGAGGTTCCAGCGAATTGGTGGCGTATAGAGCAAAAATTTTGTTGGCTAGAGAAAGGATATAAGCGCAATGTACGCCATCAAGATGTAGTAACAATCGCAAGCATGTACATTTTGCCTATTTTCTCCCTCGTCTACTCTAAGAAGTTTGTCTAATAAGACAAACTTCTTATTCAATAATAATAAAGCAAGACACAGAAAATTAAAGGCCTTTAAAGCCATTTTTCATTGCTGTTAGTAAGTTGATTGTGGAGTTTGTTCATGCCACACATCCATTGCCACATATCCAAGAACGACACACGCTCACGCATTTTGGCGGCAGCGGTGTACTCTCAACATTTTGCTGTTTTCCCGATAAGTCTTCGCTTCGTAGACGATGCTGTTCTACACACACATCAGGCTCTTCACTGAACCAAGATTTTAGTTTTTTGCCTGCAACCGCCCCATGAGGACCGGCAGCACACTTGAATACAAAGCATACTTTGTATCCCACTGTAACGGGGAGTCCTCCTTCAGCACGACTAGGTAGGTACTCTACATGAAAGGCAAGAGACAACATGAAGAGAAAGGAAAGCAGAGTTCGTCGTTAGCGAAAGTTTATTATTCGTGCGACAATATCTGCGATACACCGGGAGCCGCCGAATTAATGACCCGTATAATGGCAGAATAGCAGCAGCAGCGTCGGCGAGATAACGCAATTTCACGCTCCACAGCCGTGAGCGCGTGGTAATCTCGCACCTCCTTGGTCGATTCTTTTCAGATGAGCTTCGGAGTTTTTCGCCATTCTGTTCTTTGTTCTTGTGTCACTCCTACAAGCTGGCCGGAAGGAAAGACCAGCGTTTAGACGGAAGAACAGCAACCCCGTTAAACAACGCAGTGGCAAACGAGTGTTCATGTACGGACGTACGGCATATGGTTCAGCTCAAGAGACCAACGTTCAGTCTTTGTCGCTGGCCCATGAAGCAGCCTGCATCACTTAGGTACCCATTGAGAAATCCATCGACCCCGCGTAAACGTGTGTTTCCTTTACTCTGGAGTGTTTGTTCGGCTGAAGGAAACAAGAAAGATATTGGCACCATCCAAATCTTTTGTGGCTACTGCACTAAACATGCATCTAATGGGACACACCGAAAATTGTATGAATAGAGGCAAAAGAATGTTGTCCTCGCCTTTAGCTCAACGTTGCCGAACCCTAGAGGATGCCTAAAACAAATTTTGAGGCGACGCAGCCACCTCTTCGTTGTTTTTAATTATACGCGCAGGGAAGGAGAGAAGGAGATAGAATGGATATTTGTTTATTAAAAGGTAATAAGTTTACCTGTCCTTCTGTGTTCTAGTTTTTTTTATATATCATATTTGGGCACGTTAGCGTACAGACAAAGCGCCGGCTACTCCTTGCCTCCTGAGTGGGGTGCAACAACAAGGAACACAAACACATGGTGCATATATACAAGTTCGATCACGCAGCATTACTAATAAAAAAATGTTAATGTTGACGCACAAGAACGTCCATATTTTGTGGGTGGCACATGGTCATCTAAGTTAATCACGAGATATACCATAACCTAATAACCTAATATACAATCACATGCGTATATCCACAGAAAGGCGAAATAAATGGGGAAAATAAATTCTGTAATAACGTAACGCAATGCTGCTTTCACTAAACAAAGAGATTCTATGGTGTTATAGCCTGTTACTATGGGCTAAGGAAGACAAAAATTGGAGCATAATAAGGTGGCGGATGGTGATGACAATAACAATATTCATAGCGCGATGTATGTTTATTGTCGGCACAGCATCACACCTCAATCACTACCTTGACTCCACGCCACCTTCAAGCGCCTGCTGCGTTCGTCACACTTGATCCCTCTGTGATTTGATCTCTCGGCACTACGGGGATATTTGAACACCCATGAAAGCAAAAAACATGTATTGTTTCCTTGAAACAAAGCCGCTGTTACTTACTGAACATTCTACTTTGATATTCTAATTCATGAACACCTGAAGGTTTACATGACCGATTCCAAATCTTGCTCCCCGCCATTGCGTATCCTTAGTATTCCGGAAGTGAACCTATGCACAAGTTTTGAGGGCGCGGCAAGGTCGGCTAACAACATTAACGAAAATGTTCACAGATCCTAGAAACAGCTGCCAAGCGGACAGTAGAACAGGCAGGGTTCTCGTGTTCAGCTTCTCTTTTTGTTTATTTCTCTAAACTTTGTTTTCTTTTGTACTGGTGCTAGATCAAGCATCACAGACACAAATAGTCCAGCTCTGTCTCATTAGTTCCGAACTTTCACGAATTTTGTCAGAATCTCTCCTATACAACTGCAGTGTATAACATTTTAGTCCCCCGACTGGTATTGCATCCATCGGCTTCTTTGACTAAGTGAGCAGCAAAGAAACAAGAAGAGAACCGCGTGGACGTCCATAACGTGGGGCGACGTCGCGGAGCAGTGGTTGTACATGCACCGGGCGATGCGAGCCTCGGGACCAACCCCACCCTCGTCCAAGGCGCGCCGATGCCCACAACGATGGCTCCAGCGGTCGCCAGGGGCAACGGGACCGCGCCCGCCGCCCGCAGTAATCACGCTTATTAGCTTTGCGAGGAGGGGGCCTCGCTTAACGGGATTACGCCGCCGCCGCCGCCACGTGCTTCTTCTCCTGGTCTCGCTGTGCTCCTCCCCTCCCCAATTTCCAAATCCCGTGACGGTGCATGTTCCCCGCAACTTCACTCCGCGGCTATTTCCCTACCCGTCGTGGCGAGTGCCGAAGGGGGCAGCTCATCTTGGGAGCGTTCCCAGTGCGAATGTCTGTCTGCCTTCCTTCCAGCATGAACCAACACACTGTAGTGCCAACTTCCCAATAGCGCCTCTGGAGCAGCTGCGCTTCCGCCTGCCCGAATTGCCGACGGAGACTTTGGAAGGGGCTTCTGGATTGAGACGCTTGGGCTTGAGACACATCTTGCCTGGAGGCGAATCGAGCTTGCAACTTATAGAGAGGAAGAGCGGGAAAGGGGCAGTGGCGTACAATTTTCCCGAGCCGTGGGGAAGTTTGTCAGAGTTTCCGAGCGCTTTTGTCTAGAGAGCTAATGTGCGGACACGACTGTCTTTAATTTCTCTGTGTGGTTAGAGTCCTTCGACCTGAGCAGCGCGATATGATTCGAAGCAGTGATGTTTCGAGGGAGATGAGTACATTACTTTCTACGACGACAAAATTGATTGATTTAGTTGCGGGCTTTAACGTCTCACAGAAACGTGGGGCCATGGAAGACGCTGGAGAGGAGGGTTCGGGATTAATTTTCACCGCCAAGTTACTGTCTTGGGGTTTTCAATCTCTGCATGAAAGAAGGTTGTTCACAAGCAGGTAGGGCGCAGAAGCCTAATAATAAGAGACAATGCTGATGTTTAGGGGTGCGAGCACCAAGTGACTCTCTTTAACTTTTTCACAGCGTAAGCTGCTATGAGATCGTTTTGCGCCGTAGTTGCCCACCGCTGCCGCCGGTGTCTGTAACCACTATCGCGCAAATTTTAGAAAAAGTAACCAGGACCAAGGAGTATTCCAACTCGTCCTCTGCGTGGATTCGAACCCACACTCTCTGCGTGGCAGTCCAGCAATCTACCACTGAGCTACGCCTGTGCTTGAAAAAATCATCGCTAAAAGACCTAAACAGGTATAACGTCTGCCGAGGAATCACATTAACAAATATAATGTTACGTGGCAGAATAATAATACGCCACTATATTTCGCGGAAAGTGGATTGCATAACGAGTTCGAGGAATAATTTCAAAGAACAGAGGGCTGCATGCTTCGTAGCTCCGCACCCATTACAGAGGCATCATCTACATCATCATTATGAAACAATCTTCTTCAACTTTACCGTCATCATTATTACGAACCGCTGCCCTTTATCGTGTCGTATCGTTCCATGCGACATGCGGCAGGCGACGTGCGCAGCCCCGACAGCAACTTGGCTCTTCGACATAACTGATGGCACCTCCTCGTAAGGTGCGCACCGCTGCTGCAGAAGCGAATCGCAGAGCTACGCGCGCGGCTGCAGCAAGCAACGTCGGGAAAAACAGACAGCTGTGCAGGGAGAAGCCCAAACCGCAACTTGCCGTCGACGCCGGGCTGCGGTTTGGGCTTCTAACCTAACCTAACCTAACGTAGCCTAACCTTTTAAAGGGACAGACAACCACACAAAACTTGAATTGAGATGACCCCACTGGCGGAAAGATTGTGTGTTGCATTGGCTCAAACGACGCCACTTTTCGTCAATAAACACGGGTTTATGTTTTTATTTCTTCATGCAAAGTCGCGAAAACTGACGTTTGGCAACTCAATCGGCAAACATACGAACTAGAGTTAGAGTGCGGTCACGTTACCCTCCGCAAATTTACGCAATATTTTATCTGTTTATTAGTATCGGACCGCATAAAACTTTTGATATTATAAGCTTTTTGTTTCTTACAATGTGCAGATAACCCTTCGTTTGTAGCGCACGTTGCTACTGCAGCACGTTGGTAGGAGGTCGTGGCTACTGCACGCTTCTGCCATCACGTCACGTGCAAAAATGTGGTTTCGGATCTAGCTGGCCTGGCTTGGCTGGGCTATTTATTTATTTTATTTATTTATTTTTGTTACCCTCAATCGCCGAAGCTTTACAGAGGGGAGCGGGTTACAACATGAAAAATGCAAAACAACGAAACAAAACGTGCTATTTTATACATGAACAAGACTAAAGCAAGTAACATCTCTACTCAATGAAACGCAACAAAAGTGAAACGTAAAAATAAGGAACTCACAGAAAGCAAATAGTGAATGTGGTAAAATTATACAGTACTAGCAAGAAAATGTAGAAGTAAGAGAAATGACACACACACAAAAGATCAAAAATCTACTAGAAAACGTCGGCATCTTGACACGAGCAGACAGAAATTCGTAGGGAGGGGGAATAGATCGGATAACTAAGGAGAGCTATCGCGAAGTAGGTGAGCTGATAAAAAATGACGAAAAAGGGAGTGATCAGAAATGGAAACGATGTCACCTGGTAGCTGATTCCAATCGTTTGATGTGACCGGTATGAAGGAGCAAGAAAATGTGTTTGTGTAGCAGAAAGTACCTTTAACCTTGTGTTCGTGGTCTATCCGAGAGGAGTGATATGTGGGAGGCGTAACGAGCTCACTACGCAGCGATGGATGATGGTAGGTCTTATGGAGAAGGCAAAGGCGGAGGTACTTGCGACGTAGTGATAAAGGTGGCAGTGACAAATGGTGCTTCATTGCTGTTGCGCTTGACGTACGGTGATAATCCGATAGAATAAAACGTGCAGCGTT
Organism: Hyalomma asiaticum; assembly: GCA_013339685.2. NCBI lineage: Eukaryota > Metazoa > Arthropoda > Arachnida > Ixodida > Ixodidae > Hyalomma > Hyalomma asiaticum. Next base: position 106,385,179 of record CM023482.1, on the reverse strand, counting down.
ATTTTGAATTAGCTCAAGGTACCTAATCAAGTTTTCGTGGTGAGGGTTCCAAATTGCAGCAGCGTACAAGGGTTTTATAAAGAAGCATCTTCAAGGAAAGTGGGGCGTTGCTAAAATTTCGACGTATGTATCCCAATGTACAGTTAGCATTGTTCGTGATGACGTTAATGTGGGCATTCCATGTTAGATTGAAAGAAATGGTAACGCCTAAGTACCGGTATGACGATACGTGGTCAAGAAAAACATCACCCAGTTTGTATGTTGAGGAGTTATTAAACTGGCGAGAGACCGTCATTAGCTTGCATTTGTTGGGATTTAATTACATAAGCCATTTGTCACACCAATTCCTGATGTTATTTAAGTCTGTCTGCAAGACGTTCCTATCATCATCGGTACGTATTTCTCTGTAAAGCACACAGTCGTCGGCATATAAATGAACGGATGAAGAGACGCAGTTAGGGAGGTCATTAATATATATTAAAAACAGCAGTGGTCCCAAAACTGAGCCCTGTGGTACACCCGATGTAACGCTTATTTCCGGCGAGTCATGACCGTTAACAGTGACGTACTGAAGACGGTTTGTTAGAAAGTAGTCGAGCCATGCCAGTACATTCGAGTCAAGGTTGAGAGAGGAGCGCTTGTGCATCAGTAAAGCGTGATTGACTTTTTCAAATGCTTTTGCAAATCCAGGAAAATGCAATCAATTCGAGATTGTTTATCAAAAATGGTGTGCAGGTGATGAGCGAAAAGAAGCAACTGGGTTTCACAGGAAAACGTACGCCTAAAACCGTGTTGGGCCGATGTAGAAAGTGAATTTGATTCTAAAAATTTCGCAATATGTGAGTGCAGTACATGTTCCATTAATTTACACGGAATGCTCGTTAGTGAAATGGGCCGATAGTTAAGAGCGGAGTGTTTATTACCAGACTTGTGTATCGGCACAACCTTACCGACCTTCCAGTCCAGCGGCAATGTTGCTTGGTCAAGTGACTGTTGGAAAATCTTGCACAAGAAGAGAGACGAATATGTGCTTGTTTGTTTGAGAAACTTTGAGTTGATATTGTCAGTCCCACATGATGAGGATGTTTTTAAGGTGTCAATTAACTTCGCAATTCCCGCAGAATCAAAAGTGATAGGAAACATTGAGCAGTAGTCACGGCACACAACTGCGTCAACAGGTGCAGCAGTGTTTCCCGAGAAATTGGCCGAAAAAATATTGTTAAATAACGCGGCAGATTCAGATGCTGGTAGCGGTTCGCCAGTTTGGTTAGAATTGATAACGTTCCAGAATTGCCGGGGGTTCCTTGATAACAGTTCAGGCAACGTATGCGTTTGGAAACGATTCTTAGCAGCACGCACAGCTTCCACGTATTCTGCCTCAGCATTTTGATACGTTACCCAGCGATCTGTAGTATTTTGCAACTTGGCTGTGCGGAAAAGGCGCTTTTTTCTATTAGACAAGCGTTTGAGATGCGTGTTATACCACGGTCTTTTTGTATTGTTCCGTGTGCGTCGAAGGGGAATGTGCGCATTGGTGAGATTAGTAACTAGGTTTTTGAAAAGATCCCAGTTCTCTTGTACACTTCTCTTCAAAATTGCAGCAAAAGGTGTCTAAGTACGCGCACATATTTTGGTTAATGGCGTCAAAATCTGCATTGCGGTAGTCTCGGATGTATTTGTCTTCTTCAGTTCCACGTGAAAAAGACATGGTGATGTCGAAATGTAGCACCAAATGGTCGCTCAGACCAGGAAGATAAATAATTGGGGATATGAAGTCTGGATGTGTTGACAAAACTAGGTCTAATGTATTGGACGATTCATTAATTACCCTTGTTGGTTTCGTTACAATCTGGGTGAAGTTAAAACAATAAAAAAAATCTAGGAACTGTTGGGATTGTGTTGAAAAGGGGTCGAGCAGAGGAACACCAGTGTGCCAGGTGATGTTAGGAAAATTCATGTCACCAAAAAGAAAAATTGGTGACGAAGGATACCGAGTGACGACATAGCCGAGAACGTCATGCAATTCATCGACGAATGACGATGTATAGTTTGGAGGACGATAGCATACGCCCAATATAATCTTTGTGTCCTTACTTGAAATAGCAACCCAGACTGTTTCCAGAGAAGACACAACTTCTACTTGAAAAGAGGAAATTGTTTGAGATACGGCTATCAATATGCCACCACCCTAGGGTGTCTACCTTCTCTATCGCACCGATACACATCATATATGATGTCAGTCTGGAAAATTTCTGTATTTTCCATCGTTGAGTGGAGCCATGTCTCGGTTAATAATACTAATTTTGCCTCCATCGAGGAAATAATGGCATTAAGCTGAATCCTGTGTTTCATAATGCTCCTTATGTTTGAAAAAAGAACAGGGACTTTGAAAAGAGCAGTCACGTGATCATTCCTACCTCCGGCTAATTGTTACTTGTGAGAACGACTGGAATGAGCAGAATTCCCATTATTTTTGCGGTTATGGTCAGAGTGGCGGCGCCGGAGCCCGGCCATTCATGATGTAGGCGCGGACATGCGAAAGAACGTTTTACAAGTACAAGATCGGCCTGGCAAACAATGCCAGCTCGTCGCACCATCTTTTTATTTCAAAAATAGTCGAACAGGTCCAAGTGTGGGCGGTTAATCACAGCTACGCTCACTCCTGCGAAAGCAGAACGATGTCCGGAAGCGAGGCGGATTATCGGCATCCCGATCACTTTTCAGCGTTGCTAGAGTGCGCACTCTGCCTTTTCTAGAGGCTTCTCAGATCGAAATATTCTTCGTGCGAAATATCCACGCGCTTTTGAAAGTAACCGCTGCAGGTGGAAACAGTACAGGGGGCGAGCTTTCCATTGCGCCATAAAAATAAGGGTCCTTAAAAATCGCTTGTCAGTCCCTTTAAGTTCGGTTCGTTCTCGGGAAGACGACACCAAGGGACTTTCTAAGATGTGCAGTTATACAGATTTTCACGTTGCAATGCCGCAGTAATTATGGCGTAGTGGGTACTTCCCTACTTGGCGAAATGATAAGAGTTATGGCGCTGCGGTTGCCTACCACCTCTACTTGCACTAGTTTCCTCAAGCGTTTAAAATGGCCTCTAAGAACATCGGTCCTCCTGCTTACGCTGCCACTGTCCTGCGGTCCCGCGCAAGCCTGGCTTTTTTTTTTTTTTTTGCTTTTTTCAGTATCCCTTCCTGACCCCCTTCGGGAGCCGACCTTCTCATGTTGTAAGCATTAAATCGAGGGAACAATCCGGCGCCCTAAGCACTCAGCCACTCTCCGCCCCGTGATCAAAGGAAGAAACCACAGCAAAAATGAATGGTTATAGTTCAATTTCGTGAATACGTATGATATCAGAGCATGTTCTGCATGTGTCAGGAACAGTTCACGAAAATTAATTCATGAAAATTATCACGTCTGGCTCACACCGCGATTAGGCGTGAGGATATGAGCAACACGTAAGAAAGGAAAAGACCACGGGAAAGGAACTAACTAGTAATAATTGTTGGGTCTTTGTGTGCGAGAACCACCGGTACAATTACGATTGGAAGGCTCAAGAAATTTCCACCACATAGGGTTTTAATGCACACTGAAATTTCACGGTGCGTGGGCATTTCGATCCAATCGAAATATCGCTGCCGCGGCCGGAACCGTGCCCGTGTCCTTCATCATGAAAGTTTCTAACACTGAATATTTATTTGACAGTGTATGACGACACAAAACATGTTTGTAAGCATATGGATCATTGGCGTCTTTTGTTTCAGCATGAGACCACAGCGGCGGCTGCGAGCTACGATCTACGCAAAGCTTGTTAGCACAGGGCCACTTCCTTTCCTTCCTGCCACTTATATAAACACGAAAATGTTTTATGCCGGCGTCCACCAAGAAATCACTGACGTACTCCCAAAACGGAAGTGGGTGTTTAAAAAGTGAACACACATTAACAATGACTCGGACTCGAACCTACATTCACCCCGGATGTCACGATAGGAGCTGGAAGTTCTACCGGTGCACCACCGAGGCTTTGGAGGTGTATGGAACAGCCTTATATCTTCACTACACTGCTTTACAGTTTGCATCGAACTGACGTCTGTTTAAAGCAAAAGTGTTTAGTAAGCAAAGTTACTCTTAAATTAAAATCGCCTCCCCTCCCCTGCACTCTTGTTTCGCAGTGGTGGTACCGCCATCTAAGAATGATGGAGCAAAGCATACTGTACTAATGCGCGTCGATAGCAGCTAAGGTAAATGTCGTGGCTCCACGGCGTCCTACCGGAGTGTTCCTTGGGCAAAGTACGACTATATACGGCAGCTACAAAACTTGTCTTCGGTGGCCAGTTCAGTTGCGACGCGCTCTACACCAGCAATGCAAAGGCGGCCGCCTAGGAGCAAATGATGTGGCTTTCGCTGCAGTGGACTATCCGTTCACAAAACGATCCGCTGACACCACCTTCGCTTTTGCTTGCAATATCTCACCGTATGCGGATGCTCCTAGTTTAAGACAGGTTTGCGCAGGGCTCCGGCGCGTGCAATGCAGTGTCTCCGGAGAAACGTGAGTCGTTGGAGAATGTTCGCTTGTGTAGAGCTGGCTTAGGACCCCTGTGACGAGGTGCCGCTGATGTCCACACACAACGGGTCCACGTGTCCAGGGTGCCCAACCCATCTCCTGCCCCGCGATTCGCCAGATTACTGCTTATGTATTTATTGCACAGCCTCGTGAAGACGGGTTTCGCTTTCGTGTTATACTGATTGCTAGGGCAGAGGGATCAACCAGGTTTTATCCACAATCTGTAAAATCATGAGTTCCTCGGAAACACTCTTGAATCATTGTTTCCCACCCAGCAGCCTCTTGGCATAGCGCGGCCGAGATGGTCTTTTGGCCTGGTGTTGTGACTATGGCACTCGGCTGCTGACCTGATGGTCGCGGGATCGAATCCCGGCCGAGGTGGCTGCATATCAATGGAAGCGAAATGTTGAGGCTTGTGTACTGTGGGATGTCAGTGCACGTTAAAGAATGTCAGGTAGTCGGCATTTGCGGAACCCTCCACTACGGCGTATCAAATAACCATATCGCGGTTTTGTGACGTAAAACCCCACTACTCAATTTACCGTCTTCCTTTCACGGTTAAGTAGAATTTATTCGATGAAGGCCGACAGGAAGGGATCCAAAATTTACAATGCGTTGTTACGTATCTGGCCTAGTATAGTGAGTACCGCGCTTGTTTCACCGTGCCGCTACGGCTTTTACTATAGAGACAACGTCGCGACGAGGCCATCATACGAGCTCCTCGTGAGCACAGAAACGGCAACTACGAGAGAGGGACAGAGAGCTAGGGAGGGAGGTAGAAACAATCTTATTTTTGGCAACTACGAAACTACGGCAAGTGTTGTTGGGTGGGGTGGGGGGGGGCTGTTCTTTCTTATCGCAATGTAGCTGCCGCTCTGCACTGAAAACAAAAAGAAACTCATGCCATTCTGCCCTTTTCTCTAAGGAGAATTTAACGGCAGCATTTGCATGTCATGACGGCCTACGCAATAGTCATTATCATTGCACATTGTGCAAGGGCAGCAGGTCGATCTAAAGCAAGGAGAAACAAGGCCAAAGCCTAGGCAGGATTCCCCATAGATTGTCATGACATGAAATTCGCGCAAGTCGAAGGTATATGTCGCATGTTGCTACATCGCGCGAAACCGCGGCCCATACCGCCGACAAAGAATAATCGCGCTCGATAAATCGTCCACATAATCACACAGCACCTACAAGTTATGCAATACCGTCGTTCAAATGTTCATATAAAAAAACCTATGACCTTTGCTTACAGCGGCCAGCTACTCCCGGTTCGTGCACGCAAGTGCAAGCATGGACACTCACGACATGCAAGCGCGCGTTCTTCCATTGTCTGGCACGCGCGGAAAGCGTACTGTGTACCACTTACGCCATTCGCCAAATAAATGCCTCGCACCTTGCTTCCATCGTATAGATTCGCTGCATGCAAATAAATTCGACGTGCCTGCCGCTCTGCTGGGTGGGCTAGCCTCTATGGGCAACCGCCGCGTGGAGTACGCTCCAGTGGGCACGCTCCTTCTTTCTTCTCCTCATGCTCTTTATCATCGCCCGCTTTCTTTGCTTATCTTCTTTCGTCGTTCTCTCGTTGATGCCCGGATCGCGCTCTGTTGGTTCGTGACCGGTGGTGCGACGTCGAGGCGTCTGTTTGTCCGTCCGGGCACTCACGCGTCCCCTAATACGGCCCGCATCGACCGTTCCGATCAGACTGAACTGCGCCGTGCGCTTGACGAGGCGGCATGCGCGGCGATGCGAGCCCGCCGCCGCGGACGTGGCGCGCATGCACGAACAGGCACGCCCAATAGAGTCTCGGATGCCGGCCAGCAGTCTCGACCTGCCGCCGCTGTGCTGCACTGCTTTGCATCGCGAGACTGACAGCACGGCTGCGCCTCCCATATTTGATTTCCACGGTCCTTTATTTACCTCCCCGGGACCAGAAAGAGCACCGCCGCGGTGGTTTAGTTGCTATGGCACTCGGCTGCTGATCCGAAGGTTGCGGGATCGAATCCCGGTCGTGGCGGCTGCGTTGCAACCGAGACAAAATATCGTTAAGGCCCGTGTACTATGCGAGATGAGTACACGTCAAAGAGCCCGAGGTGGTCGAACGTCAAAATCACGGCTTCTCTCATAATCATATCGTGGTTTTGGGACGGAAAACCCCAGAAACCAATGAATTTGCCGACGCCGGTTTAAGAACACGAGCTAGTCTTTTCTCGGCAGTGCACTGAGCATCGCATGCGAAACACGAGTGAGATCCATTGTAAATAGCAGAAGGACATCAGCACGATAGAAGCCGACGTGTTAATGAAAACACCCTGTCAGCGCTGCTGCGTAGCCTCCTGTATCCTTAAAGAAAAATACGGATCTTTGCCTTTCGTAATCTCATTTTCGGTATGACCAGAGCCGTGGTACCCACAGGTGTCGATACCAGCAGCAGTAGTTTTCCATGCAGTGATATGTTCCCTATGCTGTCACGATATGTACAGTGCACGCGCTGGTCGCGCAGATTTCCGGAAACTAGCACACGGGAAGTGCGTTTGCCTGCATAAACGACCACGTGATAATCGTAGGCTACAAATTACCACGTGGTGTGGCTTCAGTTAAAAAAGCGCTATGTCTTCTTCCTGCGGCATAGAAGCGTCGCTCTCGAAACGCTTGCTCAGACGACATCGTCTATTCGGCAACTCCTCGTCATTTGCAGTCTCAATCTTTCTATGCTATAAAATAAGAAATAAAATAAACAACATAAAAGAAATAAAATTGTTGGTAGACGAAATAAGGGCGGTCCCCTTATTTCGTGTATTAACAATTTTATTCGGGCGCGTGCTTCCGTTATGAAAATTTTGCTTGCCAAAAAGGAGGCGGAAACCAATGTCGCGTCAAAACATGGGCGATAACGAAGAAATACAGAAGCGAAAAAGGACAGGGAAGGAGAACGGCGACTAAGAAGCGGGGAGAAAAGGGGATGACTCCATTGTTACCATTCCAAGCGAAATGTTGAAAACACACAAGCGTCTCTCTTTCGCAACACTCATATTAAAACTGCCACGAGGACACCGGAAACTCTAAATATCGGGCGGCATTGGGAGGGGGTTCTTGTTTTGAGAGCCGAGCAGACTCAAACATTGTTCCCAAACAAAGAGACGAGCACAATTTGGCCTTTTGTTCCGATCACTCCAAACACTGCTTCTTTGTTCACTTCTTAATTATGATACTTTGTTCTTTCCGTCGCGTAAAAAGGAAAAAAAAAAGGCTTTGAAAAGTGCAAAAGCGGTATCTCCATTTATTGTACCTCGTTTTCCGACAACTCGCACAATGCACATAAACACAAAAGCGTTTCCGAACAAAAGCTGTAATCTAAAGATAAATTTTATAGCCATAGTCTTGCCACTTTCAAAACAGAAGGGCAAGCACTACACTTTCGCAACGTCACTTCGAAGTACTCGGAGCGTGACAGCGTAGGGTGGAAAGCAATAAACGCAAGAAAAAGTTGGGCGGGACACGACGGGACGCAATGCTAAAGGGAAGCTGGCACATGGCTGGCCATCCGCCCCCGTCCCCTACCCATCTCCCTTTCTGCCTCCCATTTTGCGGAAGCAAGAAAACAAAACCATCACTCAAGACGGGAGAATGTCAGAAACAGGGGATGAGAAAGGGCCCCATACACGTTCCGGTCCGCGTGCCCCCGATTGCGCCGTCTTCTGTGAGTCGCGTGTAAAGACAGAGTGAGCAAACGATAAAAAAAAAACGTGTTATACGGGCTTTCGTATAAAGCGAGAGTCACGCGTGTGAGCGAGGCCGGTGTCGTAGGGAAAAGTAGGAGCCAGAAATACCGTGACAGAGCGAAACGGGACTGGGCAGACTCCAGAGGGGGGAAAAAAAGAAGAAGAGGGGGGGTGGGGAAAGAGAGAGAAAAGGCAGGGCGAACAGCCCGAGCAAAAGTTTCCGGGTAAAGAAAGCAGTCGAGGGAGAGCACGAATTAGACTTGGCGTCGCACGCGGGACGAGAGTGCGTGCCTCCCTAGCATGGCCTCTTGAGCGTCAGCGGGTGAGACGGCTCTGGTGGAGGCTCTCCGAGGGCCGCGGAATAAACGAAAGCAGCCAAGCGCGTTAACGACGCCGACAAAGAGGAACGAAGGTGGCAGGATCGGGGAGGTTGGCGCCTTGTGCCTTCGAGATTCCTAGTACTTCCTCTTCAATTCCCCGTAGGGCCCCTTCTACCGTTTATTGGCCTACGCTTTTCCTTCGCACTTAAGATTTTCCTTCTACTGCAACGACATCGTTTCCATTCCGGTCTGTGCGCGCCCTCTCTTCGCCAGTTGCCGAGGTAGACAAGGCTAGGGAGCGTAAGACTGCCGTCTTAGAAAAGCGCCCGTCGGTTGCTGTTCACCTTTCTTTTTTTTTTCCCCCTTAGTGAAGCGCCGCGATGTTCACGTTCTGCAACACTCACACCCCCGGCATTTAAAGAGACTGGGCATATAAACAAAAGGCGCGAGGAAAAAAAAAAAAAGAAGCATTCCGTGTTGAACCCTCTGTTGACCAAGCTACTTGCAGCGTCATGCTTCTCTGCTTGTATCGCTGCACAAGCAACACTGCTGGCATCAGCACCAAGAGTGCCTGCAGAGGCGTGGGGGGAGAAATCGCGCGATTCAAGTTCGCTCGAGTGAAGCGCGAGTCGTCTTTTTTGTTCTTATTTCGCTTCGCCGTCGAGTGGAGTGTCCCAGCGGCGTCGTATCCAGCGAGCGGGTTGGTGATCCGTGAACGTTAATCGGAAATTTCAGCGTTGTTCGCGATTCTGTCTCCACCTCCTATGCCTGTCAGTTCGCAGCATGAAGGTTTTTCTTTTTTTTTTTTTTTTGCTTGTGTCCTACTCCTTTTCAACGCTGTCACGTCAGAACCTACGTAAACGGCCGGTTTTCTTCATTTTCTGCGTGCGTCCCGCTTACTTTGTATCAATAACTGTCAAGGGCTTTGCTTCCCGATGATAACGTTTCTACAGCAGTTGATGGCGTTGCTCGACACGCCCGAACGTTTTGCTGCAAGACACGGTGACGCAAGTGTCCGAAGCCCACGTCCGAGTTTCACAATCCCGGAGGAGTAACAGTAAGCCCGTTTTGTCTTTGTTTATAGCTGTGCGAGCTTTGTCCGTAAATTCAAAAGCACGCCAAGCAAAGGTGGTGCACAGAACGGTCAGGTTGTCCAAGCTGTAATATTCAGTAGCCAATATATGTTTACTTCCCTTTTATTGAAAGGTATTACATAGGACGCATCAGAGCAATGTTCGGCCGTCACTCTTATGTTTTGCATAAAGTCGAAGTGCGTAAAGATTATATAAAAGTTATATTGCGTAATGCGCACCGTATGCAACGGGTGCGAAGGAAAGCGTGCTAGATTGAGCAGGAATTGATGGCGGCTCCGGAGGTCACGTGGCCACGAGTGTACTAGGAGGGAGAAGGAAGTACACGTGACTTGGCGTTGCTGTTACTAAATATTTTGCTTTAAGAATCGGCATGGGCGATAGCGCTGCTCGCAATCATTGCGGCAGCGACGAAACTATAGAACACGATCTTTTCCATTGTACTAGCTAAAGCGCGTACAGACTGTCACCATAGCGGCCGCGCTTGCCCGTCTTGAAAACAGGGCGCTGTCGGAACAAACTACATTAAAATGCCCACAAAAAAAAAGGAAGCCACAGCGGAAGTCTGGGCTAGAAATCTAGTGCGACCTAGTGGACCCGAATAAAGTTTTTCCATCCATCCATCTATCCGCTGCGCTATTCTTTTTATTTCCCTTTTCCCATCCCGCAGTGCAGGGTAGCAAACCGGAAATGTATTTCTGGTTAACCCTCCGGCCTTTCTTTCTTATTTCTCTCTCTATCTCTCTCTACGCGTGAGTGTGCACTGCCTCCTCTGACTCCATCGCGAATGCTACTACGGTGCCGCACGAGCCAATGCGCGCGTGGCGGCCACTACGTCCCATATTATCAAGATATCTTATGGCCGATGGGGAAGTGGCGCGAACCGGTATGGTTTCGATTCCATGTGCAACATCTTTCAGCTGGCCTTGTTCAGGAGGTTGTCCTACTGCAAGAGTGCGACCTCTAACATTGCCCCTACTGTCGCAGTGAGTGCTTGCACTCAGTGATGGCAAACAAGCGCCATCACAGTGCGAACGGAGACCGAGTTCATTCTTCATGTTGCATCTTCTCCTTCTTCATCTCTCTTTCTTTGTCTTTCCACATCTGCTGCTTCTTCTTCTTTCTCCTCTCTGTGTCATTTATCACTTTTCTTTTTCTTTACTTGTATATTGCACTGTCTCCACCTTTCTTTTGTCCTTACCCTCATACCACAATTCCTCACCCCCACTTTTCTGTCCCAACACTTATGCTGTGCTATGCCAAAAACTATGTGTCGCATATACACTTTCTGTGACGCATAAGTTATGCTATGCCAACCTATTCCATGCTGTAACTAAAATGCACCGCTTTCGTGCGATAGATCGAAAATTCAGTGCGACGCAAATATCGGCTTTCAAGTCGCGGATTGTTTCGCAACGCAAATATTCGCCCCGTGCACATGCATTTGCAACGCCAACATCGGGCGTCCTGGTTAGCATTCGTAATGCGAAGACCTTTCCAATATAGTTTAGGGTGGCACGCAATCGCTGTTTCTTTGCTTAGGCTCATATTACAATTCTTTTGCAACTTTGCAAAGCCCTCGGACAGAACGCTGTTGCAATGCTTCGCTCAGTCTACGTTCCCAGGGGCTGTAGCATCTCCCATAAATAAAGCAGGCCATACAGTGCAACTTCGTGCATGTGTTTACAGTATAAGCTTGAAAGGATAGCGTAATGCGTTCGTACCCCGCATAAATTTGGTCGTCGTTAAGCAATTTATTCTGCAAACGACTGCGGCAAAAAGAGTTAACATAATGGATAGGAGGACCTGAATCTGTCAGTGTACTCCTTTTCATCTGCGCTTTGTTGCCCGCATATAGTAGATGAGCAAGGAGAAACTTCTCAAGGTTAGCCCGAAAATCAATGCCAGCGCTTAATGACTGTTTATATAAGAAGAATGACAAAGTGGCAAGTGGCGTGCTGCGGTACGTACGTTCGCTGTGCTTGCAAAACTCACGTAGAGGTGCCACTCAGCCAGGCTAAGTGAGACTACGGGATGGTAATTGCGTAATTGATATATTTTTCCTGACGAGATATGCATGAGCCATTAGTTGGGATTTTTGCACGCGTGGCAGCTCGTGTTTGCGTATTCGATTCATCCGTTAGAGCAAGAGGTTTTTTTTTTGTTTATCTTACTCAAAAGCAAACAAGCTTGAGTCAACCAGAACGTGACCTGACTGCAAACTACGAAACTTCAACGAAGTTAGCACATGGCAATGCGAGAAACACAGTGGACTGCACCAAATGTCGTCGGTCAAGGCACGTTTTCTTTTTCTTTCTATTTTTTTATTTAGTATGGTGTCTTTTGCGCACTAGGACGCCACAGGTCGCCACAATCATCATCATCACAGCTATTTGTCGGCACAAACGACCCCTCCCTTAGATCCATCGGACAGTTTGCTTTGAAATTTTGTAGCTATGTACTGCGTGTACAGCCTTCTACCACAGGAGTGGTAATTGGGTCTTCTTCACTATTAAAGACGATAGGAGGCACAGAAAGTGTCAGCACGGACACTTTTATTCTTTCCTCGACCATGGCCCCCGCTTGACATTCCTTGCCTACCATCTTCCCTATAAGTGGCGCGTGAAATGACCGCGGTGTCGCTAGTAGAGTCGCCTTCTCTTTGTTTCCCAGCGACCCTTTTGCTGCGATGCCTCTGTGGTGCACCGTTCGATTAGACTATTTTTTTTTTGTGTGCGTGTTTCGCGTTTGGGGACTTCCTGCAGTTAGATGGCGTACAAAAGTGACGTATACTGGCCGTGCATCTGACGTAAGGATTTGTGCTCCGGTTCTTTTTTGGTAAGTGGGAATCCTTGGAGCGGAGGGTAGCACGGGTCGTCGTTTTCGCGCCCTCTGCGAACGCGGTTATAAGTTTATGATGTACGCATTGCGTGTGATCGCGCGAAGTTTTCGGACAACGAGTTTATGAAAAACATGTCTCGACTACCATGGCCCCCGAGACGGCGGGCGCGCCCGCCATCTCGGAGGCCATGCGACTACAGCAGAGCCTATATGGTTCCGCCGTTCTAGGACAGGAAACATATTGCCACATGGCGTCTTTTCATCTGAAGCGACAGACGCGCGCTCTTAGCATTTCTATCTTCGTCTTGCGTCTATGCATGCGTAACACTAGGCGTATGGTATGAACGCGCGTCACTGGTGCTGCGGCGTTCGACTTTCATCCTTAGTGTCGACGCGCTCCCAGCTCGAACTCGGCGGGGTATAAAACGGCGTGCGTCGCCAAACCGTGGTGCTCTTTTTCTTGTGACCCGCCGAAAGACAGCTGCGCCTGTCGTCGCTACCACCGCCGAATTAGGACAAGGTCTTCAATAAAGTGGCTGCCCCAAGGCGCTCTCTACGTCTGGCTCTTCTAGTCAGAATACTGCGTGACAATATCATATAAAACAAACAGCAAACATTAGATAATGTGCTGTTTGCCATTTCACCGACCATAAGGCGATGCTTGTTGCGGTCAGACGGGAGATGCCTCCAGAAGAACAAATCGAACAGCTGCCAGATAGTTAACGCAAGAAGGACGACAGAATGTGACCATTTACGAATGAAAGTGTCACGCCTACGCGCAGTTCATAATACAGGACCATGTGACTACATCACTGTACAATATTTTCATGAAGTTGATATAAAAGTGCTATTAAATAGATCGAAAACCTCTACCATTACTATAGATATGACGCGCGCGCGTGTGTTTGTGTGTGTGTGTGTGTGTGTGTGTGTGTGTGTGTGTGTGTGTGTGTGTGTGTGTGTGTGTGTGTGTGTGTGTGTGTGTGCGTGCGTGCGTGCGTGCGTGCGCATGTGTGTTGTGTGTGTAACAGCACACATTAATAAGTATGCATTGAGTGGTTGAAGTGCGCACTCGGGGCCGGATTTCGCTATCGCGTTCAACTCTTAAAGGCGAAGCTTAAGGGTCCCCCATTTTTTTTTCTACTATGGAATAGAGGGATTGCATGTACTGCACAAATGTATTTAAATGCAGTAAGGACAGCAATAGAAGGAATGTCAACAGAATAATCATATGTATAATTATGTTGCCACTTACCCTTAGCACTTTCGAGCTCTGAATCAACATTTTTCTTTCACCTTCAGTTTTTCTTTCTCACGGGCCTGGCCTTCCCGGAGTACCGCCCACGTGTTTAACTATAAGAAAGCGCGTAGGCAAGACCGGCACACGCCGTCTTCAGCAACGCGGCGAGATGGAATTCGCCGAGATGTAGAAAAATAGCACCGCGCCGCTTTCGGCCTTTTTGCTTCTCCGTTCCCGTCGATTTAAAATGCACTCGTCCTCGTGGAGAAGCGAGTGCGAATAATATATGCGAGCGGCCCGCAATAATGCATGCAAATATATCAACGCCTGTGCACGCTTCGTGCTAGTCTGGAAGCGCTTGGCAAATAGCTTTCCAGTAATGGCTCGTCGCTTTCAGCATGGCTTCAGAAGGAAGGTTTCTCTGCGATTTTATCAGAGGAACAAGTTAAAGAGACGGAGGTGGGGAAAGTTCTTGATATCAAAGCTTACGAGGCTATTTTAATTTTTCTGCTTCCACATTTAATCGGCAAGCGTTCTTAGGCGACGGTGGCCGATAAAATTTTATCCGTCGGTAAGGCATGACACGATGCACCCGTGCATAGCAACACGAGCGCACTAGGAGACAAATGCATGGCACACAGCCTTTCAAGAGTAGGGCTTCTGCTACGAGTCTCAATGGCCTGCACTGAAGAATTGACAGTGGTGATAAGTGCTCACACACGGCTGTGTGGGCCTCATTGCGATTGACAGTAGATTGAAGTGGATCAAAAGGTGCAAGAAATACATATGGACATGCGCGTCGTAGGATAACGTTTGGCATAGGTGATAAGGTCTCGTTTGTTGTTTTGTGGGGTTTTACGTCCGAAAACCAGTTCTGATAAGGTCTCGTAGTGGCGGCACTGTGTCGAGTAAGGACCGATAAGATTCGATCGTGCTCGGACGGCGTCTCATCGGACGTTATCAGTGTGCTATCATGTTCGATCCTTCTACTGCGTCGTCAGCTGCATCGCGTAAAAATATAAGCATGCTTACAAATGTAGTGGTGGTGAATGTATGAGTAAGAATGCTTACGCACGCACCGGCAACTCCCGCGGAGTTTCTGCATATCATTCCTCAGTCGCGGGACAGTGTCTGCTACCCAGAAGTCACAGAAAATATTTCGTCACATGCACCGATGTATATTGTGGAACTAAGCTGAACTTGGCTCAACTAGGGCTTGCTTTCATTACGGATTTCCGAACTAAATACAAGTGAACGAGAATAGCTAACCTTAGGCCTTCCTGTAAACATGAATAAGGGCTTCGATTAAAACCTATTTATTTTACACACGGGGGGGGGGGGGGGGGGGGAGGGAGGTTGCGTCGATGAATATTGGTTTGTTGTTTTGTGCGGTTTAACGTCACAAAACCAGTTCTGATTGTGAGAGACGCCGTAGTGGAGGGCTCCGGAAATTTCGACCACCTGGGGTTCTTTAACGTGAACTGACATCGCACAGCACACGGACCTCAACATTTCGCCTCCATTGAAATGCAGCCGCCGCGGCCGGGATTCGATCCCGCGACCCTCGGATCAGCAGCCGAGTACCATAGCCACTAGACCGCCGTGGCGGGGCTGAATATTGGTTTTCTGAGACATGTCTTAAGCCGCGCTCGTGCCTGTATACTGAGCTAGCACTTCGTTTTCAGACTTATTGTGGGGAACATTACAAAACAAAAACAGTACGTGACATTTCGACATTCTGCAAGCATAGGGATAAGCGAAAATATAGGAAGATCGTCACCGCAGTATGCGAATGTCTTTCGCTGACAAATGCTTTAAAGCGATAGCAGTAACGAGTCCGTGTAACGAAAGAGATTCACAGCATATCCACGAAGTGAATGATGATGAGTGGGCGAAGCTCGGGATGTTCATCGTAGATCGTGCCGAGTTCCGGATTTAGTTAACGCGCACGCTACGAATCCTCATGGTTCAACTACGCACAAGTGAAATCTCCCACCGGCACTTCATTGCAAGATCCATATATATATATATATATATATATATATATATATATATATATATATATATATATATATATAGGACTGTATATGCAAAAATAGCTTGGGTTGCCGCTAGTTTATAACAGAATTGACGATGCGCCTCTTAGAGAACGACGGTTTATTAAGTCAACGTTTCGGTCGGAGCCCGACCTTTTTCAAGACATGGTCTTGAAAAAGGTCGGGCTCCGACCGAAACGTTGACTTAATAAACCGTCGTTCTCTAAGAGGCGCATCGTCAATTCTGTTATATATATATATATATATATATATATATATATATATATATATATATATATATATATATATATATATATATATATATATATATATATGGGTGGCCGGTGAACGGTTCTCCGGCGTGAGCAGTCGGTATATTTCAAGTTCATCGAAGAAAGAGCGTTTCCATGGTCAACGCAGATGGAAGAGTGAGAGAGCTCGCGCGCCGGGAGGCACGCGCCCTCCTAGTAGCGCGTTCGTAGTAGGTAACGCGCTACTACAACGGACGGACAGACCCAAACCTTAAGGAGCTTCGCCCCTAAAATTCGTTGGCGACGGTGTCCGTGAGCCAAGAAACGCGGTGCTGCCACAAAGAGACACAAAAAAAAAAAAAACGTGGCTCTAGCGGCCGCCGCTGCAAACAGAAGCCTTTACGCGCGCTACGACCGACGAGGTGGCGCCACCCTCCCATGGCTTCCCTTGCGAACGTAGCACGGCAACGCCATCGCGTTCCATATTTAAAGGTAACGCTTAAGGGTCCTTGAGGTGGTTTGTGGGCCCAGGACTCAGACGCAGACAGCTAAGTCAAGGAAAAGGAAAACATTGATCGATGGCCCGAGACAGCACACACAATTCCAGTGGACTAACAATGCAACACAAACAACACAGTCTGATCCCTAATCTCACGCGAGTAACCGGCGCGTCCTGCCTGACGTGACGTCAGAAGTTCATCAGCACCACTCACGGTACCGCGGCTCTTGGAGACGGCGCACGCTGGTATCAGCAGGGGAGGCACGATGAGTCGAGCGCGGGCTCGAGCGGATCCCGAGGTGCTCGCTCAGGAGCGCGTCGGAGTACGATGCACATCCGACGTGGCCAAGAGGCCACGCCCTCAGTAAACAATTGTGCCAGACGGCAACGCGGCACCGTGGCCACGCTCTCAGCAGGCGGTTGGACCGGAACTTGCGCGGCACCGGGGCCACGCGTTCATCAGGTGGTTGTGCCGGACAGGGACCGGAGCGGCACCGTGACCGAGACCTCAGCAGGTGGTTGTGCCGGACTCGAACCTGCGTGGCACCGTGACCTCGAGTCGGTAGATGGTTGGTCCCGGCCACACCACAACTCCAGCTGCTCGCCCTGGCCCGCTCGCACGTCCACCACGGAACAGCCAGCACGATCCAGGACACCCGTTCACCGCAGGAACATGCCCAGTACGTCCCGGTTGGCACCGAGCTGGTGCGTCTGTTTTCTCGAGTCGACGTGGCGCTCTCGGTCGCTGCTAACGCTCGATCCGCGTCGGCGTTCCGAAGGCGCGCTTTTTTTCTTTTTTCCATTAAAGAGCAACTTATCTTACGACAGACATCTTATACTCAGGAATGAGCAGTCAATTGAGTATAGGTGGATGGCGACAACACACCCGCGCTCCGCGCTCGCGCTCTACTGTTCACCTGAAAGGTGTAGGTTTCATCCCATCCGCGGCTGGCGCACTTTCGGTCGAGGCGATGGTAGAGGCCTGTGTGCTGTGTGTCGCCAGTGCGCGTTCAGGAACACAAGGTGGTCAAACTTTCCCGAACCCTCTCCTAAGGCGTGCCTCATAATCATCTCGTAGTTTTGGCAAGTAAAATCCCCGCACTTATTATAATATTACATCTGTAAGCTCATATCCGTACAAACGCGTAACTCAAACACATGAACACGAAAACAAAATGAACTCCTCCTAATATTTCTTTTTGCAGACGTAGCATTGCAAACACGACGTACTGGTGCGGTTCCCTTAAAATCGCAAAGCATGTGCGTAATCCGCATGCGACGCTTCAGTGCTGTTATCGACTCGCGCTTGAAGATACGGCACAGAACTTCAAAACTCATCCCATCCCAATTTTATCCCTTCTCAGCCTCAACCGCAAGCTCATCAAAGCGCGAAACTTTTTCAACCGCCCGTCCCAAGGCGCCGCGCTTTGAAACTAGGGAAAGCGAGTACGCCACCGACTGTGAGCGTATAGAAATTTCGAATCGACGATTGCGGCGCACACCGGCCCCCCATACACCGCGGCAGTAAATTTCTTTTCCCGTTCTCATCTAAGACCGCGCGGAGCACCGGCAGCTGCCTCTTTTATCTTCCTATGTACCGCAATGCAAACGATAGAAGAAAAAAAAAATGAACACTTGAGAGACCTCACGCAAGCAAATATGAATGTAACGGCTGTGTCCCTTCTCCATGACTCGCATCCCCGTCCCATTCGTCAGCGTTTACATTCCGGCGGAAGGTCCGCCGAGCAGCAACGTGGGTTCTGCGATAAGAGCACGTCGATATATAGTCAGCCTGCTATGCGGCGCTCAAAAGAGAACAAAAAAATGAAAAGCATGCGGGCTCTGCGCAAGGTTGGGAAACGTGATGGGGGACCATCGCCAGAATCGCACATAAGAATCTGCTTATTTTCGTTGTCATTATGTTCGTTCGTTCTTTTTAAGTTTCGTTTTCGTGAAGATTCTGTCCAATAAGTTCTGCGCGGCGCTTCTTTGGCGCTCCACTGCAGATCGCCGGTGCGACATATGTGCAAAGTTGTAACTACCTAAGCTCTCAACGACGGCGGTTTGGGCAAGTAGGTATTTCGTGACGTCATGCTGATGTTGAAATTGGTATGAGTGAACGCGAACGTCAAATGCGGTTGTGCCAAATACGCGATAATTTATTTAAATAAAACAGCATACAGAATAGTACGGGAAATAATTCTGGGTACAATTGTAATTCAAGAGCCGTGCTTTTCAGCGCATGCGAAATCACTTCCCTTATTCACGAAGAAAGGGAAGGAAACTTCTTCGTCTCCTCGCTTGACCATAAGAAGCTGGCGGTGCTTCTTTCAAGTTTCTTGCCACTACTGGCGCACGCACGCATGCAGCGTAGTTGTGGCAGTGTTGCGCAGTGCTCTCTAGGAGCAGGATGGGTCTTGAGCTCTTGGAAAATTGCGAGTTCTGCTGTTACATAAAAAAGGAAAATTCGACTTATGTATGTCCTGTATAACGTACGACCAATTTCGTTCGACGCTAACCAAGTTAAAATCGTTGATAAGGTATACATACATGTCCGACTCCGTGAGTTCATTTCCTGTCAGAATGTTCTTTGTACGATGCAAAGTGGAATGCAGGTCGGAGTTCTCAATATGGTGGGCCCAATTCGATTTACAAGCGCGTGATGATTTGATTTGTGGGGTTTAACGTCCCAAAACCAGCTGTGATTATGAGAGACGCCGTAGTGGAGGTCTCCGGAAATTTCGACCACCTGGGGTTCTTTAACGTGCACTGACATCGCACAGCACACGGGCCTCAACATTTCGCCTCCATCGAAATGCAGCCGCCGCGGCCGGGATTCGATCCCGCGACCCTCGGATCTGCAGCCGAGTACCTTAGCCACTAGACCACCGTGGCGGGGCAAGCGCCTGATGAGGCTAGAAGTATTATCGGGAGGGATTTCCGTAGTGGTAGCCTTGCATATAGCAAAAGCATACGACAGCGTCGAACACGGCATGTTCGTTTCTATAGGTTAGTAATCTGTCGTTTTCTAAACTCCACTGCATTTTCGTGGTTACCGGAGCTTCTCGCTGAAACAGCTTTTTTGCTAAAGTTTGTCTCATCACGCAAAGCTTGTCCCATCACGAAATGATTTTGACTAGCAACCAAGCGGCGCTCCATCTACCAGCGTAACCTTGTATGGCCTCGACGTCATGCTATATCACGTAATGTGACGTGCCCCACCACGGTGGCCTAGTGGCTGTGTTACACGGCTGCTGATCCGAGGTTCGCGGGATCAAATACCGGCCGCGGCGGCTGCGTTTCGAAGGAGGCGAAATGACAGAGAGTTAGGCACCCACTCTACGCACAGATGAGGCAGCGTAACTAGTCGTTCTACGAGGACGGTTCTTCGTAGAAATTTCAGGAGCGCCTTCGCGGCTCTCTGAGTCGAGGCTCGATGTTCGGGCATTCTGAGATGGATGGCCCGGACACTGTGTGGTCGTCGAGGGTTTGCCTCTCAGAATTGTGCTAAGGAGTGTGACAGATTGCGTGTGCCATAGTTTATAGAGTGTGCAACGTCGTGCTGATTATGAGGCGGCCAATGTGCCATATAAAGTGTACAAAATGTTTAGCTCACAGTCGCGGGTTCGGTCCCCGCAGCCACAGTGGTATTTCCGTAGCTCGATACGAAAAGGAAGAGGAAGAAGGAAGAAAGAAAGAAAGGAAGAAAGAAAGAAAGAAAGAAAGAAAGAAAGAAAGAAAGAAAGAAGAAAGAAAGAAGAAAGAAAGAAGAAAGAAAGAAGAAAGAAAGAAAGAAAGAAAGAAAGAAAGAAAGAAAGAAAGAAAGACAGACAGACAGACAGACAGACAGACAGACTACAGGGCTAAGGATGAGGTGCAGTCAGTCGATAATATGAACGGCGGAGTATCAAGGCAACGCTAGGTAATAAAGGACATAACGTTTTGGCAGCGTACAAATGCATCACTGATGTAAGTGATTGTTCATGACACATCAATAACTTCTCACCCTGGCCAGCTACGTCACGATTAATAACAAAAACAACTTCGCTGTTGCGATAGTTTTCCCGGAGTAAAGCTGGATTGATTTTTTTTTCCTTTAGGGACAAAGCACCTTAGGGCCGAAGCTTGTCCGGCGACCGTCACGGTCTTTCACCCTCTCATCCTCTCTCGTGTGGTGTGCAACGCGCTCTCCATTAGTCACGGCATAGCACCGTGTAAATCGAGACGCAGACGCGAGAGGGCACTGTGGTGAAAATACGTATCAAGGCTGGACGTGAATCAGAGGACGGTCGGACGTCCTGCATGGAGCAGCCATGGGAAGACCACAAAGGAGGCTGTTAAGGGGGATATGGGATGGTCTGACTTTGAGGGAAGGGAAGCTCAGAGTAAAATTAGGTACGAACAGAGATTAAGGAATATGAAAGAAAGTAGATGGGCAGCGAAAGTATTCAGGTATTTGTATAGGAAGAACGTTGACTCACAAGGGAGGAAGAGAACTAGGAGGCTTACCAGTAAGTATACAGCCAGTAATGAAACGGATGGGGCAAAAAAAAGAGCGTTAAGAGCATAGTCAGAGCGGTGGAGAAGACTGACTGGATAGCAGCAATGGAGAAGAAACCGGCATTGAGCAACTACAGAAAAGGGAAAGACGAAATCAAGACAGAAAAATTTCATAATTCAAAGGGAAGCGCTTTACTGTTTAAAGCAAGGCCATCGTCAGGCTGCCTGGGAACACGAAGTTACAGAGCGAAATTCAGTAAAAAAGGGGATAACGTGCTGTGGAAAAGCTAGGGAAACGACAGATCATATTTTGATTGAATATCCACCCAGGTGTAGGTGTGGACACGACCCTGCAGGCGGTCATAGGTTTCAGGGATAGCACGGGAAAGCTGAACATGTCGGCGAGAGAGATAAGTAAAAGGCGCTTAGAGTATTGGTGGCGGAACGGTATGGAGCAAACAGAAACACAAGGTAGTTCGAATAAAATTTTTACATCACAGCTTAACGATAACAAATAAAATAGATATGCGAGAGGAAATTTTTGTTGTGAAAATATCTGTGATTTGGGGAAACAAATGTTTGTAGGAGATAAAATAAAGGCAGAGCTTGGCTGCCCGCGGGCTACCTCCCCGTTATAAAGGGGACGCTCTTAATATCCATCCATTCATCGTGTCTGCCATGGATGGAAATGAACGTGAACGCGCTCTCGCCCACCCAACGCCACCTTCTTTTTCTAGGTGGTGTTGGCCCACGACGAATTCTCTTTCTGCCATGGGTGGATGATGATGATGACTGCGGTTCGGAAAGGACGCTAATTTCTGCAGCCTAAGTAGGGAGCACGGCTAAGCGTCCGTGGGGGTGGGGAAAGGCAGTGAAAGAGATGGAGAGGAGAGAAAAGCCCTGCTGGAGGGCTCCGGAAATTTAGACCACCTGGGGTCCTTTAACGTGCACTGACCCTGACTGCACTGACCGCAGTACGCGGGCCTCTGGCATTTTCGCCTCCATCGAAAATGCGACCGCCGCGGCCGGTGTCGAACCCGCGTTTTTCGGGTGGCAGCCGAGTGCCGTAACCACTACACCACCGCGGCGGACTGCCATGGGTGGAAATGAACGTGAACGCGCTCTCGCCCGCGAGAGGCAACGCGTATATACTGTACACACGCGTTGTCACTCATTTACATGCGCGAGTGGGCAATGTCGCGGGCGATTTACGGTAACATCGAACGATCCCCAGTGCTTCTCCCACTCGTCATGATTCGCTTCGTGGAGATGCGTGGATTCCCCCCCCCCCCCCCCCTCTCGTGAAAGGGTTACTGTGACACCTATTATATAAGCAACCAAGAAATCACACATCAGTTCTCGCTGCACATTTATTTAACATTCTGCTACACTCTGTTTAATTTCATCAAGGTATTCGTTTTTGCCTTCATGCCAACGATATTACCTCTATTTCATTCATTCGCAACAGCCACAATATACACCAAACCTTGCTATCTTATTTTTCTGAACTTGAGGCAAAGCTTGAGCGGCTGTTGTTCAAACTTAAGGTTAGCGATTGGCTTTTACTTGTATTCCAATCGTTAAAACCATTGTTTGTTTTCTTAACTATATACGATAACGCAAAGTGGCGACAGGGTACTAAGGCATACCCATGTAAGAGAAATCGTGCCAAATAGCTATTGGGCAGTTTTGTAATAAATATACAATAATGCCTCAATCAACCTTAATCGTGTTACATAAATTAACTCACCTGCCAACGAACAAGGAATTTATTGTGTTCTTTTTTTTCGTCATGTCCAGCTTACAAACTAAGATTTATAATTACTCCGGAACGGCGGACTAAATATCTGTGTCTCGGCCTGCCCAGCTGTGTTGCTACTAGTGTGCACGCTTTGTTTTGAATAATTCAACTTGGTTATAAATTCGTACTGCTTACCATGCAGGCTTTGTTAAAGCTCTACAATACGCAATCTTTACTTGCTCGCCTAGATTCCTCTGTACGCTTGTCTGCTCCAGGGAACCTAGACACTGCAGATCCAGCGGGTCTATCGACACATGGCACGCGGGACGATACTCTCAGCTCGCTTTTGCCAAGCACAGTGCAATCTCCTCGGCAAAGGTACCAACTATTCGCAATTTAACGAAATGCTGCTAAAGCCTGGCAATCACGGGCACTCTGCAGAACCAGGACCCAGAGTATTCCAAGCAGTTCAGTTTTCCCTTAATGACGGTGCAGAAAGGGGGAGGGGAAGGGGGAGGAGGAGTACTAACTCCGGAAGCGCACCCACGAACCGACAACGTAAATGTTCCTGCGCCCAGCAATGTTTTCGCTCTGCAGAAGGCTCACTCGCATTACGACCGCGTGCACGTGCTCAACCAACCAGCACGCAGCAAACATGCACGACGCGTCGCTGTCGCTCGCTGCGAAGCGCACGCGTCGGCGGGCTGCCGCTGATCGCCGCTAGCGCGGCATCCAATTTCGACGCGCCTTGCTCCTTTTTTTGGGAAGCGACAAAGGAGAAGAATTTGTGGGGAATGGAGCATCGCGGCAACGTGAGTCGATTCCGTATACGCGGAAAAGCGACCGACGGAAACGTTATGGCGAGAAGTATTCGCTCTAGGAAATGCAATATCGACGCCGACCAAAGAGCAGCAGCTTCAGAAAAGGGGTGATCGGCTCCGGCTACGTCCTGCATGCGTGCGTACACGCAGCTCGCTTTCCCGCGTTCGCCAAACATCTCTCGTGACTGTGGCGCGGTATAGAAAAAACGCGGGAGGCTTAAGATCGCGTGATTTGACGACATACACCGGCACGAGACGTATATATACCGCGTATGCGAGTCAGAGCGGCGTGCCTTTCCCGCGTGTCCTCCGTGCCTTTTGGCTTTCCCGTTCTAAACCTTCGCCGAGAATCGACTCGGCGCTGCGTGGCGGGCCGCATAGCGGTTCGCACGCTCGTCGTGCTTACGTAGTATTTTTGGCTTACGCGCGTGCCGTGTGCCATCGACGTAGGGCCCGGAATGAGATACGACCTCTCGCACGCAGGGCGCGCAATGCGCGAGTAAGGCTCTTGCGGTATTCTTTCTCTACGCTGTAGACACGTCTGTGGCGCGGGGCGTTCGCCACGCGGCCCCACCGATAATGGAAAGCTTTGAATAGCGAGGGAGGGTGTTGTCTTCTTTCGTAGTATGCTGTAGCTGATCATTACTACGGCGAAGTTGGTTAACCCTGTCTTCCATGCCGAGCTATGCACACGACCGTCATCGAACAATATCCGAACAGGCAAGCCGGTTGTGCGAAGTGAAGGATCAGCGATGAGCCCGCTGTAATGAACCAGTGTGTGGCGCTCAGAGTATACGATATCAAGTATTCGGTACGTTGGTATTACGACTGTATATTAATAAGGCTGAACTGCAGGAATACAACTTCGCCAGGATGTAGCGTTGGTCCTGTTGATGTTCACGGCGACTTTGCTGGAGGGACACTATGCGCTGCAGTGTTCTTCCACTTCTGTAATGGTAATCGAGGGTGGTCGGCACTTTGCCCCGCCACGGTGATCCAGTGGTTATGGCACTCGGCTGCTGATCCGAAGGTCGCGGGATCGAATCCGGGCCTCGACGGCTGCATTTCGATGGAGGCGAAATGTTGAGGCCCGTGTGCGGTGCGATCTCAGCGCTCTTCCACTTCTGTAATGGTAATCGAGGGTGGTCGGCACTTTGCCCCGCCACGGTGATCTAGTGGTTATGGCACTCGGCTGCTGATCCGAAGGTCGCGGGATCGAATCCGGGCCTCGACGGCTGCATTTCGATGGAGGCGAAGTGTGGAGGCCCGTGTGCGGTGCGATCTCAGCGCACGTTAAAGAATCCCAGGTGGTCGAAATTTCTGGAGACTTCCACTACGGCGTCTCTTATAATCAGAGCTGGTTTTGGGACGTTAAACCCCGCAAATCAATCAATCGGCACTTGCTATTTTAGCTATCTGCAATAAGACTGCCGTAAATTGAGAACGTGGCCTGCGTCATCTTTGATCGTTCCTTGCGGTTCAACTATAATTTGTCGCACAGTCGCCCGTACGTAAGCGCTTTGCGTTCAAAAAATATTGTTCCTTATATATCTAATTTGGTGCCTGAATTTCGTGGCACGCGGCCACGCATACCACGATGAAATTTCGATGGAAGTGTGCTTTAAGCGGACAGGCGAAAGTTCATTGCAAGCCGTTTCCATAACCCCATCTGATTCTCTTCGTCAACAACGGCTTTGGTGGCGGTGATGTGTCCGCAGACGAGATTACGTTACGAGACCTGACTGACGATTGTTAACACTAAGCGTCTCTTCCTATGTAGCATAATTCACCATCTATAACTTAATTCGGCACATCTCTTGGGCAAGTGACTAGAATGCGAGTCACTTTCTAGCGACCCCCTGAGGGTGAAGCTTTCATCACATTTTAACCAGCTGTTGTCGAATTTTCTAAAAGCAGTTTAGGGCAGTTTGCACTAGTGGCCCAAGACCAGCGATGCGGCGAAGCTGGTGGGCACCTGGCTTGTCCGGATCATCATCATCATCTTCTTCTTCTTCTTCTTCTCTTCTTCTTCTTCTTCTTCTTCTTCTTCTTCTTCTTCTTCTTCTTCTTCTTCTTCTTCTTCTTCTTCTTGTCGTCGCGTGCCGTTTTGCGTCATCACGACGTCGAAGCCATACAAGGTTATGCTGGTAGATGTAGCGTCGCTCTTGGTTGCTAGGCAAGGTCACTTCAAGATCATATGCGACATAAAAGAATGAAGAGCTTAAGCAGCTTCGCTGTTAAAAAAAGGCAGAAGGAATGTTCTGAAAACAAACTGTAAGCTTACTACGGAGCCATCCATGTGGTCACCGACTATGAAATGAAGTGTGAATCTTCCAAGTCACATCGTGGCAGCTGTGTGTTTGCTTTCTCGTGAAGTGACTGCAGCCCGTGCAAATATATTGTTTGCACTGCTATGGAAAGTCTTTGTGAAGAGTAAAGCTGTTGAGAAGTCATCTCAGTGCCAGCTTACGGCTGAATGCGAGCAATCCACGAAACACACCAAGTTGTAAACGCAGCAGGAAGTAATTACATACGCATTAACCGTGTGCGCATCCGAGCTTTCCTCTTCCTTCCTCTTTTTTTTTTTGCCTTTTACTGTTCCACACAGGCTATACTTACTGTTCTTCCTGCATTTTTGCGTCTTTCAGAGGCGAGGCCTATAACACCACCGTATACGGCTTGTGCAATATGAGAAAGTTCACTTCTGTTTTTTTTTTTTTTGTTGTTGTTGTTCTAACCTTCTCCTTATTTTACTCTATTTTCAGTTTCGATTTGCTTCGGTAGCCACGTGCTTCTACGGCTTTCATAATCTTGGATTTCCTGTTCCAAGATTAACCCGCTCGCTTCTCTCGCTTCTTTCGCGCCTCCGGTGGCTCTTAGGGCAGTTTTGTAATCCACAGAAAAAGCAACGTCGCTACCGTTATTAAGGCCGAGCTCTCGGGACTTTTTGCTCGTATGGATTTTATACGTTTTCAGGGCGTGGAAGAGGAGAAAATACGAAAAAAAAAAAAACAAGAATCTTTCGGCATGTTTCATCACGGATGATGTTGCAGTGGTGGGCGTGAAAGCGGTGCGTACGTGTGGGCTACACATAATTTTTCGGGCAGTCACCGCACTGAAAGCTGATGAAAGCATTATTGTCTGTTTGTTCGTTTTTTTTTTTCACTGATGAATGTTATATTGGGGATACCATATTAACCATGTATCTCGCTTCTTTTTCCACGCCCGCTTTCTCTGTTCCCTCTTCTTTTCGTTTCCCTTTCATCGTTTCCCTTTCTTCGTTTACCAAGCAAACCAGAAGCTTCAATTTTGTTTAACCTAATCCACTTTCAATTGTTCGTATTTCTTTCTCTCTCTCTCCTTTACAGAATACTGAAACAGCGAAACTAAATACACAGGCTACCTTTTTTTATCGAGCCCCATTCATGCAACGTAGTTATCATAAGTAACAGCCCTGATTTTTTTTTTATTTGTTCCTTATGGTTTGAAGTGGCCTTTACAGCATTGCTTGAAAATCGGCCGGTCAGATTCGCAGACTTGCTAGTTATTTGAGCCCTCACACGTGAACGCGAAAAAAACAAAAAAAGGACGTACCGCTTATAAGCGTTCCTTCCGGTTCTTCCATAGTCTAGAAGTGCATCACAGCTGTGCTTTTCGTTACCCGGTCGTCCGAAGTGCGGCGGCTGCTGTGGGAGGCGCCGCCGTGGCTAGCGTGCACCCCGCAGCTAACCGATTTGAGGGGGAACAGCAGTAGTCATTCCGAAGGCGTCAGAAATAATCTTATAGCTGCCTTTATGCAAGGTGATTCGCTTAATTTTGTTGTGCGAATGATTCGATAATGACGTGGCCTAATCAGTGACACTATGCCACATAAATGTCACAAAAACCGTTTCAGGGACCCCTTAAAATTGTCGGGCTGGCACGACATGACGACACGACGATGTTGTTGCGACAAAAAGCGAGCTAGCTAAACACACAAAAGTGCAATAACGCCGTTTAGTATATTGTGTGACAGGTTCACTTATTCAAGCGTGCTGCAAGCAGGGCAGAGTAATAGTGCCAGTCGCGTAATATCGCCACATGGCGGGTGCCAAGCAGTCACGTTTATCTCTTCCTGGGCTTGACATCCACGAACGTCCCCTGTCTACTCTCTCTCTCTCTCTCTCTCTCTCTCTCTCTCTCTGCCTCTCTGCATGAAAAGTGGCACCTTCCAATGATTTGTTTTCATGCCAAACACTATACTTTATCAAGGAAACTGTGTGCATATGCAAGTCGCCTCCGTCACTCCCCAAAAAGAGAAAGTATTCAGCCGTGATGCGCAAGTACAGGCCGCAATGTACGTAACCCCTTCCTCCAACTCTTCAGACTTCTGTTTTCATGTTCACGCAACCCAGTGTCATCAATCATCCGAAGAACAGAGACAATAAGCAAGAAACTTAAGCGTCGTCTCACCAGCGCGACGGTCGACCAGAAACAAAAACGATAAACTCGGGACGTGAAGCTGTAACGCAGATCACAGTCAAACAGAGCAATGCCGCGCAGAAACCAGAGAAAAAGCTCGCAGGAAGAGACCGGTACGACAAATGTGCAGGCGCAGGTCATAAAATTCCAATTTGTCTTCCGGCTCGATTTCCAGGGCGAACACAAATTGAGATGCTGCAAAATCGTGACAAGCATATTAGGCTTTTTCTCTGGCACATTTCTTCCTTTTCTGCCTCTCTCGCGACAGAGACACGTCCTCTACGGGTGAATGTAAACAAAAATGGAAAGTATTACATTGGTGGCGTGCGTACGCCGGTAATGGGGCAGCTAGCGGAAGGAGTAGCAAGAAGAGTAAAAGCGCATCGGCGTGCGGGCAAGTGTAAACGCGATACCTCATTCCGGTACATATGTGACCGACGATTTCGCCAACCTCGTTCACGTGGCAAATGAAGCAGCAGAATTTCAGCCCAGCTTGCTAAATGAACCGCGTTCAGCAGCCATATGGGTAAGAGTAAAGGGGTGCCGTACGAGGAAAGAAAGCGATGAAGCAGCATCGCCTTGAAGGGTGCTGTAATGAAGTCGTCATTCTGATGCGAGGGCTCAGTGTCGTACTTTCGAACTGGTGTAGCAACCGTCACATGGTCTTCTTGCTCGACTTTCTAGCAAAACGTTTGGCCCTGTATTCGAAAGACGCCACACGTGGAAATTTGTGGATTGCGATTAGACGGTTACCACCTTTAAGAAAATACTATCAATCTTTCGTACAAGTTGACTCTCTAAACGGTGATAGATAGATAGATAGATAGATAGATAGATAGATAGATAGATAGATAGATAGATAGATAGATAGATAGATAGATAGATAGATAGATAGATAGATAGATAGATAGATAGATAGATAGATACGCGGACGGACGGACGGACATCCTATCTCTTGGCACATATCACTAAAACGCTTGCGCGCAAACGACGGATATCGGCCACAGTGGAATCGTAGTGGCCATTCGTGCTACGACCAAATATCCATGCCAAAGTTCTGTGTTGCGTTGTTCATATCCCCACACTGTAAGGCTGCCTAATCTCCACTTTTTATGAACATTTTTGCGCCAAACTAGACAAAGGCGTAAGCGGCCTGTACGTGGCAGGTTTTTAGCGTGCCTCTGCACCCAGCGCAGCTCGCACTGGCGGCGACGTGCTGTCTACGTTCCTCCGCTTTCAATACAGGACCGCCCATGCGTCCGCGGTGATGTAGCGCTTCCCCCGACCGGACCCGTCGGCGCTGCGGCCACATTTTATTAATCTTGGCAGCGCTATTCAAGACCCGTCCAGCGTCATCACTGTCTTCCAGCTAACGCTGCGAGCGCACGGGGGCGCCCACGCCTGGCACGCGGCAGTTTGCTCTTGGCAGCGGCGTCCACGCTCTTTGCAGGCCCATCTATCACTCGCCCGCGGCCACCGCTGCGCCACCCGCACAGCCCGGGGCGTCGCACTTGGGACCATGAAAGATACGCTCCCTCCACCACCCCTCACATCCTCCTCCTTCACCGCCGTCATCATCACCACTAGTTATTGTCTAGACGTTCCTATCCCCACCATCAGAGCGCGGGTCCCTTCCCTCTCAAACTCCAGATGGCGACACAGGGGCTGACTGCCTCTGTGCCGCACCACCACTTCGATTGAAAAATATTGCAGTGGTGGCCGAGTGGCATGCAGTTGAATCAGCTCTTTTGTTTCTCTTAAGAATGCCGTCGAAGTGAGCAGCTTCGTCGGAGGCATGACACACTGTGAGCAATAGTAAGCGGCTTGATTGAGCTCACTCTTAGCATCACTGGTACCCAGAAAGAAACTCAGAAATTTAGTTAGGTGGCATAGGCCAATTCTAACGTCACTTATGAACTACTTCACGCCAGTAGAGCTTTTACGTGCTCAAGACCAGTGGCAAAGACACAAACACTAATTTTCATTAATTTCTGAAGTCTCTGAAAATTAAATATAGCACAGAAACTATGCACATGAAGTGCTTTCTTTTAGCGGTATTCCATCTCATTTGCATGTCAATGCTCGCCGTTACATTTCATGGATACAATACATACCTTCACATATTGAGTGCTTGCTTTTTTGGTTTGTTTGTCTTTTATAGGAAAGGAAGTGGTGGGGAACGACGTTATTATAGCTGTTGCAATCTGTGGGAAGACGGGAAAGCGGCGAGTTTGGGCAGTCCAATAACAAGTCCGTGACAGTCGCCACCATTTTCCGAAGCTTTGGAAGACACGACTGCAGTTCTCGAGTCTCCATCGCGTTGTACCAACGACAGAGGCGATTAATATTGCGTAGGATAAAAGAAGGCAAACATAAGCCTAACGTGCCTTCACCATGCCGATAAGATTAGTGAGGCAATAAGCGGTGGCCCACTGGTTACAGCGTCCGCCTCCAATGTAGTACGTACTCGTTTCAGTCCTGCTTGCCCCGGTTTCTCAAGTAGGGATACAGGTAGCCTGACTTGACTCTCTGTGGTGCGAGTATCTCATGTCTCGAGTGTGAGTGGTGGTGGTAGTGATTATGATAAGGAAAAGACGCTTATTTCTGCAGCCCAAATTGGGAGCACGGCGCAGCGTCTTGGGGAGGGGATAATGGGAAATAAAGAGGACAGAAAGGTAATGAAGGATGTCAAGGCTCGTTCAGCGTGGCCGAAGTAAGCCGGCGGTAAGGGGAGGCGTGGGAGGGCGACCCGGACTCTGCGGTAGGCTGCGATGCCCGTCTCATCTAGGAAGTCCACCAGACTCTGCAGCGCTGCTAGATGAGGGCGAGACGGGAACAGCAAGTGGTGAAGTGTGGTGGCTGAAAGTCCCTGCATTCTCTTCGTGCATTCCAGTTTTCCTTCTCGCATTCCCCTTTACCACCCGTCACCTTTTCTGGTTGAGGTGTCCTCGTTCAAGGGGCAGTTACCGTGCCCTCCGAATTTCCTCCTCTTCCCCCAAGAATCTCTCCCTAGAGCCAATATGCCCCCTCGCGGCGTATTTCTCCCTAGGCGCAAGGTACGGTCTTATATGCAGTGTTCACAGTTATCTAAAGTGACAGGCCTAGTGTTAACTTCAAGGGGGGATAAGAGTGAGAGAGAGGTACGTGACTGCTAACTAGCTCGCCTCCCCCAGCGGACAGGAACCTCTTCCCCCCCGCTTCCCTCCAAGAAAGTGGTTCCGTTCCCGATTGTGTTGAGCTGTCAGCTGCTACCCGGTGTTCGGGAGCCCCTAGAGATTATTGCCACTTCTCGAACGCAAAATAACAAGCGCTAGCGGTAAATTCGTCCTTTTCTTGAACAGGGGAGAAAATGCACTCCCCCTTAGCTTCCTATTAACTCCACCCCCGCCTTCTTTTTTTCCCCTGTAAAACTCGCGACAAGGATGGGTGGTTTGCTTAGAGCAACTAGGCTTGGGAGAAACCAAAGCACGGCTCCTCGTCACAGCCCTAATGGGCTCCGACCCAAGTCCCTGGAGACGTAGCTGGCGTAAGGGGAACTGCTCAAACGCCGAGCACCGCAATAACGAGCTGAGGATATCGTCATTAGGTTCCCGAACGACTGGGGTCTTCTATTTGCACGTACTACTGTTTCCCTCTCATTAAGGGCGCACACGGTTCTGTTGCGGTTAAACTGCTCGCATGGTATACGCGTTCGACAACAAAGACATCAAACATTTCTTGTTCCTAACTCAATTTCTCTTTCTACATTCTTTGTACGAATACTCCGTGGTGGTACGAGCTTATCTATCCAGAATCGGTGAAGTTGCCCTTGATATCGCAGCCATGGGAACCCATGAGATATACTACAGAGGGAAGACCAAAGCCTTCTATGTGGAGTTCATAAACTGCGTTTTCAGCATTTCGGCTGAACCCGCATTCAAAGTTGTGGTTTCGCTCTCAGGCCTTCATTTCAAAGCGTCGGTTTTTCGAAGGTTTCCCTCTAACAAGTGCTAACTTGGGAACTACGCACTCACGTGGTTCCGAATGTCAATGCATATTAGATACAACATTTATGTATGAAGCCTCCGCTGATATACATAAGCCTGCTGGTGTAGGAGCTTCTACCGGAGGACGCCGCGTCTGACACCGCATTATTCCTTCCACAAACGTGTAGTTCCAGCACTTCGTATTAAAGTCCCGTTTCTCTTCTAACCGATAGCCTTTGTCCATTGGCGTAGTCAAGATTGAAAGTCAGCAAATTAAACTGTACACCCTCGTACGTGATTGATTAAGGTCTAAGACAAAGGCGAGCCATCCATATGTATGGGGTAAAGCGAAAGTGGCGTTCGGTTGAGCGACGACACAAGCGTGCGGGGGAGTCGACGACCCTGCAATAGACGGAGGGCACTTTATTCGACTGCGAAATCAATGGCACACGCGCACACTCTCAACACAAGGCGGTCTATTACGAAGAAGCGCGCTCGGTCGCACTCGAAGGATCCTCACAAAAGCGAGCACCCCCCCTGTCGGGGATTCCCATTGTCTGCAGGATTGCATCGGTTTGTCCCTCGGCTTCCATTCAGTCTCACAATGGCCTCGTCGGCCCTTACGACGAGAATCGTTTCTCTCGTGCCTCGGTGAAATATATCAGCTTTCGCTGAATACGACCGTCCAGACCGACCAAAGAGCCCCGGATAATCCTGCCTGCTCGGGAGGTCCTTAACGCCGCAATGAGACCCGAACTTTTTTCTTCGTTGTGGTTGCTGTTAGCCTGGCGTATTGAAAGCCGTTTTCTTTACTTCGCGACCAGTGATGTAGGCACGAAATTCGTATATCCCCCGCAGATTGCGGGAAGAGGAGGTCAGTATATATTCTAATCCAAGTATTGTCTCGAAAAAGAAAATGTATTTCAGGCAGATTGTATGCTCCGTCAGGTCCGAGTAGATGTGCCTCAGGTTCAAAATCCTGAAGCCAGGTTTTCTGGAAGTCTGAATATTGGAGAAACGTGGACTGGAAAATTACTGCGCTATGCTCCGAGATATTAGCGCTTATAATCAAGTCAACTCGTAGCCAAGAGATCGAAGCTTTCAGATACACCTATGGGTGCTTTATCTTGTCTTATCAACGTAGAATGCACAAAACTTTTCTTTTATGAGTGCTCTTTGCTCTTACCTTCTCTGACGACACGTGCAGCGTACGCAATGGCCAATATTTTCTCTTAAGAGCAATTATGCAGCAAAATTGAATTTTCGGGCCTTATTAATTATATTGCGCTTGGGGTCTGTTCATGTCGCACATCGCCTTCACAGAAGTTGCGGCTGCTCAACCGTTCCTTTGAGCACTCATTTTTATAACACGATCTTTAGGGTATCTGTCACTGGCTGTTGCTAAGCGATACAGCCCAGTCTTGCTGAAACAGCACTTATTCACTTTAGGTTTCCGAATGTTCACAAATCAACTCTCGGAACGGGGCTGACATTCTAACCAACCAGAGGACTAGACTTTCATGTGTACTGCTCGTAATAATAAAAATAATTTAATTCTGAGGCTCTGCCTTGAGGAACAATTATATGAATATAAGGCGCGCCGCAGTGGGTGACTCCTCTCAGAATGTACAACAAGGGGTTCTCCAAGGTGCACCTAAATAAATATACACGCTCTTTTTTTTTGTACCTTGCCCCCTTTAGTGGCAGTCGCAGCCAGAAATTGAACCCATGTCGTTCCTCAATACTTGCCGCGAAGTACCTCAGCTGATAAGTTCCCGCATTGGGTAAACCTCGTACTCTGCTTGCCACGTGCTCTGCTTAACCTCCCCGCACTCCTGTTTATCCATTTTCCTTCCTTCCTTCCTTCCTGCTTGTCACGTGATGCACTACAATGTGCCGTCTCTCCTCCTCTTCCTTTTTTTTCTTTTGCTAACCTCCTTCCCTCTCGAAATAACTTCTTTTCTTTTTCCTGCAAGCAGGTGCATACCCCGCCACAGTGGTCTAGTCGCCATGGCACTCAGCTGCTGATCCGAAGGTCGCGGGATCGAATCCTGGCCGCGGCGGCTGCATTTCGATAGAGACGAAGTGTTGAGGCCCGTGTACTGCACGATGTCAGTGCCCGTTAAAAGAACCCCAGGTGGTCGAAATTTCCGGAGCTCTCCACTACGGCGTCTCTCATAGTCAAACGATGGTTTCGGAACATAAAACCCCAGAAGTCAATCACCCAAGCAAGCAGGTGCAGGTTCCGTTTATTTATATTACAGGAACACTAAAGCAAATGCAAATTTCTCTCGTTTAGTAACTTTCCTTTTCACATCACCAACGGCGCGACTGTCGGGCGGGAAAAACGCGTGCTAAACTGTAATACGCGCAAAAAGAAAAAACAAGTGCAGACGCCGCTTGCACGTTCCCGCACTAATACGGGTGACGTGATATAACCTTTGAGGCCGTCTACTAATGCCTACATAATTATTTATGTGTAAAAGGTATATGCGTCCGTTGTAAGGAAGCCAGATACATAACGCGGCGTGTTTCACACAAATTGACTGAGCCAATATGGCAAGAATAGGAGAAAAAAAAACAATGGGGTTCGTGACGCCATCTTGCCAAAGTTTCGGCGCGGAATTCAAAGATGAAACTATGACCTTGATTTCCTCTTCTAATATTGAAAATAGAGTCACCTAATTAGCCATAACACACTTCCCGAAGAATAGTTTATCAGTCTAAACCACTTGAACGTTCCAGTAAAGTGTACCTTCCGACATGAAAACAAAGAAACTGGGCCAAAGTCAGGGTCCTTAAGTGACACTGGAAAGCCTGCTTACTATTCCTTCTGCGTGGTGTTTTTACGCGTTTCCGTAAGCAATAATCATCACAATAAGACGATTGATCTTTCCCTACGAAAGAAAACTGCGCACCATACAAGTACTCTCAGCGTCTCAAATACTCGTCTCGCGTCTAGCTTCAGTGCAATCAGAGATATTCATTTGGCATTAATCAAGCACGCAATTGTTCGTACGGACTCACTGAACGTCAAGTGTATCAGTTCTCTCTGAACTTCGCTATAATAGATGGAGCTATCATAAGGCAACTACCACGTGCACACCTTCCTGTATACCAGGAAAAAGAAACTGTTCAGACTAACTGCCTAAACTCTATAAGGATGCGATTAGAGTGAAGCATATTTTCTACAATATGTCCCCGGCATGCCATAATTCACCGGCCAATTAACCACAAGGAGTAAGCCGTGTTCTATCTATCTATCTATCTATCTATCTATCTATCTATCTATCTATCTATCTATCTATCTATCCACTCACTCACTCACTCACTCACTCACTCACTCACTCACTCACTCACTCACTCACTCACTCACTCACTCACTCACTCACAATCTGCGCTCGTACAAAATTGCCCACGTTGTTCTTCAGTCGTTTTCCTCGGAGAATCACGAGAGAAAGAGATCGTACTACGAGAAGGCGGCGTCTCTCCGTATCAACGCAGTAGCGAGGGATCCATACCAGCGTGTCCAGAAGGGGCGCACAACGAAAAGCAGGCGGTAAGAACAGCGGCGCCCCATTCGTGTGGCTATAAATCTGATCACCAAAAAGCCTCATTGTGGATCGAGCGAACGCCGAACAAAAGCGGGCGCTCGCTACGACCGCGTCGCGGTGTCTGCGAGGAAGATGCGAGGGGCCCACCGTTATACGGCGGCTTTACGTAGGGGTTGGAAAGGGGAATCGCGGATGGAAGAAAAATGAACGGAAAACGCTACGTATACGACATCGATAAAGAATAAAAACCGAACGGAGAAAGACAGTGGAAGTCGCAAACGCCGCTTCTGTATCGATTTACCTGTCTCCATTCTTTGATACGCTGTCCTATAACGTGGTTTCCTTCTATCTGTTGAAGTCGTTTCCTTTTTTTTTTATACTTCGTTCGTACAATGGCTGCGCTGTCGCTGGTTTCAGATGGAGCCAGCGGAGCTCAGCCTCTTTAACGACTGCCTTGGGCGACCATAATGTCGGATCAGGTGGCAGGGACCGCTGAGAGGATATTGATGGCTTCTCTTGGACTGTTTTCCGACTCTGTCAATCGCCGATGTCTCCCTTTCAAAGCCGTTCGCCCTAAGCACCGAGTTCACATTTCACGATGGCAGCCTCGTCTTCCTCGCCCACGACAGTATGGCTACTCTGTTTCTGCCTTCGTTCGCTCTTTCTCCGTCGCTTTCCGAATGCCAGTATCACGTTTCTCTCGCTATCTCTCTCCCCCACGTCTCTATTTAGTCCCGATTGTTAAGGCCGTATTGCTTGTTTTTATTTCGCCTTGTTTCAGATACATTCCTTCTTTTTTTCTTTTTCTGCTTCTTCAAGTGCAGCTCAGTTTTCAACAGCCTGTACGCTTTACGCTTAAAGATCTGAGGCAGCGTCTTCGAGACAATTCTATGAATGTGTTTCGAGTGACGTGACGGTGGTCCATAAATCTGAAGGCTATGCTAGAAATTTCGGAGTCCTTTGTAATTTGGAAAAATACAGATTTGAAGTGTTGGATTTCATTGAGCAGAGGGAACGTTGGTGTGTACATTGAAATCTTAAATTGTTCACCTGTCTTCTACTGCGCAGGAAATTCTGGAAGGGGAAGAAGGCAATATGTTTATTCTTTCACACTATTTGAATTTTTAGCAGCTATTTGTCACACTGACTGTGCGATTGCCGGCTTCAGATTGAGCCTTGATCAAAGGCTTGAGCTCTTTAACGACTGCCTTGGGCTATGTTGCTGGTAAATAAAATTGATTGATTGAATCATTGATTGATACCGTAACGATGGATTAATTGGTAGGAAACAATAAGGAATTGTTGACGACTTTTCTCGTACTCTTTTACGTGTAGTCAGTTTCCTACAGTACATTGGCTACAGATGGCGACGCTGAGCAGAGTTCACTCCTGAAGAACTCCGATGCTAACCTCTGTATCACAGGATCGGTCCAAGCCGTAACGATTGCATCCGCTAAGGTGTAATACGATAAACCGAAGCCCTTGTGTATCGTGCACCCGGTTTACGCTCAAGGTTGTCACAGGTCATCAAGAATATTGCAGTCTCTTACAACGGGTCGCTTGAAGAGGAAAGTCTATAGCAACTGCATCTTACCGGTACTCACCTACGGGGCACGGACCTTGAAGACTCACTAAAGAGGTTCAGCTTAAATTGAGGACAGCTCACGAAGCAATGAAGGGAATATGATAAATCACTGTTCCTCAATATTCGTTATGTCAAACGTAAGAATAAATTTTTTCTAAGCACACGTTAAGGGACAAGAAGCAAGTGGAGCGGGTCAGGGAACAAACATGGGCGTTGGCCGAGCATGTAATGCGAAGACAAGATAACCCTTGGTCATTGACGGTAACAAAGTTGATCCCTAGGGGAGGAAAGGTAAGTGTGGCACGGTGCCGGCAATAGGTTAGGTGGGCAAATCAAATCAAGAAATTTTCAGGGATTAATGGGTCACAGTTTGCACAGGACAGGGATCATTGGAGATCGATGGAGGGGGGGGGGGGGGGGGCTTTGTGCTGTGGTGGGCGTAGACATGATGACGATGATGACGTAACAAAAGTTTTGAGTTGTGCTCCACCAAGAACTTAAGAGAAGACGCTTTCTTCACGAAAATTACGTCAGTGAGAAAGCATGGCGGTCTTGTAGAATGCGCGCGAGTTGTCTTGTAATTCACCTCTATTTTCCGCTTCTGGGTTCTTAAATGACTTCCTGCCTGCACTTCCCATTATAAGAAACTCCTCTTATACAACTTCCTGAAGAAATGATCATCAACACTGCGTACATCAAAGCCCAATACTGATGGATGGTGGAGCAGTCTCAGAAAGATACGTCCTATCGTAAGCATGGTCCTGTCGTAAGCATCACGCGAAAGTGCGAAGGCGCTTTACCGCAGTTATATTTCAAAAAGATGCTTTAGATCTGCTGCCATTTTGAAATAGCTAGCGGTGAAGTAGCTTTTATATTCCCGTATTTCTTATCTTTATTGTGAAGAAAGACTTTCAACGACTTGCATCCCAAAGCGTAGCTCTCCCAAGGGAGGCTGTCAACAGGCAGATTAACTCCAGGTGACCCACGCTACTATTTTCCATTCAGGGGCACGTATTGCAGATGCTAGTGACATAATAACACCTTATTATTCTAACGATGCAAAACGATCAGAGGATACTTTATAAGCAACGTACTGTGACACAGAAAACGAGCCCCTTCACACTCTTCTGCACGAGTGGTCTTCGGAATTTTTCTTTCGCACTTGTACAAGTCTCCACGCGAAACAGGGAATGACGCGACAGCAATTTTCACTGCTACCGACATCCACATGAACACAAGCATAGCATTACGATGAAACAGTCTTGCGCCATAATTTCCGCTGATTAGCTCAAGTTATATGAGATTTATCCTGGCGATGGAAATGTTTCTACAAGTTCTACTGTCTCACGGTGTCTCACGGTGTTTAACGCATGTCTAACAGTGATTAACAAAAGTACAGCTGAAAGAAAAAAAGGAGAAGCTCCCGGATCACTTAACTCGGGAGCAAACTCCCATCAACTTTACTCGCACACAAGCTTTGGACATGCTGACGACCGTGGTCGTTCGGGCACAAACAACCCCTGGTCACTCGGCTATACACGCAGCGCTTTTTACAAGCCGCTGCCACCAGCGTTTCCGAGAGGCCACGGCGTCGTCCACTCCACGGCGTTCTCATTTGGAGTCGGCAGACGAGGTGGGCAACTGCGAGGCGTTATCGCGACAATTAAGGCGCCGTGGGGCGCCGGTGCCCGCCGCAAGGTCCCATCAACAACCGCGTTGATGGCCCTGCGAAAACTTCCTCGCTCCCCAACGCTATAGCAGCCGTCCAATCGCTTACATTCCCTCCCCTCCCCCCGCCTCCCGCAGCCTCCCCCTTTTTCGCCACGCCAACAGCTTGCCGTCGCGCAAATGTTTTCCCCATTTGGGAACTTGATCGCGTCGTTCTCATTAGGAAGCGTGCTTTGCAGTGTAGCTCGCGCATCTAAGGAGGAGTCGAATCGTAGAAGGTGATTGTTTGGCGGGCCCACGCTTAGGGCGTTAAACCATTCATTTGCATTTTGAGTGGGAGGAAGCAGAGTTAGAGCATTTTACTGAATGTCAGAAATGCAACGGCGAAATAAGATCGTTTGTTAAATTAATGAATTGAAATTCAAGAGTCCAGCCTGTAACTAGACACTGAAGTACAAGCTTCCGCATCGAGAACACGACAAATTCGAATTTTTAACTGGTGGGGCATACGCTTATGTCTCATTGAACTCGATGGCCACATTTACTCGCATGCATCAGCCTACTCGCTTTGACCAGTGGTGGAGAAATTATTGAGTGTGTTGACTAGGGTTGGCAAAATAATGAAGTTATATAAGAACAACGTTGTCCTCGTTCCGTCTGAATCCAGCGATGGCAGTGT
Source organism: Hyalomma asiaticum (assembly GCA_013339685.2). Classification (NCBI taxonomy): domain Eukaryota; kingdom Metazoa; phylum Arthropoda; class Arachnida; order Ixodida; family Ixodidae; genus Hyalomma; species Hyalomma asiaticum. The sequence goes on along the minus strand of CM023482.1, from coordinate 106,345,641 downwards.
GTATGAAATTGGGAAGTGCAGTTTACGAAATACTTCAACAGTTACACTTTTACCACGAAGGTCCGGCGGTGGCGGCGGCGTCTGCGGAGTGCGCCGAAAGCAGTGCGCGAGCAATTGTTTCTACTCTTAATTCCGAAGGCAATCTCCCTTTCACTTCTTTCTTTTTTTTTTTTTTTGCGCCGGTACTTGCGCGCACTCCTCACGCTCAACCTACTCTCGCCCTTGTAAATGGCGATGGATATGCGAAGACCAGCGTGCGGTATTTGAAATAAAAACTGGGATAAACCCAAGCAAACCTTGTGTATATAACCTATAGCACAAAAGCGTCAGTAATAATTTGAGAAAAACCTTAATCAACCATCGGGATTAAACCAGTGGTAAGTACCGGTGCCGCACACTTTAGCATTGCCGGTTCACCATCTGTACATGGCGCACGGGCGCGTCAATCCTATATGTGACACATTCACAGACAGTCCATAACGATGGACAGTCTGTGAATGTGTCAAACTCCCATAAGTTTATGCCAAGGTACTGAACCTCCCATTGCAAGTGTAAGAAAGGAGCAATTCGTTGATGTTTAAATTATCACTAATTAACAATAATTAGATATTAAGTACCTGCTTATCATGTCTACTTAGTGCAGAAATAGAATTTGGTTGTATCTTTGTACAGGGATAATCAAACATCCTCCCCCAATTACACGAGCATATTATCGGTTACATGCATCTAAAGCACACAAGTAACGTTTTTCGTGGTCCCTGGAACGCGGCAAGTCAAACTACACGCCATACACGGTAGTGCCTTCAAAACAGTGATCTGCTGTGCCATCATGCAGTAAAATGAAGTTGAATTAACGCTATTCGTGCGCTCAGGAATCTTTTAAAAATGTTCAAATCGCGTATAAAGCTCGCTAACTAACACGCGTTACGTGCAGCACCTTTGAAGTTGACGAGCACAACTGTACTCACTGCCGCGGAAGGGGATATATTCAGCGCGCACGTCATCCCAAAGTTCGTGAATTGGCATTTCAGTCGGACGAAATGCCAATTCACGAACATTTCAGCGGTGCCTCCTTTATTTTAGCAACGACCTCAATTCATTGGATTATTTCAAACAGCTATCCCCTGAACGGAGCAACTCATGAAGCAAATGAAGGAGCTACAGGCTACTGCTTTTCTCTACTTTATTTCGCGTTGGCCTTCGCATAATTACCATTGTGTAGCAATGGGTGGATCGCGGGAGAAGGAAGAAATGCGCGCGCAAATACCGCATATCGGCCGTCGCATAACTACCACCATGCAGCTATAAACCGAGACAAAGTGTGGATCCGCTTTTCCCACTTAAGTTATCGCGATGATAAGAGGCGGGGCAAAGCTCTAGTTAGAACAGCTTCGCTGTTAAACCAACGTAAGATTTATCTGCAACAAAAAGAAAAAGAAAAGAAATAACGCAACTGCTTTACTAACAGACATCTGTCATGGCCTATAGCAACAACTATAAGGACACCGAAGAATGTGCGGAGGTGGGCGGAAGAGACTCCCATCCAAACATGCTCACCTCTTCCTCCCTGGAGCGCCCGAGCGCACTCGGTTCGTTAGTCACGTGCGCGACGTGTACCATCACACAACATCTCTGCAAGTCCAAGCTGGTCTCCTTGCATGGCGCCGCGGGCTCTCGCTGTGCTTCATCAGTAGTGCACGCCGCGAGCAGGCAGATGTTTACTTAGCCCGAGTACTCACTTCTTTCGTTTTTCTTTTTTTTCTTTTCGATCTCGAATAGTATCCGCAGAGGAAGCAAACAACCGCGACTCCAGATCGCGCACTCAGCGAGCGAAAGTTTTCTTTCCCTTCCCTGTTATTCCTTCCGCGTTCCTGCTTCCTGTTTACCTCAGCTATATATTATAGCTTGTCGCCCTTCGCTAAAACGCGAGCATGTACTAGCGCCCCGGAATTTAATTGCTTTCTATGTTTCGTGAAGCACGGTGTTTGCTAGTACGAGACAGACAGACAGACAGACACAGACAGACAGACAGACAGACAGACAGACAGACAGACAGACAGACAGACTGACTGACTGACTGACTGACTGACTGACTGACTGACTCTTTTGATTGATTGATTGATTGATTGATTGATTGATTGATTGATTGATTGATTGATTGATTTTAAACATATTTATTTACGCAGAAGCCAAGGGCATCTCCGCCTAGTCCGGCAGTCCACTGGTCGTCGCTGCCGGGTTGGCTTTGTCCACCAGGCAATGCTTAACTCTTGCGCTCACTCTTTTCATTCTTCTTAATTTAGCTTGGGGCGCTCGTTATGCGGGAGCTTGACCCTTCAAAACAAGGAGAGCTGAAGCCGGGAAACAAAATATATCGTGCCCTTCGTTTCGTCTTCAACTAGAATGCTATCTTTTTTTGCGTGACACCCCTTGCGCCCGAGTCGAATGTGTGCGCCGGTTCAAGCAGTGCGGTTAGTTAAACACGAGACTCGACGTAGCTTCCCCCAATGAATTTCTGCCTCCTAAACGTACGCTCTGCATTCGTAATATACGGCCCCCTTCGCTGCCCTGCCGAACGCGCCCTGTGCGTAGTGAACTCACGGTTCGTTGGCTCCGTGGACTCTGGCCTGGAATAACGAGAGCAGCCCGTTCGTGCGCCTGCTTTCCATACGAGCAGCAGCCGTTACGCGAGGAATCACGCTACGGAGGATCGAAATTTAGAAACGGAACGGGGAGTCTGAGCACGCGAAGTGTGCAAAGGAGTACGTCCTGTACACTGGTCAGTTCGTTATGCTCATTTTTGTTAGAGTCAAATAGGATCTCATTCATTAATTTATTCTAGATCTCGCCATGACTGCTGTAGCTTGCACAGCCCGATACAGACATGCAGCGCTTTGCGACGCGCCGTGGATCAAGGCCTTTGCTGCGTCGGCTGCACGCCAGTCCAGAACTCTAAAAAATGTTCCTCCAAAGCTGGCCTATTTTTAATAAAGGAGCACTTGTGGAGGATCTCTGTGTATTTAGAGCAAAATGTTCGACCTGCGTTCACAAAGCTACCTTGCACTTAACCCGTTTCACTTATTGCTGTTGTGTCCTTTGTTTATAAAACGATATGTCTAATATCTACTGTGAAGGAGTGCAGTTATATTTTCATGCATACTAAATCAGTGCTTCAAGGGCTCATTGGGGGACAGGGACGATAATGAAAAGAAAAGTTGAGTATAAGGCAGGTTTGTGAATACGGGCCGCACTGTTGCAGGAAAAGGCTTGGTAAATTAATTCTGCTACGGGCTTCTTAAAACTGTCTTCTTTACAATAACAGCGTTATTTCAGTGAATCTACATTTTTATGGAAACTCTAGTTTTTTCCGGCTTGATAATCGAACGCTTCGTATCGGTAGCCGATGAAGTTCGCGTCAAACCAGGCCCCACGTTCGCAATAGCATTTTCTTCTGGAACAGCGCGTAAGAAAATACTGCAGCCAATTTTTTTTTTTTAAGAGAAAGAGAACTGGCCCTAACTTGTGAGCACCCCCAGTGTGCGTTTGGAAAGACACTAAATTACAGTGACAGAATAAAGTACCCTTTCGAGGTTTAAGTATGATTTGTTCTTTGTATTTTTTTTTGTTTTTTAATCGACATCGAAAATCGCCGCAACCGCAGCGTGGCGTCGCCTGATCGTGAAGCCTTGGTACTGAGTTCTAGAGTCTCCAATTTGCTGTACATCGCCTGCAGATGTTCAAGCAGCCATAACTCGGAGTTAAAATTGCAGTCGGGACATGGAAACGTTTACCGACTGTAAGCCGCCTAAACAATAGCGGCTAAAGATCGCTCACGAAAAGGAAGCTTTGCAGATTGCTCCCCAGAACTTTTGTTTCGAATGACTAAAGGCCGTGCAATCGCGGAGCATTATATTGTTCAAATATCAAGAACAATTTCTGGGCAAATACTCCTTTATTTCCACAAATTCTTATACTGAAGGGGTTAGCGGCCAGAAATATCAAAACAGTAAAACTGGAACAACTGTTGTGTGAAGCTCCACAACCCGTGAGTCGTGCTCTTTTGTTCCGCAATAATAAGGCAACTTACCATTTAAGCGAGCGTTGGTTTTTGACTTCAAGCATCCGTAGCCATCGTTTAATGCCTACCCCCTATGGTTTGCGAAGAATGAGATAATCGATCGGCACCTCTAACATGTTACAACGTTACACACAAAAAAAGAAAGAAAGGTTACGCTGCAAACACTTTCTCAAAACAAAACAAAAATCGAAACGCGTCGTAGGCTTCATCACGTCTCAATTCCGTTAACAATTCTGTTAGTCCCAAAACATGCGCAAAACTCATTGCAAGACTCCATGTGGAGTTTAGTCACGCCAATCTAATAAAGAGAAAGGTCGCTAAGAAGCACGGAAAGTGGAAACTACCGACCTGTTCGAGTCAAAATGGACATTAACAACTTAACAAGGTTATCTCTTAGTTCTGACGGCCTCCATTTCACGTGTGCCGCGTGACCGTATGTTATAAGGTTCAGCCACTCAAATAAGAAATATTCTTTCATGCAATCTGTTTTACTTACAAAACGAAGCGTATTTCAAAATTACAGAAGCTTGAGTTCCATGAATAGCGGATCCGCCTAAAATGTAGAACGGACACAAAACGCCTATTAGCAAGCGTTAGAATGTAAAATTGACACAACGATTCTGATTTGCTACTGAGAAAAACGTGGCAAAAAAGAACTGACGCCTCTGACAACCTCGAAGCAGCTTATAAATTCGAAGCTTCGGTTCAAATACGTGAGCGATGATCAAAGCATGTTGCCAGAACATTGTACTTTCTGATGCCTTGCACTGCAACGCGGGTATATCGGAGCGTGTTTTGCCCTCCAAGGCAAGCACTAGCTACGCATTTCCGGGCGCCGTCAGTACCCCGCGTAGATGTTGATGGCCATATATTATGTTTTTTTTTTTTCCTATTAGACACATAAAGGAAGACCCACAAAAGGCAGGCGCTACCACGCCGCTGTGCTTTCCCTGTGTCGCGCGTATCGCTACCCTTATGCTCCAATGACTCTGGCGCTATCGCGAAGTAACGCTAGACTGAGCTCACGGAGGCCTCTTTCTGGGGGCCCAGTACAATACCCCGCGTTTTTCGGAATGTAGTAACTTCCGGACACAACGTCAGTCGTACGACCTATCCCGAACGTCACTCAGGCATCCCGTAAGCCTCTGCGAGGGACGGAAGTGCCTTTCTGCAGGGCGAGAGAGACGGAGAAGAAAGGAAAGGCAGGGAGGTTGACCGGGCACGATTCCTGTTTGTTACCCTCCATGGGGGAAAAGGATGAAATAGAGTGGAAGGAACAGAAACTAGTAATCACGCGAGCACTAGAGGAGAAGCATATTTAAGTTCACAAGCTGTCGCAGACACTGCACTAGCCGCGCCTTCGTGGCTTTCTGCGCCAGTGGCGCACATAACTGTAGTTCAGTAACCTGAGCCTCTCGAACGATCTCAAATTCGGATGGTTTGGGGCTATCATGTAGACGGGATATCGTAACGAGCGCAAAACACACGGGACTCACCTGGTGGTCTCTCCGGTGACGCGAGAATCGCACGTAGGTTTATCAGCCGTTGTGATACGAAGCAAGCATATGTCCACGTGAATGCAGCTCTCCACTGAGAAGTGGCGGCTACCGTCATAGATTCTCTGCTATAATGAGACATCGTCATGACAGCCTGCAAAGCAAGGAAGGAAGGAAGAGAGGAATTAATGGAAAGCGGGGAGGTTAAACTGGTGTTGGCTACTTTGCAGTGGAAAAGGAGGAAAGGAACGAAATGTCTGAGACGAGAGAGCAAAGCAAGGCAAAACGTGAGGCAAACGGCTTTACGTTGGTTTTGCGGTAGCAATATAAGCGCGCGTAGCAGTCTGACCTACAAATAATTATTTTTGTTATTATCTGGGTACCAAAGAACTAAAGGAAACCACGCAGCAAAAAAGAATAAAAAGGAAATAGTTGCTTCTGGGTGCTTTTCTGCTCTTTCTGCAAAAATTGTATGCAAGAGGAACGGCAGACGTAGCACAGAGAAAACACAGCAGGAAGAATAAACAAAGTGACATTGGCCGGAAAACGATGCTTCGCGCTCTCATATATCTAATTGTGCGAATAGAAAGACTAAGTTTAATTGAGACATGCAAGTCACTTTGTAAAGATCTACACTTTGAACAACTTACGACAGTTGCTTTCTGCACGCAATCATGTGCAGTAGGGCGGATAAAAAAATCACTTGTTGCGGCTATTCAAATAAACAAGATCAGCGTATAAATAGGTTTGTTCGTTTTCGCGTTAAACTCGATTTCTGCCAAGATTCCAATACCCCAACAAACCTACTTTATTTTATTATTGACGAAGCTGTCTCAGCACGAGGTGAAATATCTGTCGTGACCTGAAAATTTCGCATATCTGGTGCGCGCCTCATGGGTACTAAAACAATGCCTCTGTGTCCTCACTGGTTAAACTCAAACGATTCTTCTTCGCACCTAGTTAACATGTCGCACAACCAGATCAAAACGCTTTAGCTGTAACGTACCTGACGTCCATTCGAGTCCTTTATACCAACATCACAAGAACGATTGCTGGGTTGGAGCAGGAATTGAACCCAGGCCGTCTGCCTGACAGGCGGCTGTTCTATTAAAGAGCCACGCCAGCTGCCTAACACTGCTTCGGATGAAAACTCTCTATATGTAGTGAATAGCAAAGCATATCCATGTATACTATGGGACGGCTAGGGTGTGGGAAATGGAAGTGAGGCTGAGGAGGAGGGAAAGAATAAGGACAGACACTAAAGCATAGTGGAGCCTTGTTTAGTATATAGCACAACGACGGGGAGGGGGGGGGGGGGAGTGATGTGAAGGTGAGGAAGAGGGATATGAGGAAGAGGAACGTTAAACCATAGCATACCAATGTATAGTGTGGTACAATCAAGGAGGTGCGAAAGGGAAGTGAGGGGAGCAGAAGGGAAAGGACGACGCCAATGCCGCAGTATGGTATAACAAGGGGGTGAGAAAGGTAGGTGAGGAGGAGGGAAATTGGACTAGGGGCTAGGGTAAGGAGCAACATACCCATGTGTAGTAATGTGTACTATGGTATAGCAAGGAGGTGCCAAAGGGAAGTGAGGATGGGGAAAGGAGATCACCAGCTCTTGCACCCCTAGTGCGAGATGCCCACACTTTCTTGAGCTGCACGGAGCTGGCGAAGCACATGCACTATGGTTACCCGATCTCGCGACAAAGAAGTTACGTCTTGTTGGCTTAAGAGAGCTCCAGTGACGCAAAGTTTATTCCACAGGCTACGTGCAGCGCTGTGGACGCTAAACGGGTGTCATTTGTAAATTTTAAACTTGTAAGTGTAACCTGAAAAAACTCCAATTATCAAACAGAAAGAAAAAAGAAAACATCCACGCATCTCGACGAAGTGAATCATGACGAGTGGGCGAAGCACTAGGGATCGTTCTTACCGTAAATCACCCGTGACGTTGCCCACTCGCGCATGTAAATGAGTGACAACGCGTGTGTACAGTATATACAATGTTTTATTTGTCATAACACGTATGTCGTGTTGAGTTCTGTAGTCCGTTTTCCTTTCATTATCACACCTCTGTGGTCTGTGAAATGTAGAGTCAATGGTTTTTCGATCGTATCTAGCCTCAAGTTGGCAAAGACAAGGTCTATGCACACTTCCGTGGTGGTTGCCAGTTGTTTCCAGTCATACGAAATGCATCGTACAGCGTATCAAGACGTCATATAGTGCACAAGCCAGTCGCCGTCCATGATGTCTACGTTGTAGTCTCCGACAAGTACAAAGGGGTTGTTCTTGTATTTTGTTTCGTAATCGCGCATGGCTAGATCGATATACTTTTCTATTCTACGTTGCCTCGGGAGAGATATGGGCCCAAATACAGTCATGCAGTCATGACGACGGCTCCGTCGGATAGTTTTATTGCAGCGTGTTCGCCTTGTAAGATTGGCTCGTTATTGGTAGGCAGAGATTCACCGCGGTCTGTGGCAATTTCACGTACATCCCAATACCACCCGCCGATCGCTCTGCTGCTTCTGTGCAGACGACGGGGAAGGATCCATCGATGTGCGGTCTTGTCGCGTTCCACGTTTCGGTAAAGCAAAGGACGTCTGCTTTCGCTAGTATGGGACCTCATTCGACGTCGTCCGCGTGGGCATTGAGGGAGCGAGCGTTCAGCAAGACCAGCGTAAACTCTGTCGTGGGATCTTCAAAGGCTGTGAGGATCCGCTCGAGGAAATCACGCTTGAACCGCGCACCGGCGCCTCCAATCTCCGGTAGGCAGCGCTTCTGGCGTTTACCCGCCGCTTCCCAAGCGCTCGCCTGCGGGGTTGTAGCTTATTTTCGACGTAGACGTTGAGTCGCTGCTTTCCCAGCTCTCAACTCCGGTTCCGCTTGGCGTTTTTGCCGTTGAGCTACCGCAGGCTGCGCCCTCGCCTCCTGAGTAGAACCTTGTTGTCGGCGTCGGCGTTGCCTTTCGCGGGCGAGAGCCCGTTCACGTTCGTTTTCATTCATGGCAGGAAGAGAATGTGTGGTGTGGAACGCGCTTATATACGCATTTGCACCGAAGCGCCCTCTCGTGTATTTTCACTGCAGCGTACATTGTTATGTCATGTCGCTTAAATGTTGGTTTCGATTTTACACGGTTGCTGTACCTGGGTATCGTACTGGGTACTGGGCACTGGGTTCCCCTACACACGGCATATATCCCTGCATATATCCTACGTATACACTGTCTGGGTTCACTGCCTCCAGGACCAGCCCACACATGCGCACACCGTCTGACTGCAGTGTCTTCAAGTTGTTCTGTATTAATTTCCGTGGGCCCAGAACAAGCAGTGTTGCTAAGGGCCCAGATGCCGTGACGGACGCACAACCGACAAGCCTGGACCGTAAGGTGCTTCGCCCCTAAAACGATATTTGCTCGAATATAACCCGATATTTGCCTCCCCAATTTGAATATATATATATATATATATATATATATATATATATATATAACCCAAGAACGAACAACCCTATAGATATAAACATGCGCCATAAAGTTGCTAGAAATAGGTCATCGTTGTATGTATTTTATCTGAACAATAAACTTTCCTGTCCTGCTGGCCGAACAATGTCCACCTTAGCAAGTAGTCAGTTTCCCTGCTGCAGTTCTCATGAACCCATGTGAGCTTACGAACGGCACCTGAAAAAGACGCCTTCAAAGTATTATATGAACAACAGTTTCATCGATACAGCGAGATCAGCGACATCCAATAATCTGAACGTTGCCTTTTCTTTTCATTTCTGTCGATTTTTCGGCAATAGTCATGCACTCGATTGCAGCTAACTTCTTCAAACATCTGCGAACGACTTCTATAAACACAGTGCCTGTTTATTTCGAATCAAAGAGAAGCACTGACAGCAGGTTGTGCGATACATTGCAGGAACTGCGAAAACCTTCCGGTTCTATAAAACGCTGTTCCCAGGAGACAAGAGTGCATAATGTTGAGCAGTCATTTCTCTTGGCTTGCTTTAAAAATCGTAATGTGTAAGGCACCTCTTAGCGTTAAAAAACAGGCACACCTAGAGCTTCTTGTGTTTCGTCCCGAAGTACTTCTTCTCAAGGACGGTGGCAGAACCAGATAAATGACGTGACCACCGCAGCTGACTCCCCAATGCCGCAAGGAGCTCGCCAAACAGCAAACCTTTCTCCAGGGATCCACAAGGAGTGTCTTGCTAGCGTTCATTTCTTTTTTTTTTTTCAGTTTTATCCTATCGACTTTGCAATTTCCCTCCATCAATCGGTTTGGTTTGGTTATTCCTCGCTGTTTTTTTTCTTTTTATCTCCGTGTCTGCGTGTTATATCGTACGGTGAAAGGAAGGCAGCTGCCAGATGCACCAGCAGAGAGTTGCCAGTTGTCAGCACCCTCAAGCGGAGACGGTCTCCAAGGACTGGCAGCGCGACGTGACCGCGGTAGCAGAGGAAGCAAGCCTCTTGACGACAAATGGCCGCATACGTAGGTCACGCCACTTGACAATTCTCTGCGAAACACTGCTTCGCCTTTCTTCGCTTATGACTTAGGCACTATCACTTCTTTCCCTTCTTGTCCAGGCGGGTGGCACACTTTCCCTTTTTTCCCTCATTTTCATCTTCATTCCTCCTGTCTCATGATGGACGACAGTAACTCTCGTCGTATTCATCATTGTCGTCGTCTTCGTAGTTGTTGTTGTTGTTGTTGTCGTCAGCGAATTGACATGCCCAGATGATTTCTTATCGCTTAGCTTGTTTTCTTATGCTTTTATTCTTTCTTGTAGCTTCTTTTCCTGTGTGTCTTATTGTTTTCAATATTGAAAACATGAGGTTGGGACAGCCGACTTTAAGTTACCCAACTTATAATTTTTTCAGAATAAAAAAAAGAGGCTCTATATCCCGATAGTACTATAGCCTATTCCCTTGAGTATCTGCGCTATGTGGCGATGTTTTTCGTTTCGTGAGTGGCGGCGCTTTGCAGCGTTCATTTCGACAATGAACAGCGGCGTAAGATCGCAAGTCTTGATTGAATATATACGACACGATGGTCGCCCTGCCAATATCCACATGAAAAATACTTGTAGGGACTCCATACACTGGTGGTTTTATGGTTTACCGACTTGTACTCTTTAAGCCCAGCCCACGGATATTGCTTGTACGCTTCCGACCACATGTGTGCGTAGTACATTCGCTTGTTTCTTCGTAGTACTTCTATTTCTGAATGCTGCAGCCCTTAATAAATTACATGATTTACGTACAGACGGCGAGAGTGCAGCCTACCTTTTCTTCCACGTTTTCACGTCTAAACTAGCCACAAGAAATACCTGGTAAGAAACACTTTTCTAACGCACAAAGTAACGGCGCAAATCATAAGCGCGCCTTCAGCCATAATGTCCTTTTGAAGAATAGAGAGGGTTTATACTCAGTGCTCACGAGTACAGATTTTCCTTTTGAATAATAGAGAGGGTATATATTCAATGCGGACAAGTCCAGATTGATGTTTCACCAACTAGCCGAGAATTTTGCCTTAAGAGTATTCCTGTCCGACTTCCTGCATCATCCTGTATTGGGACGACAAAAATGAAAAAGCGAAGAAATGAAAAAAGAAGTGTTACCGCGCAATATCAAGCCAACAAAAGAATTTCCTATTGCCTTTTGTTCACCTTGTAAGTAGGTATCATCCATTGACGTACAAATAATGACGAGATAGCATAGCTTCGTTGAGCAGCTATTGGGATTGGGTTGGTACTTCTGAGCAACCTTGTTTAAAACAATAAAGTAGTAGTGATTACAGCCAGAAGCCCGAAGAGCACTGCAATGTACAGTCGCTTTCACTTTCTGGAAAAGTCAGAGCGATGCCCTCCCGAATTTCGTGGTTCCTGAAAGCACGTATCAACGTCTCTCGCACAGTCGCTGCAACGCGTATGTTTCAATCGTTTCCAAGCAACCATCGACGGGCGCATAAGTGCGCTAACATTGTTGCTTGTTTCACTCAATGAACAAGACAAGATAAAAGCACTTACTTTCTTGTCTCTCGGAACTAGTCTCGTATCCCCCTTCCTTCAACCCCCTAGGACAAACGAAACAGAAAGATACCACCACGGTGGACGCGCCGGATAGATGATGTCGGACCAGAGGCTGACAGCATAATCAAGTGACTCTGTCGTACCACCGCAGCAACAACTGCAACTTTCTTCCTCTGGAGAGCGAAAGGAAAGGGTGAAGGCAGCTGTACTTCGATGCCGGAGTTTGTGTTGCGCCTGCATCTTACCTTTAGCGCTACCCTCGTTCCCCCGATGCGGAAAACAAGACGAAAACGAAGTTTCGCTGGCGTAGCCCGTCGTATAGAGTGATGTGGCTTGGCGTATAGCTTATAGCGTGGGAAGTAGTAGCGGCATCTTCATAACCACGCGCGCAACTGATAAGCGTGAGCACGAAGGGGAGAGCGCATATACAATATAACGAAAGGCTCCCGGGCGAAGGGCAGCGTTAGTGACGTGAAAGACCGATGGACCGCGATCGCGAATGAGAACGAGGGAGATTGAGAACGGGAACGGAAGGGGAAGGCGGGGAAGAGGCCAGGAGCGAAAGTCTGGTGTGACTGGACGGGGCGAAGCGAGCGACGGAGATGGATTGCTCCCATCGCTTCCAAGGAGAAACAAGCCATTGTTCGCCGGGAATCTTCTCCCGTGAATGGGTTTTCTTCTCGAGCGTTCCGTGGCAGAGACCCAGACTTCCCTTTCATTTTTTTTCTTCCCATTCTTTCAGGACTCGATACCGGAACCGATGAAAAGATTTCGAAAAGAGAGAACAATGAGGACAACCCTTTGATGAAAAAGCTTGCGGCAGTTGTTCGGAGATTTAAGGAACGCCAATCGCCTTAAGTGAATCAATAAGAAGAACCTTCTCGCTCGGAAGATTCCCGAAGGCGACAAGTGTACAGATTTCGATTGTTTGTTTGTGCGAGTCGCTCTGAGCAAAGTGAGCTGCCGCTGTCGCGTGGATTCTATACCGTGTCGCCATTTTGGGGGGAGTTCACTCTGTGCGCCCACGCGGAAATACAAAGCAAGTTCTCGCGGTGTACTTTACTCTCTTCCTTACATAGATGCCTGCGGCAGGCAGTGACAGATTGTTTTTGCTGGTGTGCGCAGAGATTGCGAACCTGAGTGGAGTGTCGAAAAGGCCTCCACGTCCTGACTGCAGATACTGAATACGAATAGCAGTGCACCTATCGAAACTTCGTTGGAAGCTTCATGTACACCGCGTGCGCTTCTTGACAGCTCACTCAACACACTTTAGATTAACGTTCACTAATTAAGGCAATATACATTACACTTCTTCAGCTCGCACATTTCCATTCACGTTATATAGTATAAATGTGTCTTTTAGAGAGAAAAGCTAAACTTCGGCCCGTAGTCGTAAAGTGTGAAAGTCATTCATCTACAGCGGACAATGGGCCTTTCCTGTCGCAACCTGTCGCGGCAAAAAAAAAAAACGCACTGGATAGCGACGAGAGTTAACTACGCGTGTGACCATGCCGTAAGCTTGTCCCATGCGAAATCGATATAACAAGCCTGGAAACTTGCCGCCACCTCACACGTAATTGCACGCCTGTCACGTAGCTGCACACCTGTCTGTCGGCCAGTCCAGCCGAGTCCCATTCATACCGTACGTAAGGCCTGTCTGTTGATGTGTAATGCAATATCTTTCCGCCTTGCTCTTCATGGTGCAACTGGTGTGTGACTTGCCGTTTCATGAAGAAGAGCGGCAACTTTAGGCAAATTTTATGACAGGTCTAGTACAAAATAAACGATCCCGGTTCAGTGGTCGAGTCCATCGGCACCTTCTTCGATGATCCCGGAAGCGCTGTCGCGCTCGATGAAGTTCACCATCGTATATCGCCGCATGCAGCAAGTTCAGCGATGGATGATTATGCTTTTGAGGCGCGTGCATACTGCCGGCTTTCCACTTTCCTTCTTTTCATCTTTCGCTCCTCTTTCTCACTTTCCCAATGCAGTTCAGCTAAGCTGGCTGTTCCTGATTAATTTACTTGTTTTCATCGTATACCACGAATTTCGCTTTCTCTCGTGTGGACTTCGTAAATTGTTTTTCCTAACTTGTGGCCTGTTAACCTGGTTGCCCTCTTCACCATTTTTCACCTTTTTGCTCTCTCTCTCTCTCTCTCTCTCTCTCTCTCTCTCTCTCTCTCTCTCTCTCTCTCTCTCTCTCAAAACATTTATTTTGTTGACTTTCCGTGGGCGGCAAAAGACGAGAAGCCTCCTTTTTCTTCGTACGAGGTTATCACGCAGTACCCGAACACATTTAAGCCTCCATAATTCCATGTCGGATTGCAGCTAGCCCTTGCTCAGCATACCGTAGTTCGCCGCGCAGTACAGACGCGGAAAGGCGTAATACCGGCGTCTGAGACAAGCCTCCAGCATCGGCAGCTGTTGCTTTCACAATGACATGGTTCATACATTCCACTGCGCTACATTGAAAAAGATTCCCTCAACCTTTTTTTGTGCAAGCAGTGCTGTTAAATAGAGCTCGTGAGTTCGCTACGCGCTAGGCTATAAGTGTAGTGGCCTGTAAAAAAATGAACAGCAATTTCCTCTGAACAGTGTTGAACGCGTTTTAGCGGCTTCCTTTCTGTATTATTTCACCGAGAATGACGGAATGAAGTAGATAACCGGTTCTCGGAGTAAACAATTCCGGAATAACTTGTCCCGGTGAAGCCACGCGCGGTACATCGTAAGTGACAGACATAAATGGCAGGAAATATCAGTTTCTTCGAAAAAAAAAATTTACCTAAGTTAATGAAAACTAGTATGGTGTCCACAACAACTAACACTCTAGGCCCCTCCCTCCCCCCTTTCCGCCTTTCCCTTTACACAGTGGTCCGTAGGTTTTTTTTTTCTTTTAATAAGAGAAAAGTGTATATGAAAATCCGAATTGATCGAAGAGCAGCTACTTTTAATCTCAGCATAGGGGAGGGTCGGAGGTGCGCGCCACGACTGACGATGTAAATTTAGGGTACACCTAAGTGACCCAGCCAAATTCTATTAGACGCACGATGTAGCCTATACCTGGAAGCGTACGGCCTGCTGCTATTCCCTTAGCCCCGGAGTGCCCTTGTAGATACATAGCAGGGTCAGCAACGGTATGAGGTGAGCGATATGTAAAAATTATTTACTCTGGAAAAATTGGAGGCACATCAATAAGCAAGGACAAGAAAGGCAGGACGAATGCCAACTATCAAGTAATTTATTTGAAAAACATTTGCATCAAAGGATACTTCAGGTGCATGAGTGATACGCACTGATTAGCCATACGTCAGAATGCCTAAAGACCGTCAGTTATCAAGATTATCTAAATGTGAGCAGGCAGTGCGTCTCAGGCATGCTCAGGCATGTGCCTGAAGTAACCTTTGATGCAAATGTTTTCCAAATAAATTACTTGATAGTAGGCATTCGTCCTGCCTTTCTTGTCCTTGGTTATTGATGTGCCTCCAATTTTTGGAGGCAATAGGCGCCAAATGGACCAAGAATGAGTTTTCTATCTATCTATCTATCTATCTATCTATCTATCTATCTATCTATCTATCTATCTATCTATCTATCTATCTATCTAGCCACCTACGTCCGGTAGCTCTCCTGGTCGTCTCGTCCACCAAGTATACTCAAACGTTTCGATGGCAGGGTATAAATCTATGACGAACATGAATGACTTGTACTCACATCACTGATATGATATACTTGTCAGGTACGTCCATATTGTGGTTTTTTTTTTGGACGTAAAACCCCACAAATCAATCAATTGTCTTGTACGTCACGATTAACGATACTGCAATCATGTGTGGTTCATACCCGTAATGCTCGGCCTGCAGTATGCGGGTATGCGCCACAGGTGTTTGAATTTTATAGAGCCTATGTCAATTGATGGACCAACCAAAATTGATATTTGGCGTATCATTGGAACACACTGAAAAATAAGCAAGGCACGTCTGTGCAGAGTGCCAACGTTACTTCATACCGTGACCTGTCATTTAGACCCCACTGTGCAGTCGACGTTCCGGGTGGCCCACATTAAACTTATACCTGATCACGCACTTTGCACGATGAGGTTCATTCACTTGGCTGGATGCCAAAAAATTTATCATAGGCAATTTCCTCGCTAAATGCTTCGCATGGCACGGGTTCCCACAATTCGTGGGATTTGCAGCATTTCCTTCTTTGTTTCCCTCGCAGCAGTTCGCACTATGGAAGCTGGGACCGAAACCGCCACTTAGAGCTAAACCTTTCTGCACATTATCACATGCTCAATTTCTACACTTTATGTCTTCGCATAATTACTATCATGCAGCAGGGGGCTGAGGGCAAGAGAGGGTCCACTTTTGTCTCCTGCGTGAAAGCGAGATCCGACATACTGCGCGTCCTCGGCTTCAAGCAGATCCGCTATGAAAATCTTCTTCTTGCTGCGAATGGTCAGATTAGAAGATGGCGCGGGTGGAGATGATCGCTGGCTTCATATGGGGCTCCGGAACAGGCACATCACCATGAGCAAGAAGTTCGATAAATCGGCAGATTTCTTTTTGTTTTATTTATGTCTGAAAACATGAAATGGTGGGCCGCGTTAGGGCCGGCTACACCAACATCACGAATTTGATATTGAGTTGAGAAACACTGAAATCAAAAAGTTAAAGACATTATTAGGATCAATTTGGACCATTATTGGGCTCAGCGGCGACGAGGTTGACGTCGCTATAAGCTAGAGGACACCGGTTTGATTACCAGCCGTGGTGTCCGCGTTTCCTGAAGATGCAAGAACATCCGTGCCATCATCACTATCATCATCATCAGCCTATTTTAAGTCCAATGCAGGACGAAAGATTCTCCCAACGATTTCCGATTTCTCTTATCCTGAGCGACTTGGTTCCACTTTATGTCAGCGAATTTCTTAATTTCATCGCTCCATTTAACCTTCTGCCTGTCTCTATTGCGTTTTTCCCCTCTTGGTATCCATTCAGTTGTTCTTACTGTCCGTCGGTTATTTGTCCGCCACATGGGCACGTCCTGCCCAGGTCTGCTTCTTTCTCTTAATTGACATAAGAATATCAGCTGCTGCTGTCTGTTCTCTGATCCATTCCGCTCGCTTTTTATCTGGGGTTTAAACGCGCGCGCTAAATATACCGATCGGTGATGTACACACAACATCCCACCACCACGTGGTTCACAATCACGCCTTGCTTTCGTAACGTAAAATCCCAGGCCTTAAATGGACTTAGCAACACCATGCAACTTTCCGAACGCATTCTCCGAATGTCGCGTCAATGGAACGGAATGTGCACGACGTCCTGTCCATCCTTCTTTTAGTTATAGTCATGGGCTCGTTTGCGACTCAATGAACGACATGCTTTTATAGCGTGAATTCGCACGAATCAAGCTCTTATCAGTAACAATTCTAGGTTATATTCATGCGTATACTGCACATTGTGAAAGGTCGCACAGCAGCCTCGCGTTAGAAAACTCGGCCCGACCATATTTCAGCGCACCGACGGGTACTCTCCTTCGTTTCACTGAGTAACGGCGAGTCGTCCATGCATTAACGTAGCAACAAAATTACAATTATTGTTGTTTCGTGCACTATACTGGCTGTCTTGCAAATTCAAGCGGCGGATTACTGACGTTAAACTTCGATTTCTCTTTTTTGTGCTGTCTCGTCTGAATCACGCCCAGTTCACTAACTTCCTTTCGTACATTCGCGCACTCTCATATGCGGCATTTTTTCTTTCCTCCCGCAAACACAATTACCGTTGAGAGCTTGCAGTCGAGTCTGGACGGGTGTGGACAAACGCTCACTTTCCATTAATCAAGCCGAGTCGCGCTTGTTTAAGCTTCTCTTGGCCAAACTAAAGCGTGCAGTGAACTTTTATGCTTCTGCGCACGTATTCCGCGGAAGCACGCATAATCTCGTTTCGGCTCTCAGCATTTGCCGCACTGCATAGAACAAAAACGAAAGGAAAGAAGGAGAGGGGAGGGGGGGTAACAACGAAGAGACGCTCGGGCTTCCCTCGGGCGACGAATGGATGCTGCAGCCGCGATATGGACACTGCGACTCTGGAGAAGCTCGTTAATGAATGTTTGTCTCGTACGTGAGACAATTGCAAAACTGTGACACGCGTGGACTTACAAAAAAGTAAAGGAAAAGGAGTCGACTGAAAACGAGCCGGCATTTTTTCGCGTTGGAGTTGGGTAAACCAGAACCCGTTCGGAAAAAAAAATATACATCTCTTTGGCGCGTTTCTGGAGAGGCCTCTGTATTCACACTGTGGCATCGCGGAAACAAAAGGTGCCTCGGTCCTTTCTTCTGAGATTGCCTGCTCCCCCCCTTGGGCCCCGGGGAAGTCTCGTTTATCAAGGGTCCCACACACTCGACATCGAGAGATGCCCCGAAGCGGTTGCGAAACGAGTATACCCCGTTCCAGTACGTCTCTCTTGTTTCAGTTCTGTTTGTCTTACTTGCCAGAAATTTCCCGAAATCAAGCTCGAGTTGATGTTTCCCGCATCCGCGTTATCGTTTCCTTCCAAATAGCGTTCTCTCTGGCACTATTCCCCGGGTCGGACAGATATATCTGCAATGACGCGTCTAGTTCTCGTTGGATTTTGTCGTGCAGTCGTGTGTACGAACCTTGTGACAATGCTCGGCACTTTACAGACGGAGCCACAAGCGCCACTGTAAGTGATCTGGTATAGCACCCGCGGTAGTTCAAATAGCCGTTATCAGTTGATTGATTTATCAGGTTTTACGCACCGAAACCACGATTTGATTTTGAGAGGCACCGTAGTGGAGGGCTCCGGAAATTTAGACCACCTGGGGTTTAACGTGCACTGACATCGCACAGCACACGGGCTTCAACTTTTCGCCTCCATCGAATTGCAGCCGCCGCGACCAGGATTCGATCCCGCGACATTCGGATCTGCAGGCGAGTGCCATAGCCACAAGACCACCGTGGCGTGGCAAATAGCTCTTATCGAAGACATGACGTTTATTACGGCTCCCACTTTACCACCGGTAGATGCAGTCAGTAAACGCGTCACGTCGAAGACCTGGTCCCGTTCACCATACAGAAGGGCCACTGTGGTGGGAAACCGGACTCCGACACTTGACGCTTCAGAGCCGGATTTCTACACCGAAACATAGTGGATAAACGGGCGCTTGCTTCACTGTGTAGTCGTGTACAAGAACGTCCGCTGCGATGCCCTGCAGAAGCGTCTGCGATGGACGGTGAGAGAAGCATCTCTGGTAAAGCAAAGCGTTCTGAATCAGCTATTCGAACCACAAGGCGCTTGGGTAATTTTGAAAATCTAAACCCAATGTTAGCTTGCGGGACGCTGTCGGTCGTCGCTGATGGTCATCGGAAAGCAGCCCCGGCCCATCACAGAATGGAAGATCGTGCTCACTTGCTGAAGTTGGAGGGGGTTCCATCACTACGCTCGCCCCAGCTCCCTCACGTTTGCGGTGCCGTCGGTACAAAAAGAAAGAAAGAAAGAAAGAAAGAAAGAAAGAAAGAAAGAAAGAAAGAAAGAAAAAGAAAGAAAGAAAGAAAGAAAGAAAGAAAGAAAGAAAGAAAGAAAGAAAGAAAGAAAGAAAGAAAGAAAGAAAGAAAGAAAGAAAGAAAGAAAGAAAGAAAGAAAGAAAGAAAGAAAGAAAGAAAGAAAGCACGTTCTATTCCACTTAGACGCACAAATACTTCGGCGTGTCTAGTAACACATACATCTCTCACTTTCGTCCTGTTTTACCGCGCCGCTGCACATTTTCCGGCTCCCTTCAACCAATACCACGGCACTCTCGTTTTGTTTTTTGTTATTATGATTATTTTCTTTCTCAGAATGTTCAGGCCCGACGAACGCTACATCTATTTCCTTTTTTATTCACTACTATGTGTATCCCCTACGAATGTGCCTAGAAACAGCGAAAATTTTACTTTCATGCGTCCTTTGCTCTTCTTTTCTTTTCTCCTTTTTCTTCGGCAAACACTGAGTGCGCACTTCGCCTAGTAAATGCTAGATATGGTGCACTGTGGGACTTTCAAAAAGGGCGCCCGAACTCCCTCCTCCAAAAAGGGAACTTCAGCGAGGTTGGAGGAACCTGACACAGGAAAAAAAATAAAATAAAATAAACAGGGAAGATGAAGGAGGGTGTATGGGCGAGCATAGGGAAAGGTGGCACGTGTTATCGGGCCCTGTGCGCAGCTGGCGGCGCCATCTGCCGGCCGCTGTCGCGCAGCCATTCTTAACCGGGCTCCGGGTACGTAATGGGCTCCTCCGAGGGCCTCCTTTGCTATCTTTCTGCAGCATGCAGTGCCAGAGGCGGTACAGCGAAGAGAGACGTTGAAGCCCAAACTCTAAAAATGTTCCCTTCTTCGCTCAAAGCGCCAACCGACCACCCCCTACGCACCCTTTCGAATCACTGGGCAAGTCTCAGCTGCGCCCACTCGCTCTTCACTTCAATGTCGTCGTTTCTATCCGCCGCCCACCCATCCCTCTTTTTTTTTTTTTTTTCAGTGCCGCATAGCTAGGGACATAGCTGTCATTCACTGACGGCGGCAACGATCCTGCAAGCAGCGCAGCGCATTAGTTCGAAGCGTCTTCGATACCCGAGCACCCGGTACCCTCGTCCTTTCCACCGCTCCGGGTTTCCGCTCCACCCCTGGTGCCACGATTCGCTTTCAGCTGCACTCCCGTTCGCCTGACTGCGGGAAAGGGGACAGCGCTGTTCCGCGCAGGCGGCGATGTTCGGCTAACAACCGTCGCCGCCGCCCGGTGCGAGGAACGATGTCGTTCCACTGATCGGGATGGCCCGCACAATGGAAATGCTTTGCTCGACTGCTCCCTTTTTTGCACGGCCGGTGCTCGCGTTGCAAGGAGTCAGCAATGCTGAGCTCGGTTCCATGCGATAGCGAAATGGCGGAAGCCTTAGGGGGACTTTGTCCCTCTGTCTCCTTTTAGGATGGAGGCTCCCTTTTAGCAGCAAGCGACGTCAGCTCGTGGATGGTATCTGCAGCTCTTGCGTGCGCTTCCAGAATGAAATGTGAAGATTTTTCCTGTTCACCAAGCCGAGAGGAGTAGGACCAGCAAATAGCGAGCACAGAATACACCTGCGCGGAATACACTGTCTCAACTCGCAATAGTGCAGCTGTGGGCCTGAAACGCGGAAGCTTGGCATCAATATTAGCGAATGTACAGAGCCCGCTAACGAAAGAAGATAGTTGGATGTTTTAGAAGTCGCAGTTTCGCTAGAAGGGCGAAGCAGTGAAGCGGTAGCAATGCATAGAATTGCGCTACCGAACTGCGTGAGGCTGCCTGGTCTTGAGCTGCCACGTGCCTAATGCGCACCCTCATACTGTTTCTTCTTATAAAGAGTGGACACATAGTTTGTTCAGCGCAACTAGCGTTTCGCCGAAGCGGCCAAAGCTTGTCAACCGGTGTTCCCATCTGCGTGCTGCTACGCAGTGGGAACCCCTCCTCCGATGCACGCGAACTAGGCGGCTGATAGGCTGCCGTTGGCCTCGAGAGTGAATACAGTTGGCACCTAGCCGCCAACGAGAGAAGCTCCCAAGTGTGGATGGCTCCTTGCGTCGTCTGCTAGCCACCCTGTGTTTACACGAGCGTGTACGTCATGCATATCTTCCAGGATGGTCGTTCCTTGAGGTGGTACATGTGTTAAATGCTTGCATGAATTTTTATCCGACTATTGTTACAAAAGTGTTTGGCTTTGCGCGGCAGTCATTGCTCTTTCTTGAGATCAGTGAGTGCGTGTTTCCGGAGCGCGTTTTGTTATCTTTGCGCCCCAGGTCAGGCGCAATTACTTCGGTTTATCAGCTGCTGTGTCTTTCAAGTATACGACAAAGTGCATTTGGTGTCGTTGTTAACAAATTAAGCGGGAAACATCAGCGTGTAAATGCAGTGCTGTAGAACATCATCTCGTGGTATGTGAATGTTTCGTGACCACAAAGGTACTTGTAATGTCATGCAAGTACTTGTCACTGGTAGACAGAAATATTAATTTGACACATGAACTTATGTCACGACGTACTTAATTGCCGATAGACGTCTAGCCAATTGCGTTACTGTCACTTAGCTGTTCCGCGGCGAACTCTAATTGCGTTTAACACGCACTTTTGCCGTACACCTTTGGCACCAATACGGAGAAGGCTGTCGCCTCACAAGTTAATTCTTGTACATCGGTACTTGAATTGTCCACTAGTAAGCATTACCATATGCATGATGTAAGCATTAACGTATGCCTCGTCATATATGACCATATATTACGATGCAGTAATAAAACTGAATTGAAGACATTTAATATAACTTGCGCTTTGTTGTGGCGTTGTTAGCATGACGAGAAGTAGCAGGCATTTTTCGCTTGTAGAACGCACGTTCTGGGTCCATAAACTAATTGGAACTTTTCTTATCACTGTCACGCAAGTAATAATGTGAAGAAAGCTGCATGTTTATCCAATGAACATTTAATTAACATATATAAGCCTATGCCAAACATTCTGATATTGCTAAAGTGGTGCTACAGATTTGATAACTGAACTAGTTAAGTGTTCTGCATTTTACGAAAGATCACAAAATAAAAAAGAACAATGCGGATTATACGCATGTGAGTGGTCTAGCATAAACCCATGGTACTATTTCAGCTCGATTTTCAATAGCAGTCTTGTTTTTCTTTTAAGTGATCGAAAAGCCAACGTTGCACTATTGCAGCCGCGTAATGGTAATGCAAACATTCTAGACTAGACAGAACAAGAGTTAAGTATAGTGTAAGAACCTGCCATACTAAGTGCGAAACAAAAAAAAATGGGGGGGGGGGGGGGGCGGGGGAGGGCGGTACGTACGGCCACAGCTGGAGTCAACTATCCCAGACACATAGGTATTAAAAAAAGGACACTGCACCAATAATAAACGCGCTAACGATAAGATTAATTATGAAACTACGAGATACTCGCAGAATGGCAAAACAATTACGCAGTGAAACCATGGCCCTGTCTTGCTTTCCCCTCTCTCTTCCTCTCTCTCTCACTTTATTTGTTTCTCTCTCAACGCAAAAAACAGCTAATTCAACAGCGATACAAACAAAATAAGATACAAGAATGTAGACATACACATTTACGAGCAGTTACAAGGAATGGATCAGTTCCCTGCCTGTACGAGATAACAAAGTAGTGCATTGACACGAAGCTTTTGTTTGCCAAGGCATGACGACGGCCGCATGCACGGAAAAGGGGCGGCCTGCATTAACTGTTCAGGCGACTGCGAAATGCGTCTCGCATATCATATGCAGACACTCAGGGGAACGGCTGTTTCATACTCAAGGAAACTGCGTTCAAGAGTCTGCTTTGATGACTTCTATACACAGATAAGTATAGAGAGCAAACCGGCAGGCTATATCACCTTAACCGCAGCATGCCTTTCAACGTTACGTAGGAACTAACAGTGCCGATTACAGCCAACATGCACTCGGGACCCGGCTTCACGTGGGCCGAGTGCCACATACATGGAAAGCGCCGCTTTCGAGCGCGCTTCGATAAGAGCGCAGACGCTGTGGTTAGCGAAATCCGGGAAATTCCACTTCCTCGACTCGATGGCACGGACCAAGAAGCCAATTTAGCGGCGCTCTTCGAGTAACTAGAAGTGGTCGCTTCTTTCCGAGGCCACGGTTAACGTTCCCCTTCACGTCCTCGACTTCGTTAATGCCTCGTCATCTTCTCTCCTTTATAAAACGCGATCAAATAAGTGTAGGTGAACTTTACCAGCGACCTACTTTTTATTTTTCGTACCAACGACGACAAGCGCCCGGCGCTCAAGGAACTGATTTTCTTTGTTGTTGTACGCCCTGGGTTGTGCAGGTCTGCATCGCATTTCGGGCTGCCTGTAAAGGAGCGAGCCCGACAACGCTCCGTAGAGGCTATATACTATATAGATATATATATACACACACACACGCTGAGCTTTTCACGCGGGCGTCTGTTCCCGAACGAGAAATTATGCAGAAGAGCGCCGCTAATGCTACAAGTATAGATTATTCCATGAGGAGAACGGAGACTTCCGGCTTTCGAAATTGAAAGCGCGATGCCCGAGAAACGCCTCGCAGAGGGGGAGTGGGGCTTTCACTTCAGACCTGATCAAATTAGAAGCCGATATACAGAATATATAGGGTGCATAATGGACGCACTAAGGAAGGGTGAGCAGGGTCCAAGGTGGGGAGGGTTCTTATTGCATTACACGCTCTACTTATTCCGGCTATAGGCTCGCCGCTTTGCCATAGCTGTGCACGAAAGGGAGCGCTAAGCGACGCCGTCTCCGCTGCCCCCTTCCGAGTTGACGTCACGACGACAGAGGGCACGCAACCGAGCAAAGGAATCGCGATAAAGAAATGAGTAAAGTAAGCGTAATCATGAGAGCGAACAATTTAGACTTCTTTTAGCTTTGAATATCTTTTGAAGAATAGACGCTGCTATAGCAGTATTGGTTTCTTGCAAAAGCTAATGAATTTATGTGATGTTTCCATTGTTCTCGTATTGCTTTTGTTTGTTTTTTATTTAGATGCGAAAACGTGGAAAGGTAGCTACGTTCGGGTCCACTCTCCAAAGATTGTGAATTTGATATTGGAAAAAAAAGACGCGCAGAAACAAGCAAAACAGATGCAACAGTAAGAGAATAAGAAAAGAAAAATGACTAAAGCACCATGCATCCGTATGATGGTTGGCATATAAAGAATACCTTTGAGGGCAAGGTTCAATACATATAGAATAGTTACATAGATTGCAGTAGGTATAATCCGCAAGAATAGATTCTATGTATTTGCATGCAAAATTACTACGAGTTATGGCCGTTTTCAACTCAGTATGATGAGGAGAAGCAATAATGTCAGCTACAGACACCCTGGCCGTTGCTATTGTTTGTCGATTTCCAATTTGCAAAGTGTCGTCGTCGTCATCGTTGTCGTTGTTGGTGTTGTTGTTGTCGTCGTCGTCGTTGTCGTCGCCGCCCTCTTTCTCCAACCACTCAATATTGTTTTAAATTACAAATAAGAAAGAAAGAAAGAAAGAAAGAAAGAAAGAAAGAAAGAAAGAAAGAAAGAAAGAAAGAAAGAAAGAAAGAAAGAAAGAAAGAAAGAAAGAAAGAAAGAAAGAAAGAAAGAAAGAGAATGCGAGGCGAAGACAGAATGCGCAAGTCCTTCCCTAGAAGACCTTGCGCATATTCTGAAGTTGACAGGCCAGCGGCATTCCCGTCATTCTGCAGCGCTATAGTGCCAGCACACTTATCTTTCTCGTTTTTCTTTTTCTTTTCACCTTTATGAAGAACGCGCTGAAAGTTACCCAACTTCCCGCGCTGCTCCCCAAAGGGCGCCCACGTAAACCACTCCCGTCCCTCGACTCCCAGTAACCGCCTAGCCAAGCTTAGCCAAGCCAAGCCAAGGGCGCCCGTGAGGTCCCCAGAGAGAGAAAAATATGACGCCACCGCCGTACCACTGAAAAGCGGGGGCCACAACTTTTTTTCGAGACTTCTGATAAGACGCTCCGAGTGGCGGTGATTCCGGAGAAAAAAAAAACGCGCTTGCGGCCGGCGCCCGCAACCCGCGGAGATACGGGAAACTGCTGCTGCAGTGTCCTCGTCTCTCTATATTTCTCTTGCTTCCTTTCTTTTCTTCCTCATTTTTCAGCCAGCCTTGCTCAAGCACTTTTCTAACTAGAAGTGCGCTGCACAGAAACATGGCTGCAGAGAAGCAGACTAGAAAAACCGGCATTTCGTAGAAGAAAAAAATTTCTCGCGCCACCAGGAAAGTAAATTTATTTATTTCGCGTCTATGTCGTTTCGTCGCATCTGGGTAGCAATAACGTATCAAGGAGCAGGAAGTTCACATTATAAACACAAGTCTGCAGCTACAAACAGCGCACAGTGTTTTTTTTTTTTTTTGAAAAAAAAGTGAGCAGGAGTGTAAAGGGTGCTGTTTTGTACGTCGTGAGCGCGGCAATCATGCCATCTTTTTTATTCCCCTCGACCAAGCCTGCCACGAAAGATAGCAGCGACACACGAAAAGAAGCGGAGTTTGGCGCACACTGACAGCTCTGGGTGAAAAGGACGCCTTTCGCAGTAATCAGTCAGCTCGTCTGCTACAAAAATGAAAGAAAAATAAGAAGAATTGTATTCACGACGGGACCAAGCTGGCATGCATTTAGCACCCCCTTGAGACGTGTTATTTGTTCGAATCCTTTAGTGCCGCTTCAGTGTCAAACGAATGCACTAATAGCGAAGACGTTTCCGAGAAACCAAGCTGATTAGTCTGCGCCTTTCATTCAATTGCGTGATGCCACACGACTCTCCTTCATTCTCATAAGCCTTAGCAACATGTCTGAGAAAGAAATTTTAACTTCTTTAATTACTAACTGCGCGCACTGCGCATATCGCTTCGCGTCAGCTTGACTGTGGCGCTTAATGTAGTTTTGTACCAAATAATGTATTGCGTAACATCATTGCACGTTAAAGAACCTCCTGGGGTCGAAATTTCCGAAGCCCTTCACTACGGCGTCTCATAAGCGTATCGTGGTTCTGGAACATAAAAGCCCCTGAAATCAATCAACTTATGTATAAATGGTGTATGTCTATCTTGCCATTTGTCTGCCGGCCCAGTACTAAGCGGAATACTATACTAAAGGATGAAAATGCGATATTAAAAGGTCAGAAAAGATTGCGACACGCAGCGCTATTGTTCCTGGGCATGCCTACAGCGAGAGTGTGAATCACATTCCAACTTCCAAAGAAGGGGTGGCCGGCGCAAACAACCCCGACAAACACTTTGCATTTTAAGTGACAGTTATCTGTTTACTAATCGGTCAAATTATGCCGGTCACCTCTTCTTTGGAAAATGGAACGTAATTGGCACTCTGCCTGAAGCCGCGCTCGGGAACACTATCTCCGCGTGTCGCAATTTTGCCGCTCCTGCGGTCACGAGTCACTTGTGCCAATCTTTTTTTACGTTGCCACTGTTGCAAAAGTTGTGAGTTATAGACCTTTTCACGAGAGGCATGAAGCACTGCCATTTTGGGCTGTGCATAGCAGTAAAAGGGTTCATGTTATCTGTTTCGTTCCGTTTGTTTTCGCCTATGTGCGCTGTTTGATAATAAAGACCTTCCAACTCCCCAAAATTGCTGCTATAAACCCTAACCAGTGTTTCTTTTTTTTTTTTTTTGTGGGGGGGGGGGGGGGGGGTTCACTCATATGTTTCACAGCCCAGCGGGGGTTATGGTGGCGTCCAGGGAGCCTTTTCTGAAAAGGTGTATTGGCGCCCACTGTTTCGCCTCGATTATCTCCACTCTTCGAACATTTCAAAGCTGCTAAGTGAAACTACTAGGCGTGCACGAACGAAGGGTGTCGCTGTTAGAGACTTTCTCTGATGCATCATGCCCTTTCAAGGCATCGAAGAACGCGCATTGCATGCGAGCACGTTCTGACGCTGTGAATCACCTTTCTTCCACAGGCTACTCTGAGTACAAGCACGTAATCAGGAAACAAAACTTGCACAAGCAGAACAGCGAAAATGTGCCAAGGTGAATATCCGTGAAGCTGCACGGTACATGCATGACTTGACGAAAAGGAACACGCAGTGCAAGATTTACTGCACTGACGCGCACTCCACTGTAACTCTCGCCTTTTGTTATATTTTGGGATTTAATGTATACATCAACAGATAACACCACGTCCTCCAAAACGAAGCAGTGGCACTCATACGAAATACATTTCCTGATTAGACCTAGTTAAACTGCGTATGCTTTCAAAGCAAAGCTTCTTAGTCACTTGTACACGTGTTGCACCTTTTCGTCATTTATCAGGCTCGAACAATCCCACTTCCTGCTTTTTTTCCTTTGCTGGGTAATCTTTTTTTAACCTAACTATGTCGATAATTCACAGGCAGCCCTTTCTAAAGATCTGTTTTAATGGAGTCAGTTTTTTTCTTTCTTTTTTTTTTGCTAACTTCAGCGCAGCAGTTTTACGAAACTATGCCTTTTTTTTCTAGGCAGTTCCTTTTTTCCCACGTGCCCTTGGCCGTCTGCCCTTTTTTTATTGAATTTTACCTCAACTATTTACAATGTCTCTGACGTCCCGTGTGTAGATTGCCGACCAGCTTTATAAGACTTCCATCTTTAATTAACGCGTACTTTTCCTTTGTGTTTATGAATTGTACATGTGCATGTATGCTAATATAGTCAAGTGAATAGCAGCTCTAGCTTTTATATTTGTTAAGGAGTCCGGTTCAATATAAATGCATAATAATCCCTTTCATGGAAGCGACTCTAACTTAGTTACTCTGCCCTCTCTAACTAAAGAGTGCATTATTCATTCTTCGCAATTGGAAAACAATGCCCAGGGACAGGAACACAGAAACATTTTGTCTTGAAAACGACACCTGATTATAATAATTATTTTGTAGATAACCATGCAAAGAAAACATTGCAATGACTCAGACGCACTGGCAGTGCCTTTGGTGTAAGCGTAAGAGAAAGACGGAAGGTCAAGACTCATGCCGTAATTGCCAGTGCTGCCTTGATGCTGGCAGGCAGTGGAACGTCTTGGCAGACCTTCATTGTTAACGACGGTAATCGTTGTCGCAATTTAATGAAAAGGTCACCTCATTAAAACGCAACAACGACGAGACGTGACTTTTCTGCTTTTTAGTAAGCTGGCTTTGTTGCATTTATAATCTATTTGCGGTAAAGCACGCTTTAAAGGAGAAAGTAGCGGAATGCGTCGGAGATAACGCAACGGACTTTCTCGCAATCCCTTTGACTCCCTGCTATAGTATCGCAGGGTCATCGGCAGCCTTAACGTTAGCAGATGTAACAACATGTAGAAAGATACATACACAATAATTTCAAGAAATCAGCCTGATATAGATATGAGTAGAATGAATTTTACTGTGGAACAACCCAATCGTACGACTAGAAAGGTTAAGCGGGTTATCTATAAAACTCTGTTCTCTCCACGTCACATATTCGTAGCTAGTTCACTTAGAATTCAAAAACATTATATTAGCTACAAATTAAACAAGAACCAATGTATTCTACGCCAGCACAAAGCTGTATTTCTTTTTTTTTTTTCGCGGTGTTTGCCTGTCCATTGCCTTCGGAGCGCAACAGTATTCCTTTCTTTTCTGGCAATAATTTTGCCATGCCAATTGTAGGAACACGCCAGACGAAAACTAGCCGTCGCCACAAGGTTTCGAAAACGCTCCATGTGAGATAAGAACGTACTTCAAGCCCGCGATACGGTGCGGTTGTGAGGAGAAGCGCGCGATGGTGTGCCAAGATGAATGGCGAGGGCATTCACGGCATTGCGCGAGAGCGTGCCGTTGTACGGTAAGCGCGCATGGTAGGAAGCGCGCACCGGACGGTAAGCGCGCATGAGCAAGAAGAGCCTGCCACATATTAATGTCGATTATTGATTTCTGGAGTTTTTAGGTCCCTAAATTACGACATGATTATGAGCGACGCCGTAGTGGAGAGCTCCAGAAATATTGACCGCCTGCGGTTCTTCAACGCGCACTGATATGGCACAGTACACAGGCCTCAACAGTTCGCCTCCATCTAAATGCGGCAGCCACGACCGGGATTCGATCCCGCGTAACCTCGGATCATCCGGGTGCTGTAGACACTAGACCACCGTGGCAGGGTTGCCACATTGCCTCTGCATTGCATTCTCTGCCTTTCAATAAACAGCGCTCTCTCTCTCTCTCTCTCTCTCTCTCTCTCTCTCTCTCTCTCCTCTCTCTCTCTCTCTCTCTCTCTCTTCTCTCTATCTCTCTCTTCTCTCTCCTCTTTCATTCTTTGCCACATTGCACTGCGACTAACGTAATACAAGTTCAATGTACAGCAAATGAATGGAAACACGTGTTGCTAAATTAACAACAAAAGCAGCAAAAACCGGGAAGAAAATATGTTTATCGAAATTCGCTTGACCACGCAGTGTAAAGGCGAAGCACGCCACTCTACGCAACAAAAATAAATAAATAATAAACAAATAATAAGAAATGAGCCGACGCCGTACCCTTTCAGCAGCTTCTTTGTGGGTTGAGCTGTCTCTCACCATTTGTTTTATAACAGCGAGTTCCCGCTTGATTCGTGGACAGTCTTTAGAGGCAGCATCATGAGGGCCATCACAGTTGCCGCACTTGAGAGTTTCCGCACGGCAAGCGTCGGCCGTGTGCTGCTCAGCGCATCGGGGGCACACTGTGTTGCTTGTGCAGACACCCTTCACATGGCCAAGCTTCATGCAGTTATGACACTGAAGCGGTTTGGGCATGAAAGGCCGAACAGGATGTCTGAAATGCCCAACTTTTACATGGGATGGTAGAGAGTCCCCTTTGAAGACCAGCTTCACGCAGCGGGTGTTTCCTAGACGAAAAACACCAGTGATGACGACCCCCGCCTCCGCCGGTTTTATAAGGATTGGAAGGTCCGAGTTGACGATTGCCAAATCAATGTCGTAAATGACACCCGCCACGCAGGCGCCATCCATTGGAATAATAGATCGGACTAGTGTGTTGCAATATTATTTTTTGTTTTGTTTATTGTTTGTTTAGTTAGTTAGTTAGTTAGTTAGTTAGTTAGTTAGTTAGTTAGTTAGTAGTTAGTTAGTTAGTTAGTTAGTTAGTTAGTTAGTTAGTTAGTTAGTTAGTTCTGAACTTATACTTCAGCCGTAATATAGGGCTGTGGTATATATAAATATGGCAAGCGTATGCGCATAAAGCGGCAGGTTTTCGGGAAAATAAAACCAGTTGGTGAGTGCTTGTGATGTGATGCCGGGTTCTTTTGTGTCCTGTCGGAGTTGCGCTGCGCCAAAGAATTAGTAATTGCCCGTGTTTCACGTGCCAGAAACACGATAGCATGATGAGGCAGTCCGTAAGGTACGCGACGCCGGCTTAATTACGACTACTTCCGGTTATTTACCGCACACCTAAATGTATTGGCACGAATGTTCTTTAGATTTCGCACGCCGTAGTGGAGGGCTCCGGAAATTTCGACCACCTGGGGTTCTTTAACGTGCACTGACATCGCACAGCACACGGGCCTCAACATTTCGCCTCCATCGAAATGCAGCCGCCGCAGCCGGGATTCGATCCCGCGACCCTCGGATCAGCAGCCGAGTACCATAGCCACTAGACCACCGCGGCGGGGCAGCGTGTTCTCGTTGCGCCTGTGAATAACGTTGTGACGTACAATTTATGCGTCTGTCGCGGGTAATTGAAAGGTGAATTGCGGAGTACGTGATCAATAGCACTCCGCAGAAGTTTTTCAGAATTCTTCTGATCCGCTACGCCCCGAAAATAACCGACAAAAACAAGAAGTTGTCTGCTCATGTCCACAAGTCATCTAGCAAGCACTTCAGGCTTTGAAATTTTGTCGCTGGTGGGAGTGAGCAAAAAGTGACGCAATGCATGGACCCGACAGTTTTTCAATGCTAAATCTGTGACAGAAATATTGAGCTCGCACATTTCGTAGCTTTCCTCCATTTGTATTTTATGCAGCGTTCCGGTTATATAAATTGATGACATCATGCTCAACGAAACGAAGATAAGAAATCTGTGCCCTAAATGCGCTTCGAGTTAGCAAAATTTTTTTCAGTGTTTTTGTACTTTTGTAGAGTTGTATTAGTCAAATGTTTTCCTTTTTTTCATTTTTACGCTCTGTTAGCACTTGGTCTTTTATGTCCTATATGTTCCTTCTTACAATTTCTTAACATTTTTTTTTCTTGCTACTGGTTGCTGCTGTTGGTTGTACTGATATCTTTTAGACTGCCCGTTCGAGATTCTTTTCTGCTCGTTGTATGGGTCCAGGGACCATAGTCAACTAAGTCAGAATTATTCTGAGCCTTTATTCCCTTCGACCAAGGCAATGTTTCTCTGAAATAAAAATTATCTCGCGCAGCAGTATAAATGCACATCTGTCAATAGTGCAGTATTCAGTCACATGTCGAGCTTTTAAAATTGTTTTATAGGAGTAAGCGCAGTCTCATACACCTCTTCAATAGTTACAATTTTATTGTAATTAAAGGCTTTGTTTTCGCCCGCGTACAGCCCCAAACTGAGGGCCGCTCCTCAGTCTTTTCTGTCCTCCGTGAAGAAACGCGAGCACGCCTCTCCAATCCCGCCACGGTGGAACAAGAACATAAACATTTTATGTGAAACGTGTGATGTGCACCTGTGCCTCACAGAAACCAGAAACTGCTTCACCGCATGGCTAGAGTGATAAAGCAGTTCCCGGTCTGCAGCATTTTCTATCTCTATCAACAAAGGCGTTGTGCCGCGTGGTTATTTTTCGGTCATACCATTCCAGGGTAGTTTATGTTCAAGATGTACGTTCCGAAATATCTTTGATTGTGTTGTTTTCTTTTTTTCAGATATCGCGTATCTTTATTGTTTTTGTCAACTTTACAGAAAAATGCCGCACATTCAGGTTTTTTTTTATATCCCATAACATAATTTTCATTTCTAAACCTATATTCTCTAAAAAGAGCATTCTGTTACCTACAATTTGGTATGCGGAAAAGGCCCTGGAGCATTATTTGTACTTGCAATATTTTTTCCCATGACCCAGAAGAAAAAAATACGAGCATTCTTGCGTGATAACGATAGAGTTAATTTAATTAGAAGCGAACATCTCGTACGATATGTACGGGACTTCTTTCCAGAGGCGCAGCTGACCTTTGTGCGGTGAACAATGTCTCGGTGAAAAACGAAAAGCAGCAGGACAAACCAACAATAAAATGGAAAAGAGAGACAAGTGTCGACACACCTTTTTTTTATCTCTCTTTCTTTTTTTGCACCGAACAGAGCAACAATAGCGAACTTAGGGTCATTCACAGACTCGTACTATGGGGAGACAACAGTATTTGTTCTTCGGCTTATAAAAGAAAGCGGACGTAGCAGCCCTAACGCTGCTTCTTCAGAGGAGGACTGTACGCTTTTCTATCCATCCCTAGCATGAGCACGTGTGTGATGTGTTCACAAGGAAACGAGACAGTGAGGGTAAACTGAATGTCGCACAGAGGCCATAGCTTGGCACCGTGCTTCAATGATGGACGAAGATAAACTGTCCTTTATCAATAATAGAGAGCGCCATAAAAAAAAAACAAATGCGTAAGACGTAAAAGGTACAAAAACGAGTGGACGGGATTGAGTTGCGAAAAAACAACAAAAAAAACAGAAAGGACAACACGTAGAAAGACTCCTCGCTGCAAAGTGTTTTTAATGCGCGTACGCGCTGGCTGTCGCTTTCCTTCCTCCTAGCCCCTCTATCGCAAGCGGCCGCCTGCAGCTTTCTTCAGAACGCTCGTGGCCGCCATATAGGACTCGCACGCCTCCCCCTCTTCCTGAGAGCTCAGTCATAATAATATATTCCGGGGGGCGAGTGATGGATTGCCTCATTTATGCTAAGGCCCGCAGCTCCAGTTTCATAACGTTACTTTTTGTTCGCCTCCGCCGCCTCTGGCGATCTATATGTTCGCAGCGCGAAGGCCCGCGCGCGTTTGAGAAAGCCCGTAACAGCGCCTAAATGTAAATGTACGTTTCTTGCCCCCCCCCCCTTTTCCCCAAAGTGTGATTCGTATAGAAAACAATTATGAAGAACTAAACAGCAAAAACGATAACGGCGATATTCTCTCAACGATGAAGAGAAACCTGATGCTAATGTAAAATATAACACCGTGTGTAAGCTTCTGTCGCCTCCGGTGTCACAGAAGCGCGATTTCGCGATGGAGGAATAGTGAGTGAATCGTTTTAATAAGAGTCATCTACGTCTCTTCCACTGCGTTTCGGCCGCAAGTGGAATCCTATACATTGATCTTTCGTGGAGTGTCGCGTTGTTTCGTAGCGAAGCAAACGATCGCTGGCATTACCCGCACCCACTCACCAGCCGAGTGCCTCTTGGAACAATCTGAATCGATGCGAAATTGTTTCGACGACGAATGCTGCATTCCCTGTTCCTCTCGTGTAAGTGGTGTGGGCTTTCCTGGCCGCAGCCGCGTCTACGTGATTGCTGACAGCACAGTATGCGTTCCTTTTTTTTTTTTATTCAAGGGCGGTGGGGTAGTTATGTTTTTGTAGGCGTGGTTCATCCTCACAGACCTGGTCAGCGATTGCAGCGCCAGCGTATCTTTCAACATTGCGTGGTTCATCATAAATCACCCTGTCCACTCTCCAGTCTCTCTCGCAGATAACTAAGATGAATGTGGGACACATTCTTGTGCAATGCCCGCGGTGCCTCTGGAAAGGTTATCTGTTCAACTCGCCTGTGAGGAAACTCGCATTTTCTGTGAGTTTATCTGCAAGAATGTCCTATGGCGACACAGGTGCTTGCATGACCGCATAACGTTATTTTTATGAGCCTAGTTATTGGACTGTGTTCACTATTTCAGCCAGTGTTGATGTTGCGCAAACACTGTTTCCACTCGAGGCCTGTGCACTAGTATAAGCGAACAGGAGCCTACTTGCGGCTAGCGCATTTTGCCGGGTTGAATTAAGAGGTCACATGACGGAAGAAACTATCCTTTTAATGGATGGTGTTCGATTGGACATGCCAGCAATGTAACACGCTGTGTGACCTCTCGGTCGACTAAAGCCAAATTGATTTAAACTTAGAAACGAAGCAGCGGACGAGGTGTATTGTCATATTCACAGTGGGAAAAAAAATACACCCTTTCCACGTCTCTGGTTTTTAACATTGTGAATCACGAAGCCGACAAGCTTCTTCGAGCATCTCTTGTCGCCCCACCGTTGTTTTGGTTCTTTACATTTGAATCAATTGGTTGTTCAGAGAGCGTAACCGCAGCCTGTTTTCCAAGGGCTTATCTAGTAATGACAAACTGCGCTAAACAAAACAGTAAGAAGAACCGCGAAACACACAAACGAATCGACGAAACGGCGAACTACTCCGTTTACAAATACGTACTCTGTGACTAAATTCTCTATCAGTTGCTGAGCAAAAAGAAGAAAGAAAAAAAAAAATCTCGCAGTTCCCACGCACCGTCGGAATCGGTGTCATGCGAAGCAGTCGGCGAGGAAGTTGCCTATGGGGGATCATGTGGCATTCAGCGAAGTGTTACGAATAGAATGAACGCCCTCGTGCAAAGTACGTAAGCAAGTTTATGCCTAACATCTGTGGGCTAACCAAGAAACTCGGCAACATCGCACTAACTGAATTGTAGGTCATACCGACGTAACGCAGAGCACATACACCTGTTTCATTGAAGAGAAATGCACGCTACGACGCGGTGATATACTTTTGATGAGGAGTTCGTTGAACTCTTCCTGAGATATCGAGAAACGTTGAAAAGCATGTGCTAGTAGAACATATGTGTCCTTTATTAGATCGGTAATAATCGCAAGTTACGTTACACAAGCACCTTAATTACAACTACTCTTGCATTACGTTTGTTTACTATACCGCGTGGTAGGATCCACGGTAGCCTAGTGGTAGCGTGCTTGTTGGCACCTCAGTGGCCCGGATTCGATACCCGCCTACCGCTTGGTAGGTTGCCTTCGTAGATTACAGCGCATTCGCGTGTGTCTATGTGGTACGTCTCTATTACATTCCCAGGCTACGACCCTCGGTATGACTTCGTTGTTTCTAAGTGCGGTCTGATATGGATATGTTAAACGTCTGTTTTACTTGGTTGGTTCTAGAGGGACATGGGCTGTGTAAAATTCAAACATCTGTGGCGCATACACGAATAACACGGGCCGAGCACTACGTGTATGAGCCATACGTGATTGCAATATCGTTAATCGTGGCGTACATGACGAGTATATCATTTTATAGATGTAAAGGTTGATCATTAATTTTCGTCATATATTGGTACCCTTCCATGCGAATTTGTAAATGGGACGACCGGGACAACAACCAGTCGTAAGCGGCTAGATAGATAGATAGATAGATAGATAGATAGATAGATAGATAGATAGATAGATAGATAGATAGATAGATAGATAGATAGATAGATAGATAGATAGATAGATAGATAGATACGGTCGAAGTTGCTCAAGTTCACCAAAAAGTGCTTCACACTTAATACGCACAGCTTGATGGAGGTACATCATTGGAGAAGACAATAATAAAACCTGATTTTTATGCGATGCACGCACAAGTGCTTGAACAACATTAATTTCGCTTGGCTATACAAGCGAGCTCTCTTGAGTGTATACTTCTGTGTCTGCGTTAAAGGGACACTCCATATTGAAACCGATGTCGGATTCGCAGAACACGTTGTTCTAAAGAAACGTTTGCCATTAACGCTCAGCCTTCTCTAATCAAACGCGTTGCCTCTCATTCTCCCGTTACAGGCATAACGACGCCTAACAACACTTCTTCACAAGTAAGACATTTTTCAGTTGCTTGCGCCAGTTTTCGCCTGGCGACAATGTGCATGGATTCTGTACTAGTATTTCTCGGAGCGTAACGTCTCATTGCAGCACCGCCACAGTGGCCTAGTTCTTATGGCACTCGGCTGCTGATCCGAGGGTCGCGGGATCGAATCACGGCCGCGGCGGCTGTATTTCGATGGAGGCGTAATGTTGAAGCCCGTGTGCTGTGCGATGGCAGTGCACTCTAGAAAACCCCAGGTGTTAGAAATTTCTGGGGCCCTCCACTACGGCGTCTCTCATAATCGTAGGTGGTTTTGGGGCGTGAAACGCCAGAAATTGTTATTATTAACATCGCATTGCAAATCTTAATAGACCCGTGGCTGTCTAGTTTCGGTATAACACAGAAAGGGGAGTGAATCAAGGGCTATTTTCTTCGTTAGACACAACCTAATAAATCCTACAGACAAGGAGGTCGTAAGGAGGTGTAGTTTTTGTATATAGATCGAAGTCTTTCGGTTGTACTAGGTGCATCGTCGTCCTTTCCTAACCTAATCAATACCATGTGCATTATTCTTAATCAGTATAGTGCTTCGCTTCCCTAATCGACCGGCGCAAACAATTTCCTTCCGTTATGGTCTACCCACGGGTTCACATATTCTAGTCTCCATTGTTCACGTTATTTTCATTCCACTTGATTAGGAGAGAGAGAGAGAAATAAGGAAGGGAAGGCAGGGATGTTAACCAGTCAGGAGTCCGGTCCACTTGATTAAATAAGTTTGGGTGACCGAATGACTACGTATAATGAACCAAGAGCAAGTACCCACCCTGCCGTGCACGCGGCACTGCGCAATACAAAATGAGACGTCGTCCATGCGTTGATCTGCGAGTGAGTGGTAAACAGGTTAACCTGTTATTGCCGAAATCAAAGCTAGTTTTGGTTCTCCGCTGTTGAGAAACTACTACGGCCGCTCAAAAGCTAGCCGTTGAATAATGTGCAAGCCCGCTTCATATAGGTACAAAAGCTTTTCGGAAAACAGGCACGTCCATGCTTCTATTACTGTCATTTCCTTTTTCTTTAATATATGAGCGGCCATCGAGGTTGTCGGGGGCTGCGAGTGCTTCATCAGAGTTCCATCGATTTCAGGTCGTTCAATCAGTGGACAGCACTGCGGCCACCGAATGAGATACGTGACGATAAAAGCTAAATTTCAAGCACGCTCGTTGCATCGCAGTCGCCATGTCTCATCGAGAAATGGCTGGCCCTCTCTCTATACGTCGAGCCCTTCAGTCTCGTCGTGTTATCGAAGCCATTTCATTTTCTGTGCCTCTTTTGTGTGTGTGTATGTGTTTTCCTCCTCAACCCATTGATGACCTCTATCCCTTCTTTTGGTTCTACAGTCTGACTCAATCGAATTGTTCAATAGATGAATCATTTCGTTCAGGTTGACATTCTCCGCTTTTATTATTTCATTTTTTCGCCGCAGCTCTCATTTGTAGCTCCTTTCACGACTACCATTCTAATTTCCGAGAGCGTTTCTATTTTGCTTCTTTTCCTTCGGTATTTTTTTTCCTCCGCAATGTGAACCGTTTTCCGAGCGTGATTGGTTTTCGGCGTCACCACATGCCAGCCGATATTCTTTTGCTCGGTTCAGCGACTTCTGCGACAACCATATCGATCAGCTGTGTACGAGAGCAACCAAAATTGTTGTTTTTTGTCGAAAATGACGATAAGGTAGCGGCAAATCGCTACGGTCGCACGACAGTGACCTTGCTTTTATATTTTATCATCATCAGCTTATTTATATCCACTGCAGGACGAAAGCCTCTCCCAACGATTTCCAATCTGCCCTATCCTGAGCGAGCTGGTTCTACTTTCTGCCTGAAAATTTCTTAATTCCATCGCTCCATCTAACAATTTCTAATGTTAGCGTAAAACTAAAGGAAAACATGATCACTTGATGACGCGAGCAATTCAAGATGGCGATGCATCATGGTTCCGATAATCTTGCGACACAGGCGTCTGAAGAGGCTTCGTGCGGAAACGTGAGCGCACTTCTCATGCGAATGCACCTCGTGAAAAAGGCTCACGACTAAGCCCTGACTCATTTGTCCGACAGCAGCGCGTTCTCTATTTGCACGTGCTCAATTGTAAGAAGCTTTGTTTCCAACGAGCAACGCCTTGTGTCGTAGTGAGCGTACGTAGCAACCACGTGTTTTGCCGTGACATCTTCGAGTGCTATCACGCATGCAAAAGAACATCGACTTGTGTAAGTTTTGCAGAGGTTAAACATGTCATTACAGCCCAAGCCTATGTAACAAATGCACTGTGATTATCCGCGCGGAAACTGTTTCACGTTTTTAAGTGCGATGTATATTTGGTGAGCTTAACTCACTTTATCCGTATCTATCTATCTATCTATCTATCTATCTATCTATCTATCTATCTATCTATCTATCTATCTATCTATCTATCTATCTATCTATCTATCTATCTAGCCGTTTACGTCTCGGTGCTCTCCTGGTCGTCTCGTTTACCTCGTGCAACCCGATATTTGTATGGCGGGGTATAAATGTATGATGAGAACGACTCATCGCTACATCAATAAAAACCCTGCAGATCCCACGCACTGTAGGAATCGGTGTCATGCGAAGCAGCCAACGAGGAAATGTTTGGCATTCAGTCCAACTGTTAAAAGCAGGACCACGGTTTTTGTGCAAAGCGCGTGCACTTACTCATGAGTATGTGTAACACGGGCTAACCAGGCACGTCGACAGCATCGTGGCCACTGAATGGTACCTCATGGTACGATGTAAAGTTTTATGTTACGTTAGTCTAAGGCACAGAAGAAAAATGCACTAAACGGTGCGTTGATGTACTATCATAAGCGCCGTTCGTTGAAGTATTTCTGTGGGATCGAGCAAAGTTGCACAAAAGCTTACCAAATGGTAGCAGAACATATCCATTGCTGTGAAGTTAGGTGGTTCTCAGATATTGAAACGCGGGGAAGTGACCATCTCCCCACTTATCTTAGGATTGAAGGGCTGACTTCAAGCCTGCTAGCAGCTCTCACCATATCGACTGGCCGACCTTCAAATCAATTATGGAAGACAACTGCCGTGACGGCTTGACCTAGTCTTGAGGACACTATAAAGGGAGCCTTGCGGGCTGCTACACACTCCCTTTCAAAAACACCTACACGCGCTAAATATGACATCGAGCTGGAAAAGCTCCGTGCAATTCGTCGCCGCGCAGAGCGTAGGTACAGGCGTACAAAGTCTGTACATGGTTGGCCAGAAGGACTCAAAAGAAAATTCATCGTCGTTTAGACAAACTCGCACCGCAAAGATGGAGATCTTTTTGCGAATCTTTGGACCCAAGAAAACCTCTGTCTCTGATATGGAGAACTGTTCGCGGCCTCCGTGGGACCCCTCAGCAGCGTCACCCTTTCAGGTCTTTGTCCCTTCACCAACAGTGCAGCGAGATAGATATCGCAGACAGTTTCTGCAGGGGGATCGCTGGAACCTCTACAAGCTCCGCTGGGACTTTGATGCCCGACCACTTACCCACATCACGCGACCCCCGCACGGACTGCCCTTTTACTATGGGCGAACTCGAAGCTGCACTTGCTTTGTGCAAGCGTTCGTCATCGCCAGGACCAGACGATATAACCTACCGTGCCTTACGTAACCTAGGGGAAGAGGCTCGGAAGGTGCTCCTCCTCTTGTATAACAGCTCGTGGGAGACGGGCATGGTTCCCAAGGAATGGAATACGAGTCGCATAATTCCATTGCTTAAGCCTGGCAAGTCGCCTTTAGACATTGCATCATATCGACCAATTGCACTTGCAAGCTGCGTTGGAAAACTAATGGAGAGAATGATTCTAGCACGGCTGGAATGGTACCTAGAACACTACCAGATATACCCAGACGCGATGTCCGCGTTCAGGCGTGGTCGCTCCTCCATAGACAACGCGATTGACCTGGTGACATATGTCGAGCACGAGAAGTCCCGCAAATGATTATCTGCTGCCATGTTTCTAGACGTTAAGGGAGCATACGACAGCGTAACACACGAAGCGATTTTGAGCACATTAGAAGCAGTCGGACTTGGTGGCAAGACCTATTTGTGGATCAGTAGCTACATAGAGCAGCGATCATTTTACATACTTACAGAGGATGGCACAACCTCTCAACATTACAGTAGCCGTGGAGTTCCCCAGGGCGGAGTACTGCGCCCAACTCTCTTCAATCTAACGCTCATTGGACTCGCCGGCATCCTTCCTGGCACCGTTCGGCTCTCCATCTATGCCGATGACATTTGCATATGGGCATCGGCTGTGACACGACTTCAGCTTCGTGCGCGGCTTCAGAAGGTAGGTTCCTTAACATCATCCTACCTCCGTGAGCAAGGACTGCAGCTAGCCTGTGAAAAGTGTGCTGTGGTGGCATTTACCAGGAAACTAATGTCGCCATACGTCATAACCCTCGACGGGCAAGTGATCCCCTATAGCAAAAGCCACCGATTTTTGGGAGTGATTGTTGACAAAAGTCTGTCCTGGACACCCCATGTGAACTCTGTGAGGAAACGGTTGACAGGAATCAGTCACATGTTTAGATTCCTAGCAGGAAAGACCTGCGGAGTGTCACTTACATCTATGCTACAGCTGTACCGAGTCCTTTTCATTGGATTCCTGCGGTACAGCCTACCAGTGATCGCGAACACCTGCAAAACTAACTTGAATACACTCCAAGGCATACAAGCCCAAGCCCTGAATATATGCCTTGGTCTGCCAAAGAGCGCGTCGTCGACAGAAGTTATAGCAATCGCTCGCGATCACAATGTCAGAACGCATGTAACCATTGAAACAATGCGTGTGCACAATAAGACACTGTGCCAGGACCCCTAATCACCACCTCGCAGGTCTTCCAGTGGAACGACCCCGCACAACGTTCAGTTCAAGGATCCTCGCCCACCGTGCTTCTCTTTCGTCAGGGTATGCACCTACAACAAAGGCTTCAATTCCTCCATGGTGTGTGAACCATCCTCAAGTTTACCTCAACATCCCTGGTATCTGAGAAAGTCGGACTTACCACCATGTGAACTCAAACAACTAAGCATGTTACACATGTATGCGAAGTACAGGGGCTGCACAGAAGTTTATACCGATGGCTCAACCTACATGAACCAGTTCCGGTGGTGCTATAGTTATCCCAAGAACGGGAGTCACCCAGCACTTCAAAACTTCCCACGTCACCACATCTACAGCTGCAGGGCTCGCGGCTCTCCGCGGAGCGCTTCATATTATACACGCTGAGAGTCCTGGAAAGTGGGCAATGTTCTGTGATTCAAGATCAGCTCTACAAAGTATACAGTCGTTTCTTCGACACGTGGAGCAAAACCACCTTACATAAGAAATCGCGGTAGTTGTCCAAAATTTACAAGAAAAAGGACATGAGATATATTTTCAATGGATACCAGGCCATTGCGGTATCAGTGGAAATGACTCCGCAGATAAGGCAGCTCGGACATCAGGTGAAGAAGATCGCTGTGTTCCCATTCCGCTCTCAAGGACCGACGCTGCAAGACAACTTCGCACTCTTGCGCGAACGATGTCCTTAACTGAGTGGAATACCCCATACACGAGGCGCACCAGACTGCACCGGCTAAACCCATCGCTGCAACTGGGACCTCCGGCTGGTTTGCACCGACGTGAGGCTTCGCTTCTTTGCCGATTGTGGTTGGGAGAGGCCTTTACGAACGCTTACTCTGCGCTGATTGGAATGGCTGATAGTCCTGCGTGTGCTGTCTGCGGATGCGCAGAGACCATAGATCACTTGTTGTGCCACTGCTCACAATTTGAGGAACATCGACTACCTATGACCGAGTCCTTCACAAAGCTCGACGATCGTCCACTTAGTGAACAGACAATCTTAGAATACCGTCCTCACCGACCAACGGCTCAGAAAGCAATGAAAGCGCTTTTGGGCTTTTTAAAAACATCTGGCCTAGCCGAGCGCCTATGATATTATATAGGACTGCCCTGTAGGCATTCCTCCTCTCTCCTTCTCTTTACTTTTATTCCCCTTTTCCCATCCCCCAGTGTAGGGTAGCAAACCGGACTCATGACTGGTTAACATCCCTGCCTTCCCTTCCTTATTTCTCTCTCTCTCTCTCCCTCTATAACACATTACAAGCGGAATTCACGTTATACATGCACCATCGTTACAAATGCTCGTGCAATGATGTATTTACCATATATAACGAGTGGGAGAAGCAGCCGTAGCCTAGTGATAGCGTGCTTGCTTGGTACCTCGAGAGCCCGTGTTCGATAACGC
Organism: Hyalomma asiaticum; assembly: GCA_013339685.2. Taxonomy (NCBI): domain Eukaryota; kingdom Metazoa; phylum Arthropoda; class Arachnida; order Ixodida; family Ixodidae; genus Hyalomma; species Hyalomma asiaticum. Next base: position 106,303,301 of record CM023482.1, on the reverse strand, counting down.
CCTAAAACTTGGTAGGTTGCATCTGTGTCTGTGCGCTTGTTATGTCTACATTTCAATTGGAACCTGCGATAAATGGTGTTCCTTTCATAAGAGCGGAGGTCTTTGAGCCGGTCGTTGTGTGTCAACCGCAAACACCGAAGTGTGGGCCGATCCTGGAAGCAGTGCACCGTGGTGAGGTGCGGGAAACTTGAGGCGCCGCTTGAGGTTGCGGGTTCGATCCCCGCAGTCACACCGTTTCATATGTCTATTTACCGACGTACCGGCGTTTCATATGTCTATTTTAGTTGGTCATTGGCTGACTTAGGTTTAAGTTCTATAAGATTCAAACACCTGTGGCGCATACCCCCATACCGTGGGCCGAGCACTACTGGTATAAGTCACGATTGATTGCACTATCGTTAATCATGACGTGAGTGAAGAGTATATCACTTTAGCAATGTAAAGATTGGTGATCCTTGTTCGTCATACATAAGTACACTACCATGCAAATATTCGGGTATGTCAGGTGAACGATACGACCAGGAGAGCGCCGAGACGTAGGCGGATAGATAGATAGATAGATAGATAGATAGATAGATAGATAGATAGATAGATAGATAGATAGATAGATAGATAGATAGATAGATAGATAGATAGATAGATAGATAGATAGATAGATAGTGAAGGTCGCTAAGTAATGCTTCGCATCGAGAAATACCTTAATTGTTGCTGAGGCAGGTTTTTATAAGTTGGCTTCGACGGGGGTGCATTAATGTCATGCGGCAAAGCCAAAATTGCTGCAGTACAACTTCGCTGCATGACAAAAACTTACCGCAGCGAAGCCAGCTTTGCCGCAGTGTCATGTGGTCAAGCTGAGTGGGAAAGTGCCACAAGCTCTCACAGGCCACAATGCTCACTGTGTACGCGGAGATGTGTCACTGTCCATCAAAAGTGCTGTAGATGTGTAACTTACTTGTGCGTCAGTTTTCCCGTGCATTGTTGCGCATTCCGCACATCACCTGCCTCAGATGGCCCCAGTCACTGCCTATTTCCTGCCGTGTATATGTTGCGTTATCCCTATTCTCCCTTCCGCCAGTGTAGGGTAGCTAACCGGACTCACGTCTGGTTAACCTCCTTGCCTTTCCCTTCCCTTGTTTCTTCTCCCCCCCCCCCCTCCATTTCCTCGATGTACGGGGTCCCTCCATCACATCCGTCGGTCCACAAGGGATCCCCTACCTATCCATGTATGAGAACCATAGTGCTAAGGCATCTTGACGCATGACAACTTATCCAGCACGCAGTACGCCTTTAGCTTTATGGAAAAAAAGACAGAGGTTATTTATCGGAAAACGAATAGCTTTATGAGATGCAATTTTATCCTGCACTTACAAGTTCAGGGCAGCGCATGACTTAACAATGTAAGCGCGTTGAAACTTGTCGTCACAGTAACGAGCAAATTTACACATTTTCTTAGTTTTGACTTAACGGGGCTTGCATTTTGTCGGTTTGCCTACCGAACAAATAAGCGAGCATTATTTCGAAAGAAGAACTTGCAAGGAGAGTCCTAAATGGGAGTTCCTCCCTAACAAAGCTTTCTTTCTTCATTTATCTTTTAAGTGTTTCTTTCACTCCGTTCCCTATCTCAGTTCTTAACGACGCGATCTCGTCCTCCGTATAAAGGGCAGTTTATAAAGCGCAGGCGATGCCACGGCTGGCCGGGCAGGAAGAGCCAATTAGAAGGGGGCCGGCCTCGCGAAACGCAGGCGTCTTGATTTATGCTCGGAGATATCTGGCCAGGTTTCCGATGGCCCCGAGGAAGCTCTTTTCTTTCCGTCCAGCGCAAACACGCCACGTGGAGAGAGAAGTGGGGTGGCTGGGTGAGCACACTGACTGCGTAGATATATCCCGCACTATATGGCTCCCGGCCTTACAGAGCGTAGGGATAAAAAAAAAAGGCGCCAGAGAGTGGACGCCTATCGAGCGTGCCTAAGCCCCGAAAACAAATTCTCCCCCACGGGACGCGTGCCGAAGGTCGATATAACTCTTCGACGGCTTCGCGCAGCGCGAGCTCCTTTGGTCGGCTGGTCATGCGGGTGCTCGCTGCCGTCCCGAAATCCCGTCTCCCCACGTCTTTTCTCCTTTTTTTTTTTCTCCGGATGTCTTTCTCGGACCATTGTTGCCGCCTATAGGCGACGGAAGTTGGTCGTTCCTCCGTTTATAGCGAGCACTATCAAGGAGAAAAGAAGAGAGTAGGGGAAGAGTCGAACGTGTTGTGAACAATTGATGAACGCTGTCGTTCAGGAATTAGTAATAAAATGGCTTCCAAAACGAGGATCGAGGATCTCAGAGAAGAAAGCTTGCATGTATGGTTAGGGATTAATTTGGCGTTAGAAAAAGACACAGTCGTTACAGACTAATTCGGTCAGGAAGTTCCATGTCGCATTAGGCGTTATGTTATTAAAAGCGAGCGAGCAGTGGCAGATTCACGATAACGTATGAACACCAGTATCTCCAAAAAAGTCTTTTCGCTTTTTCTTTCTCTTATTTTATTTCTTTCTCTTAAATTTTCAGCGGTCGTGGTATAGTGTACCGTGAGTTGGTCAATGTAGTATCACGGTATTTCGTTTCCGTTGTTGTAATTCTCAGTTTGCACCTTAATATTGATCCAAACCACCGTGGTAACTTAGCGAATGCGGTATCCCGCTGGTAAGGTTGTGGGCGCGGGTTCGGTTCCCATCAAGGCGTCCGCATTTCGAGGGGGAATGAAATGCAAGTACGTCCGTGAACTTAGATTTAGACGCACGTTGAATAACAACATGCGGTCGAAATTAATCCAGAGTCTTCCACTAAGGCGTGCTTCGTGATCGCGTTGTGATTTTGGTATACGTAAGACTCCAGCAATTATTACTGATCAAGTAAAAGCCTGGATTTTACTAGTTGACTTTTCTCTTACAAGCACATGCAGGCTCTTCCCTCCACTACGTCTTAGTACATAAAACAAGTTTTCTACAGAAAACGCCCGCTTTGTAGAAATCAACACCAAACTTGTCCGGTGGTTTTTAATTATCTGCCCTAATTACCCGAATTACAAAATTTCTCGGTTCAGTGCTGAAGTAATTCTTCATTTGGTGAAACCTTTCTTACTTGTTTTCATTACCAATTTTAAAGTTTAAATTACTTAACTACATGGCTTGCCAGTGTCTCTGTGACTTGACAACTTCGCCTGTTTTCTAGCATGTTATTTCATACACGTTTATTTCGAAAAGCTACAACAGTTACTTACAATTGATAGCCTGTGCTTGCTGAAAAACCTTCGCACTGCCTTCTTTTTCTTTTGTTTTTTTTTAATTTAACCAAAACGATCACCTTGGCTTCCTCTCTCACTCTCTCTCTCTCGAGTACCTGTTCAGAGAAAAACAATGAAAAAAGCAGGTAGCAGGGTTTGGTGTATACCGTGGACACTTGCGCTGGCTGGGCGATAGGAACGTGCGCCGCGTCGCCAAACCGCTCCATCACGAGGACAAACTGCGACGAGACGTGAGCGCGACACCCCCTTTGGAGAGGATGCGGCGCTACCGGACAGAGGTGGCGACTGCTGCTGGCTCCGGTCTCTTCCCTCGGTGATACACCCGCATACACCCAACAGACCGCCTGGCGCCAATCGAATGTTCTGCACGGACGAAAAGACAATAGGCGCTCTACAGTAAGCGGCCGTTCTTCCCCACTATCCGATGCCCGCAGACCCTGCGCCGAAACAAAGAAATCGATCGGCGGATTCGAACGCAGCCACCGTATATACAGGAGCCTTCGGAAGAAGAAAAGCTTCCCGCCGTTTCCTTACGGGATAGCAAGCGCCTCACAACGGCGTCCGCCGAATATGGGCTTAGGTGAAAACAAATTCGTCAGGGGTGTTTTCGTGGGCCCGTTCGCACTCCTCTTCCTCGTAGACCGAGTAAAGCCGCGTTTGCGTTGTCCTGTTCGGTTCCGTGCAGTGACTGCCAGTCCGCATCGCGTATACGAAGGAAGTGCGCGTGCGTTCGCTGCGTTGTACTCCGATTTTCATTCGTATGCAATACCGTACGTACACACGGTACGTGTGTACGCATACTTGTCTTTACTCGTCACGGCTCAAGTTGTTGGCACGAGCTAACTCCCACGTTTATCGAGGCATACAGTAGTTACACAGGGCTCGAGACTTCAAGTGCAGCCACGTCTATACGCGTTATGAGAGGTCGACGGCCGTGCCATTCCCCGCCTGTCCGTAACTGAAACGTATGCTGCACGCAAGTTCATAGCGACGGCAAAACGCGCCGCAGTCCGGACGTTCGCTGTTCGGCAAGCCGCGAAGCGCCATATAGCTTCGCCGGATTCCGGGCACGTCTCACTTCGCGCTTTGTCACGTTCGGGTGGTGGCGCCGCTCGGAAGGGGGGGATTTACAGCGCGGCAGGGTTGACTGGCGATAAAAATGCCGCGCGACGGTGGGTGGCGTGAAGCCTGCGGGAGATCGAACGCGAACTGAGAAGAAGGTTTCAGTCGCGCCTGCTGTCGGTCGAGAAAGAAATGTGCCGCGACGTCAACTTCGTTTTGCGCGGCCGCAACTCCCCCCGCCTGCACCGTGTATGGCGATCGAAGATGCATGCCGTGTTGCCACCCCCAAACCTCCCTCCTGTCCCCTCTTCCTTCTGACTCGAGTCTGGACCGTGGTTTTGAATTCCGAAACCCTATGCCAAAGTGTCACCACCGCGTTACCCGCGGCGGTCATTCGCATCTCGGCTCGCGTTTTTATTTGCCCGTCAAGAGAGCGCGCTTGTGCTATCCTGCGTGCCCGGCATCTTATTCTCTGCGCTCTGGCATCAATATCTGCCAGCGCTCGGTATATCCGAAGGTAAATGATTTCTTCTCGCGGCCTTCAAATCGACGCTGCGTGCGGCATTGGCCTTCCTTATTTCGTGGCTGACTTCTTGATTCGAGGTGTCTCCACTCTTCGCGCTTTTGCGTCAGGGCGTCGGATGCCTGCGGCTAATGGGTGCAGCGAAAAATTTATGGCACCGTGCAGGATATAGTTCCACTGGCCGAACAATCCGTGAATATAAAGTTTTCAAAGAAAAAAAAAGTTCCTAAAGCACTTTACAAATGTGGCCGTTGCAACAAGCCATCTTTAAGAGCATCAGTATCATTCCAGGAATACGCACCTGTGTTTTCGCGTGTACACGTCGTTTAGCTAAATTGATCCTTTCATTTGTTTTTGTTTTCTTTAACTAGAGAAATGAATTTATCTTTCCCATATAAACATGAATGATGCTTCTTGTATACTGAGAAAGAATTACGCAGCAATATTCTTGCTGCATTGCTAAAAAGTGCGTGTTCCTTCCTTGAATAATGAATTTCAACGGTGGCCATATAGGAAGCTTTCAAAAGTGCTCAGGATATTTCTAGCGGATTAATTAAGGTCACCTGCGGTACTATTGCTGGCTCCCGCTTATAATTAAGCGCAGCTTCAGGCTCCGATGTACGACTTGGCGTTCATTAGAGTGCTAAGGCTGTTTTGCATTCGCATAATTAATGGGGACTAACCGTACACCACCAAAGGCGCGCAGTTACGCGGGTCAAGCTTTACTGACCCGAAAGTTTGGCTGCGCATATAAAAGTGCTTGGATAATTATAGTCAATAAATTGTGTTCTTTCGCGATGATACTTTCTGGGCCCTAAATGTAGGGCGCTTCACTACCTTGCAGGAGACGCTTCCGCGGCATGCGTTACTCGTTTCCGACAAGGAGGATAAAAAAAATGCTGGTGTGGCAACGCCTGCTGAACCTTACCGCAATGGGTGAAGCCGGCGTATGCCTCTGGTTCAGCCCTAAAAGCTTGCCGAAGTGTCTAGAAACCAGTATCATTTCGAGCGTTCTTGATCTGCTAATATATTTTATAGAGTACTTGTAATATAAAAGCGTGCTGTTTTGGATTAATAAACTACCACTGACCGAGCATCAATGCCACGATGTGGCACACAACTTTTTGCGAAGTTCAAGTTTCACCCAAAAACGAGTACCACAAACAGGCACATCAAGCATTGTCTGTCTAGCAAAGATGACTACTTTAAAGGTGCTAAGAAGCGTGAGGAAAGCGCTTTTTCTTTTGTGCTATCTGGATGCTGTTAATCGATGCCTCTGGTAAGATGGCGGCCGCCGGCTTAACATTTAGGAAAACATCTCCACTCCAGCATTTTTTTTTTATCCTCCTTGGTTTCCGAGCATGTAATGAGCATGATTTGGTTAAGGTATGCCTTGCAAATATACGCATTTTCAGGTTCTATTTTATACTCCAAGAGAGACGTTATATTAAAACTGTGCCCCGCCACGGTGGTCTAGTGGCTATGGCCGTCGGCTGCTGATCCAAGGGTCGCGGGATCGAATCCCGGCCTCGGCGGATGCATTTCGATGGAAGCGAAATGTTGAGGCCAGTGTGCTGTGCGATGTCAGTGCACGTTAAAGAACCCCAGGTGGTCTAAATTTCCGGAGACCTCCTCTACGGCGTCTTTCATAATCAGAACTGGTTTTGGGACGTAAAACCCCACAAAACAACTTATTGCCTGCACTTCTATGCAGGCATCCTTAGAGACAGCGGCATGTGCGCGAAGCTGGAGCACCTTGTCGACGGACAAGGCATTGCAATATATGGCGACCCAGCGTACTCATTGCTGCGCCTAATTATGAAGCCGTATGGTGGCTTTTCACTCGCACCAGTGCAGCAGGCATTCAATCAGGCGATGAGCAGTGTCCGGCAGGCAGTGGTATGGGGATTTGGGAAAGGCGTCGCGTCTCTGCGCGAGCGTTCGCTGTACAAGTGTCAACTGTTCACGTGCTACAGACCGATTCTTGTAGCTGCGTTGGTTCTGGATAACGATACAGCGATTGATTGATTACTGGTGTTTAACGTCCCAATACCACGATTTAACGTCCCAATACCACTGGGGGGGGGGGGGGGGGGATGTCGCTCCTTCCCACCGCCGTGTGGCGTCCACACCCGCATTGCGCATGCGCATCCTCCTCCCCCTCCTCTCCTTGTCTCATCTCCTCTCCGAACGGCTTCCTCCTCTCCGAACGGCGCGCTTTGACTATAGAAACGCTCTTTCTTCAATGAAAGCTTACCAGCTCTCAAGGAACGAGAACGCGCCCTCGCCCGCGAGATACAATCGCTGACGCAGGCAGCGTTTGCTAGCGGCAAACCGATGCAAACGCGGTGTGCACGCCCCGTGCTGCTTCGCATCGCCTCATGGTCCCCTTTAGCGGGAGATGGTGTAATTTTTCTCGATTGCATGGTGATGAAGTGTTATGCCAGCAGCTAATTGTCGATTGTGTCCGTTACGAAATGGCGACGTAAGACACCGGAGAGCCGCCTTTTAGTCGGGGAGGTTTGACCATGCCTCAGACGGTTCTTCAATAACGAGCTGTAGTGCACCACGGAAGGTAGGTAGTCTGCAGCCGTCCACACTCTTAAAAATAAAGGTAGTGCAACTTACTAACCTTGAGGTAGTGAATGCTTGTCACAACATTGACTACCTAAGTGGTAACTGCAGGTAGTAAACGGCAAGGTAGTAACTTTACTACCATGTCATTTACTACCTGCAGTTACTAACTATAGGTATGGGTAGTAACCAAAGGTAGTAACTTTACTACCATGGCAATTTTTTTCGGGCTTATTATGATTCGGTTTATATTTGCTGTTTACGTTGCCATATTAGGTCGACTGTATTGCAGAAGAAAAATATCGAATAACAATGAGCGCGGTAAGGCATTGTCCGGTCATGCTGATTGGTGCTGACTAATTACATCATGTTACACCAATTAACAATCACTAATTATTTCATGTGATTAGCCCTGTGAATACGCTGCACATAGAAAAAATTGGCAGATCCCACGTGCAGTGGGAATCAAGGAAATTCGAAGCACGTATCAGGAACGTAAAATAGATTTGCATTGTTGTCTCGCTATACCGGGTTTGGTACATATAAAGTTAACGAAACGGCCGCAAGAGCACCATGACTGTGGCATGTAAACCATGCCGCTCATACACGCATGTCATGATTGTGACATTATAACCTGCCATTTACGTTCGTCATGCAGTCGCATTGCGCCATAGCAATTTTGGCATACATCCCATTAACGAAACGCGCGGCATGTAAGTCATGCCCCTCATGATATACATGTCAGGATTTTCATGTTATTACCTGTCATTTATTATCGTCATGCAGTTTTGTTGTGCCATACCAATTTTCGTATGCATCCCATTAACGAAACGGCAGTATAGCGCCAGGACCGTGACATGTAAATCATGCCGCTCATGACATGCATGTCATGATTTTCATGTTATGACCTATCATTTATGATAGTCATGCAGTCGTGTTGTGCCATAGCAATTTTGGTATACAACCCATTAACGAAACCGGCAGGAGAGCACTAAGACCATGACATGTAAATCATGCCGCTCATGACATGCATATCTTGATTTTCGTGTTATGACCTGTCATTTATGTTCGTCATGCAGTCATGTTGTGGCATGCCAATTTTCGTATACATCCCGTTAACGAAACGCGTGGCATGTAAATCATGTCGCTCTTGACATGCATGTCATGATTTTCATGTTATGACCTGTCATTCATGTTCGCCATGCAGTCATGTTGTGGCATACCAATTTTCGTATACATCCCATTAACAAAACGGCCAGGAGAGCACCAAGACCGTCGCATGTAAATCATGTCGCTCATGACATGCATATCATGATGTTCATGTTATGACCTGTCATTTATGTTCGTCACGCAATCATGTTGTGGCATACCAATTTTCGCATACATCCCATTAACGAAACGCGTGGCATGTAAATCATGTCGCTCATGACATGCATGTCATGATTTTTATGTTATGACCTGTCATTTATGTTCGCCACGCAGTCATATTGTGGCATACCAATTTTCGTATACATCCCATTAACGAAACGGCCAGGAAAGCACCAAGACCGTGGCATGTAAATCATGCCGCTCATGACATGCATGTCAGGATTTTCATCTTATGACCTGTCATTTATGTTCGCCAAGCAGTCATATTGTGGCATACCAATTTTCGTATATATCCCATTAACGGAACGGCCAGGAAAGCACCAAGACCGTGGCATGTAAATCATGCCGCTCATGACATGCATGTCATGCTTTTCATGTTATGATCTGTCATTTGTGTTCGTTATGCAGTCGTGTTGTGGCATACCAATTTTCTTATACATCCCATTAACGAAACAGCCAGTAGAGCACTAAGACCATGGCATGTAAATCATGCCGCTCATGACATGCATATCAAGATTTTCATGTAATGACCTGCCATTTATGTTCATCATGCAGTCATGTTGTGGCATACCAACTTTCGCATACATCCCATTAGCGAAACGGCCAGGAGAGCTCAAAATCGTAGGCGGCTAGATAGATAGATAGATAGATAGATAGATAGATAGATAGATAGATAGATAGATAGATAGATAGATAGATAGATAGATAGATAGATAGATAGTAGATAGATAGATAGATAGATAGATAGATAGATAGATAGATAGATAGATAGATACGCTCAAAGTCGCCGAAGTTCGCTAAGAAATGCTTCGCATTTAATATTTAGGTGACAGCTTAGAAACATGTTCGAACCAGAAACGACAGCACACACTACCGCACACAGAAGATCAAAGCTTCTACCCGATATATGTCCTAACGGCAACGTTAACCCTATATATGTCCGTACTTGAGGACGCTCGCGTTGTTCTGTTAAGCAGAAGTGGATTCGGATAAGTAATCAACGTTTGGATCAAGATTCTTGTATTTTTCTATTTTCTTATATGTATGCAGCCACGCTGCATGGGACGCTTATTCAAAGATAATCAAATCAATTATAGTTTGTCTGAATTCCGCGTACGCCTATGACAATTACAATATAATATACTACTGCCAATGGAGGTAATACATTTACTAACCTGTTACGTACACATGTAGTAACAGTTACTACCCCTGACATTTACTACCTCTAGCATACATCTAAGCTAGTAAGGGACAAATAAATGTACTAATGGGGCCAGAACGGTAGTAACTGGTTCCGTTACTAGCTTTTCTACTATCTGTATCATAGGCTGTATGTGACTTGACACTTCCCAGCTGCAATTGACATTCTCGCTGATAATACGTGATACTTCCCAGCTCTAGGATGTCGCTTCGAAGAAAGGTGAGTGAATGTACTCTTCAGTCACGAACTTGCACTTACATTGGTTAGAGCTCTACTTTTTCTGTTGTTGTTGTTGTTGTTGTTGTTGTTGTTGTTGTTGTTGTTGTTGTTGTTGTTGTTGTTGTTGTTGTTGTTGTTGTTGTTGTTGTTGTTGTTGTTGTTGTTGTTGTTGTTGTTGTTGTTGTTGTTGTTGTTGTCACTTTTTTACTTTACATTTTATTCTTTTGAATGAATCACTCGGAACTTTTGGCATCACGCAACCACAAATCCAACAGACACCGCATGCCAGTGTCCTTGGTATACAAAACCAGTGCGGAACACGTCACGAAATTAATAACGAATGACGATCGGTGTTACTTGAGTGAATTAGGAAACTTTTCTGTGATCTCGGCCGCGGCGACTGCATTTCGATGTAGGCGAAATGTCCAGGCCCGTGTGCTATGCGATGTCAGTGCACGTTAAAGAACCCCAGATGGTCGAAATCTCCGGAGACCTTCTCTACGGCGTCTCTCGTAATCAGAACTGGTTTTGGGACTTAAAACCCCACAAATAAATCAACTCTCCTCTGGCGGACCCACACTGTGGAAGACGTCACACGAATGCTTAAGGCGTACGTGCCAAAACCACAATATAATTAGGATACATGTGGGAGCGTTGGACCACCGACATGGACTCGTCTAACACGAGCCTAAATCAACGCACCTACATAGTTGTTTTGCATATCGATCCCATCGAAGTGCGGCAGCTGCAACCGGGAATCGAAGCCTCATCTTTCAACTCGGTATCTAGATACAGGGGTACACAAGGTAGACGAGACGACCAGGAGAGCACTGAGACGCAAGCGGATAGATAGATAGATAGATAGATAGATAGATAGATAGATAGATAGATAGATAGATAGATAGATAGATAGATAGATAGATAGATAGATAGATAGATAGATAGATAGATAGATATGCTTCGCAGTTTAAAAAGCTGCAGGTCGGTTTGCAGAGCACCCTATAGGCTATCGCGCACCTGCACTGAAACTAAACCGGCGCGTTTAAAACTTCTTAGCACGACTTGTTTTTATGCGCTTGCCCGAATTTTCAAACTATTATTGCACTACGTACTCAACACGTTGTGCACTATAGCTAAGCTAAGCGGAGCTTAAGGAAAAGAAAAGCAAAAAGTCTCAAAATCAGCTGTTATTAGGCCATCTGTCCCCTTTCGCCAACAGTACTATGGTTGTGCATGAGTGACTCGGCTAATTAGCAAAAGAAAAAGAACAAACAAAACTAACAATTTCTCGGCTAACGTTAGCCGGGACACCCCTGCGGGATACGCAATGCGCTTACCGCGAAACAACGCGCTAACGAGCGTCCTTACCGCCACCTCTTATCTCGGGGCCAAGGAAGCTCCGCGAGATGGCAACGAGCGAACGGAAGGCCTGCTCAGGCGGCAAACCCTGAGCCAGGCCCGGTGCTCCGCGACCGGCACCGACGCTTATGACGACGGGACAAGCGTGCGCGCGCGCGCATTAGCGTCGGCGACAAACAACCGCGGATAAAGGTCTGCCTCCTCGTAACGAGGAACCGGGCCAACCGCGAGTTCGCCGATGCGAGAATGCGAATCCCGCGCGAACAAACACGGCGGCACAGAGCGAACGAAAGACGGCCGGAATTACCTTTGTTCCAAGCCCAGCAGGCAGATTGCCCGGGAGTGTCCCCCACCCCAAGACGTGGCTCCGCCTGCTTGGGGGTAACATGCCATTGTGACCGCGATTAGGGCAATTTGCCACGCACCGGCGGAAACGAGCGCCGGCTGAGGAAACAAAAAAGAGAGAAAACAGAAGCAGGAAAAGCTAAGCCGGAGCCGGAACATTTTGTCTCACCCGTGTCCCGTTAGCTCGTCGCTTATGTACCTCTCTTTGTCTCTCTTTTTCCTCGCCTCATTCACCTGACAATACTCTCTTGGTCGTTGCCTGTACGTCGGTGTACGTCTTTGTGCCTCCGTCTCCTTTATCTACGCACACGTTTTCGCGTGTGCGATGGCTTACGTGGGCGTGTGTTCACGTATTACAACACTCCGTTTGTGCATGCATACATACGCGTCCACATGCCGAGCACACTCCCTTGCCCGAGTTCTGCGCGCAAAATAGTCAGTGCTTCATTCTCGTAGCAACTGAAAACCCAAACGACCTTCTTTTCGCGCCCGAATCAAATCTCGTGCACCCAATTGCGCCTGCTTCATCGCGGTGATGACCGAGTACGTGCTTTCGAAGGCGATGGCTTTCGCGCGGTAACGAGGCGGCGAAGCATAAGCAGTTATCCCTCATCATTGCACCCTTTCACCTCATTCTTCAACTTTGCGCACACCTTCTCCCTCTCAACCGCTTCTTCACCAGCTTCGGGGAAGAGCCGTCGGCAACACCTGCGCGTCCGTGGAGCTTCCCCTTCGTGCATTTGACAACTGCTCAGCAGACCTCCCTCTCATTCTTCGCCCATTAGCGGGACTTTTTACTCTCCCTGTCCTTCGCTAATTTCCGGCCAATATATCTGTTTCGCATTCTTTCTTACCACCACATATTATCTATCTATCTATCTATCTATCTATCTATCTATCTATCTATCTATCTGTCTGTCTGTCTGTCTGTCTGTCTGTCTGTCTGTCTGTCTGTCTGTCTGTCTGTCTCATCACAATGAATATTTCTTATGTCTAATACTTGCATCACCGTTCCCATACATTCATACGGGGTTCTTCGAACTTAGGAAAATGGAACGTGTGGCGTTTCACTACGCTTGCGAGAACGCAACTTCTGATCTAGTTTCCCGGTGGTGCGGGTTCCTGTAGCACCGAAGCGTTAAGGTATAACTCTTTGCGGAAGCGGCTCTTGACGTCTCTCTTAAGACCAGTAGACCGAAGACATCTGTACATAATCTTATGACACCCACTAGCGAGTTTATCCGGGGAGGTAAGGAAAAAGTCTGCGTGTTACCATAGTATTCTAAGTTTGCTGCAGTAGGTTGTCCAAGTGCACACACACTCGCGCGCTCTATTATAACCTCGAGGAGCTTTATTGGCGGTTTCATACTGATAGACCTGAACAAGCAATATGTTCTGTGGGCACCGCACCGACTACATGTTTCATGTATCGCCATGCTGTTCGGCGGCCAGCTGTGTGTGTGGTGTGTGTGTGTGTGTGTGTGTGTGTGTGTGTGTGTGTGTGTGTGTGTGTGTGTGTGTGTGTGTGTGTGTGTGTGTGTGTGTGTGTGTGTGTGTGTGTGTGTGTGTGTGTGTGTGTGTGTGTGTGTGTGTGTGTTTTAGGTACTATCTCAATATATAACCAATGATATGGCGACTGATATCCTCAATCTTGAGAAATGGAATGCGCAGATATGGTCGCAAGGGTGTAGGCGGATCAGTAAGTCTGGCAAACAGGCGGCGCGCGGATTTGCGATGAGCTGATATGGGGGAATCACGAGAATGAAACTCCACGCCGAAACGACAGCCTTGGCTGAGAAAACGCGCAGAGAATCCCGCCATCTTGAAAAAAAAAAGCAAGCACGATAGCAGGATGATAAAACGACAGCACGCGAAGCAACACCAGCGAAGAAAGTTCGCGGGTGCGAGTGTGTATATTGATCTGTTTGCGCAGACGTGGTGAGACTTCGGGGACGAACCGAAGATCGAAGCCACTGGCAGATCTTCAAGCTCGTCTGTCCGGTTACCACCGCTGGCTGCAGATGGCGAAGAAAGAGAGCCGAAGGGGCCCCGAATGCGGCTCACATTGCTCTGGGGGAAGCTTATAAAGAAAACAGAACCGGGGTGTCGCCTCGCGGGCCAGTTCGCGGAAGGCTCGCACCACTCACGAGAATCTCGCCCAGTGTTCCGTAATACCGTGCAGTGTTATATGAATGCTGCAGCACGCTTCAGTCGAACATAAGAGAGAGTTTGTGCGATGTTGAGCACAAAGTAACCGCAAAAACCGAGTTTTCGAGTGAAAATTCATTATCACGCGAAGATTCTAAGCGATTTCAGCCTAGCTCCTCAGCATAGTATACTGCAACATTTTTTAGTGCCGACACGTATACGCTCATGCACAAATTGCGATAATACGCGAAATTAGTCCTTCAAATCAACAACCGCAGTTATTATTCCCGCATTTTATTTAATCACGCGTTGTTGCTGCGTAATTCATGTAATACAGAGTTACCGTACTTCACAGGTATGCCAAGCGTTCGGAGTAGTTGATTAATAACTGCCGTGGCCGAACTCGTACTTGTAAAGATACACTAATATACGGCATACGATAATGAACTTGTTAGGAATGCGAAGAAAGAAGAGCGTGGAAGGCAAAATGCAACGTTTAAATGAGGGTACCCGCACATTTTCGTGAGCACAAAGAAATATATATGCGTATATGGGTAAACTGAGGGCACATTCGGCGGTGCAGTAGAACGATGGCGTATTCCCTGCAGCTGTACAATGCAGTCAAAAATTAAACACCGAAGCGCAGCACACGCGGTTACATTTCCATCTGGAAAGTACGCCATCGCACGGCTTTGCAGAAGCTCACTCGTGGCAGTGGCGCAAGCACTATTCCACATACATTGCAGTTTACTTACCGTATTTTGCCACGTTCTTTTTAATAGTGTACCCCCACTTAACATCGCAAGTAAATGAAACATCATGTCGCAAATTCACCTGCACCTCTCATAATCTGGTAGAGATCATGTAGATTTTGTTGGCCTGCTTAAGCCTGCCAGGGCCACTGTATGCAGTGTGCAACTGTATACAGTGCACGTGGCGCATCCTGCGGTAGTGTTTTTTTTTTGTTTGCTTTTCAATTAGCCCTTGTAATATATCGTATCACTGTGTTCCTTCGCAGTTTAGCTCACATTTTCTACATTATTCCGCCGTATTCAGGTCATGGCCATAGGTTTATTATTTCCCATCATTTGGCATCTGAATTCGTGAAATGTGACTGCTATAATTGTTAAAATTTTCGGTATCATTACACGAACAATCAGCTATCGAAACTGGTTCCCCGATGAGTCAGGGCAAATGCGCGAGACATTCGCAGTGGCTGCTGAAGCGTTTCAGTGTAATAAGACGACAGTGACTTCCCTCGCAGTTTCACTGAGTACCCTCACAAACGCCTTACATGCCACGTGTTGCTATAAATGAGCTTCTAACGCACGAAGACGCGGAGTCGATTGGCATTATATTTCGCAGCGGTGTAAGGTTACCCAGAGTTTACTGGATTAGCTTTGGTGTACTGCCAACTCTTACACGCACTGTGTTTCACGTGCGCACTGCAAGTGAGGCCAAAGGCCAGCGTTGCAGACTGATTCCTGTGCCGGTCATCGTCCAGGAAAGCCGTCGCAGCATTCCCTCTGCTGCACGCGTCTTACGGCGGACGCAGTGTAATACCGAGTCCGATGCCATCTGCTCCGACTGGCTCTCCCGTCCGTCCATTTATGTACAGACGTGCCCGGGACCCAACTGTGCACACAGGCGTAGGGCGAGCGTTATGGGTTTCGTTCCACCTGCACCCCTTCTCCAACACGGCTTGCGCGTCAATCGCCATCCTTTTCTTCTCGACAGCTGGGGCGACGGCACGCCATTTATAGCCTGGGGCTAAATACTGAAATTAACGACTCTGTGGTTATAAGAGGGATGTTCTTCGATTTTTTTTTCCTTTCGTTCTCTTCTTTTTTTTTTTTCTGGTGTATCGGCAGTGTATGCGAGTGAAATCATTATTCAGTATTTCCATGATCTATTTTCTCTTTCTTCTTTTTCTTTTCTTTTTAAAAAGCTTGTCCGTTATGGCAGTGCACAGTGTACTTGTTACGTGTATCTCACCTTTACTTGTTACGTGTAGTGACTCTTCATTGAGAAATCTTATAAAATATTGGACAAATCAAGTCATGGCCGCTATTCCTTCTTACAGACCTCAAAATCGGCGCCTTCCTCTGGCCCAACCCGTTGCATGATATGATCGACTACGTGACTGTCTAATACCGGCGAGAGCGGTGTTGACTAAAGTACGTTTAATACCTAAGGCAGTAATCAGAGGAAGTGCGCTATGATTGATTGAATGATTGACTGATTGATTGATATTGTGAAAACAACCACTGTGTGTGAAGACCTTCTCAGTGATAATGTACTAAATGAATGAAACGCAACAATAGCGAAGACAGATATTTCATTTAGTTAGCATTTTACGCGCAGTTAAAAAAATAATGAAAGTGTAAACACCAAATGCATTGTGTATCACTTCCCTAGTGGTCTCACGTAGAACATTAGTGCTCGCGCAGACTTAATTTACAAAGACGAATATTTGATTTATTAACAACACCACCCGCATACCGCCTGTCTGCGTCATAAAGAGGTACCTAGACGTGTTAATGTAACGCTCCATGAAAGAAAAGATATAATAACAAGAGAGAAGGCTGCTTTGTATGAGCTCATAATTGGCAGCTAATGGATTTTACTTATTTCAGCGGTCTTTGGCTTCCATGGTACATCGATGATGGTAGTGTATGGCAGTGTGACACCGGTATTAGACACTCCCGCATATACCCGATAAGATCAGCAACCCGGGGCGCGCAACAAAAATACGAGCAATAAAATATGTGTAATAATCCCACGAAACATGCATTACCGAAAACAAGCGTATTGTGGCTGCTCGGCTCATTCCCTAACGCCACCTGTGCATCTCGGAAAACTGACAGACATTTCGCCTTCCTTAAGGACATTGACTTTAACAAGATAGTCTCAGTTACCTCTATTCTCAGCTGAGCTGGTTGATGCTTACGTCTGTGAAATCAGCTGACACTTATTTAGACAGCGTGTGTGTCGACGGTGGCCTTTATTTCAAAAATGTGTGCATTGGTAGCATGCCACCTTCCTTTCCTGCTGTCGAATTCTGCGTACTGATAATTTCCCAGAGGATATCTTACTGTTACATTAAATATTGTGGTATATCCTGTGGATATTGTGACGCAGATTTATCTACTTATTTATTTACAAATACTGCTGTCTCGAAGACGGGACATAGCAAGAGTGGGTACGTCGGTTAGTAGATGAAACAAAATACAATGCATTTTACAACTATCACGAAATGTGGTTATCATAATCGTCTGCTGGAGAGACATGCTACATAGAGGCATGCAATGCAACCAAGATTCCTCCAGGAATCATCAAAAAGGCTTGGCCTTTTCTTTCTCTCTAGTACTTGGGTGAAAATAAACGAAGTAATCGAAATGGCACCGAAGCAGTAGGGAAATACTGTGGGGCGACCGAGCACCGAGAAGATCATCGAGGAGGCACCCCCGCTCACGCGTGCTCTCCGAGCACCGTCCTCGCTGCTGTGCCCCCCCACCCCGATGACAAACGAGGTCCCGGGCCACCACCACCAGCGTCGTTGGCCGAAGCGAAGACGTCCTCTGCGGCGGCGGCGGCGAAGGAACGGCGCGAGCAGTATCCCGGGTGCGAAGCGCCATGAAAAATGCGCGGTGAGCCGTGGGCCCGACGGGTCGTTAAGCGATGCCACGCTGGCCCCGCGGGTCCCGCATCTGGTCCCGCGCTCTGGAATTGCGATGGCTGTCTGGCGCTGGTCTTCGTGGCGATGGTATAGCTGGCGGCTGCACAAAGAACCGTCGTCCAGCGACGCGAACTCTGATGGAAATACGTCGAAAACGGTTGCCGCGTCGCGGACCAACCGACCGCCCGCCCGGCGAATAAATTTTCTCGGTCGGAGATGGAAAGGGCTGCGCTGAAGGATGCCAGATAATGGTGTATAAGGACGCTGGGTGAAGAGTGGGTAAGAAGAGGGCGGCTAAGAGAGGGCCGAGCTGGCTGATTGAAAGTGTCTACGGGCAGAAGCAGTCGGCTGCTGATAGTGTGGTTGCGGCTGAACGCGCGGTATATATACATGCCGAATAGCTCGCGAGATTATACCGCAGGGGATTAGCTTGTGGCTTCAGCTCGGCGTATCTCTCGTTGCGCGTGGTTTTTCTTACGACGCCAGGCTGCGTTGTAAACCGTACCCGGCACGTGGCAATATAGAGAACATCCAATAAAACAGAGCACAGTGAAAAGGGGTAAAAAAACAGTGTGCTTTGTTTAGGCGCGCCACTGATGCTCAGCCGAGTATGCTGGAATTAACGCCATGTTTTCTTGCCGTACTCGTGGTGAAGAATTATGGCAACTGCAACGGGAACTGGTCTCCGGTGGTGCCTTCATTGTGTCACAACAAGGCGCTAATGAGTGGCATGTGTGTTGTTATCTCCCGGCAGCGTAAACTACGCTAATGAGGCCATAAAATGTCAGCTGGTGTCTTCGTTCTGAAGTGCTTCCTTGCTCCAACTCTGGTAACGTACAGTGCTGAAGGTTGGAGTGAACGCCGCGTCCTGGAATTTCTACACATCGGTTCGAGCTGACTGCCTCATAAACAAGCTATTGGCGGCTGACGTAGTGTGCCCTTACTTCCCGCTGTTCTTTTAGTGCAGTGGGCTGAACTTGGAACATTGGTGAGAGTGAGTGAGTGAGTGAGTGAGTGAGTGAGTGAGTGAGTGAGTGAGTGAGTGAGTGAGTGAGTGAGTGAGTGAGTGAGTGAGTGAGTGAGTGAGTGAGTGAGTGAGTGAGTGAGTGAGTGAGTGAGTGAGTGAGTGAGTGCAATCGATCAGTCGACTGAGCGATCACAATTATTTGCATTACCGAGCATGTAACATTGCACTAAAATGAAAGAGAGCTCTAATAACGACCATGATTGAAGCGGTTGAAAATTGCAATATTTCAAAAAATAGGACTATGAAGTGTTCTGCTCTGTGACTCGTCAATGATAAAAAATATCATTGACCTGTAAGTCGCACTCAAAATTACACATCGTCCAAAAACGCACTTCTGAGTAGGGCTTCCACGGAACCTTCGTAAACATTGTAAGCGTTTCACGCAGGCTGTCAACTTACATATTATGTTTGTCAGCTTCGGGCCAGCTTGAAAAAGGATTGCAATTTGTGTTTTTGGTGCTGAGGCGGGTACCAGCAAACGTCGCACTTTGATTGTTTTAAATTGTATTAAATGTGGATATCTATCTATCTATCTATCTATCTATCTATCTATCTATCTATCTATCTATCTATCTATCTATCTATCTCATAACGCACGAATGAGCTACTTCAAGTTTTCGTTTGTACCTCGAAGACCAACCAGCGCATGCATCTTCGAGGTAGTCAAACAATCCATACATACTTTCGAAGCAGAGAGCCAAAACAACGTGTAAGGTCACCGTCGAGAGCTCGCGTGATGACTTTGACGAACGTGCGGGGCATATCTCATCAGTTCTCGCGAAGGCAACTTATTCCGTCGACTTCCTCGCTTCCAGTCGCGAGCGCCGCGCAGCGATGGTTTTACATACGGTTCCTCTCTGTACGACAAGTTCGAGCGAAAAAAAAAAAAGAGAAAGGAAGAGAGAAAGAAACTTGAAGAAACGATTCAGACGGCCCGTCTTCTAACGACCTTCATTTAAAACGGCACGTATAGGAAAGCGAGGAGCGTAGAAACAGTTTTTCGTTTCTTTAATATTTATGTTTTCCTCCTTTCCTCTACGCTTCTCTCCTCTCAGTCCCGTACTTTTTTTTTTTTTGCTGTTGTTTGATGATACGTGGTGCTTCAGCGGAAAATTCGAAGAGCCTGCTTCGCTTCCGCAGAGCGATCTTCATTTTTGCTCCCGAGTACTTTTCGTTTAACAGTTCCGCTTTCGCCCGTTCCTCCTCACGCGTTTCTTCTTTTTCCCTTTTTTCCCGCTTCGAACGGAAGCCGAGCGAGACGGAACTGCGGTGCGGGGAGGAGGACAGAACCCGGCGAATTCTCTTTGCACGAACGTGAGCTCTTCCGACGTCGAGCGTACAGCCTTTCGGCGGCGCGCTGGCCTCTTTCGAATTCATGGCCCACGTCGGCGTAACTTGCTCCCGTGGTCCCTCTCATCCCGTTTCTACACCGAAAAAATAGGCGCTCTCCGAAGACGGCAGGCAGGACGACCGACCGTGCTGTAGCTGCTGCCTCGAGACTCCCGATGCGGAAATTCGCTATCCGGTGTTCTAGAAAAAGAGAACGAGAAAGACCGAGCGCGTGAAACCAGCAATACTGTCTCTCTACGCTCATTCTTATGCACCACCTTTGCGTTTCTTGCTGGTTATCCTTTCTTTGTACGCAGTTTGACTACTCTGCTGTCCTTCAGGTGCTGCCTATTTGTGTGTGTGTGTGTCTGCCTGTAGGCGTAAAACAAACGGAATAGTAACGACATCAGAACTTCCACTGGGGGCAAAAAAAAAATACAAACTACGAGCTGGAGGTTCTACAAAAGTCAAGAGCTTCGCCTTGGTGGTGCTACACCGGTAAAAAGCGAATCGTGTTTTCTCAGAATGCGGGGGTCTTTGCAAACAAACACAGATCGTGCAAATCGAATGCCGGAAATACAGTGTTCGAAAGGATGACCTTTTATTTGTCGTCACCTGCAGGCTCCTTGTCTCCTGCAGCTCTCTTCTTCTCCACGTTCGACTTCACGAATATTTTTTTCTGATCTTTTAGTTAAATTCTTCTGCAGTTGAGAACGAGAATCGACGATTAGGAATGCACTCCCCTACAAGCGCCTGCCCCTTCACTGAGGATGGTGTGTATTTATGTCGGCGTAGTCGAAGGCTTACTTCTTCAGGCAAGGGATGCTTTGATTATTGAAGTAGTCTCGCACACGGCTTTTTTTTTTTTCTGCGGACCAACCACAGTCGCCAGAATAATGTCGTTAACGCCCATAATGGAGAATAACTTTCAGAAAAAGATGACGACGGCATTCAGTAATAAGCAACCATTGCAATTTAAGTATGGCAATGTTGAAGGAGAAAAAGTAGATAGCATTTAATGCGTGGAAAGGAGGAGAGGTCGGCCTGGAGAGTGAGTGTCTGGCCTTCTACTCCTCACAGGGGCAAGGGGAAAAGGGATAGACAGAGATAGCAATGCTGAACATACACTAGAAAACGTCCAAGAGTTCATGTACCTTGGTGTTGTTTTTTCTACAAGCTTAAAGTGGCACAAACACATTGACATTGACCTTATTTGCGCGCAATCTTTTAAAAGTTAGGTTACTTAAGAAGAACCTTAAATGGAGCCACCAAAGAATGCAACCTAACAGTCTATAGATGGACAGGCCTCTTCTTAAATACTCGTCTCTTCTCTGGTCATCTCATCTTGCAAATGACAAAGATAAGCTCGGGTCCGTCTGGCGTAAAGCGATCAGATTCATATTCGTACGTTGCGACCGGAGCTTTTCTCATTCAGAGCCTCACCATCTTCTATCGCTGAGTTACTTAGAACATTGGCGAACGTGCGATCGGCTTATCATGTTCAGGAGATTGTGCGCAAATCTGTTTGTACGGCTACCTCCATTGCTTTCACTGGTCATACTGGCCATGTGACCCGCCCCGATCTGGTCCCTTGAATATTGTACCAGTCCGACCTTTCATTGATCGTTACAATATTTTTCCCCGTACCCAGTTGGCACTTGGAATAAATTTGACAGTTCTTTGCAATGACTACTACATGCACCGTTTGTAAAACAAGGGTTGCTCAGTAATGTGTTTTGATGTTTTCGCTCTTCGCTGTCTTTATTTTCTTTCCGCATGTTTATTGTAGCCACCACTATATCTCTCAAATTGTGGCAGCAAATTAAGTAAAATAAATAAATAAATAAATAAGGGGCGATTTATCAAGAATGACGGAGGAGCAGACGGAGGGCAATTGACGTGATGGAGATATTACTGGCGAAAGGGACCAGCCAATCGCAAACAGTGGTTAAGAACAAAATATTCGTGTATCTCTGCCCCTTTCTTCGCCGAGCGCTCTCTGGAAACAGTGCGCCCCTATCGAAAAAAAAAAATAAGAAGAAGAAAAGAAGAGGAGGACGTTGACAGGACTCCAAAATGTTTCCGACTCCGCCAAACTGATTTGACGTGCCCGTCAGTCACCCTCGCCTAGCGGGCAAACCCATACGATAAACGCGGCCGCGGCGCCCCCTGTCGCTACTTTTACTATTGCATAAAAGTGCATCAGAAGGCGTCTCGCAACTCGGTTTGCTTGTTTGCCCGCTGCAGGAGAGAACCCATAGCACTACGAAAGGCTCGGTACTGTTGCTGCTCGCCCTTCCATCCTGCCTCGTGAATGGTAGCGCTGAAAAGTTTGGCAGCCTTTATCTAGCGAGAGACGCAATTTCGCCGCGCTTAATCTTTCTATTATATTTTTTTACTCCTCTCAAATGTTATCCCCTCCATTTTACCGCTTGCCGAGGAAAAGTGCGGGGGCCTCATTTTTTATGCCTCTTCGGACATCCGTGATCCCAAGGTCAGAAAAACTCATCTCTTGTATTTAAAAAAAAAAAACGAATAAATCTAAGGCAAGGGTTCAGATATAAGAACAACAACAAATGATTTAAGGCGAGAAAGCAATTTTTTTTCCGCGGTCCTGACACACGCTTTAGGGTAATCAGAATGTATAAGTCGAGAAATAAGGGAAAGCAAAAAAAAAATGAAAAGCTAGAAATTTCCTGGCTTATCCGCATCTCTTTCGGTGGCGCGCTTCCGGTCGTTAATAACGCTCCTTAAGTCATGACGTCACCGGCGGCCGATGGTGGATAGCCTGGAGCGTGCCACGTCATCAGGTGCCCTCGCAGGCAGGCGTGAAAAATGCGTCCGCCCGGGGAGCAATTAATCACGCGCCCATCTAACCGAGCGCTGCCTCGGCAACTGCCGCTAACGTTTCTTGAGCGCGTCCGTCAAGCTGCACGCGCGCGTGTGTGTGTATAAAGCGCCGTAGCATGCTGCGTAGACATCCGGGCTCCTTGGCCCTGGCGTCCCGGGCGCGCTGTGCATATAGGCGAGGGTCGACGGTGCTGTCGCTGGTAAAGTCTTTCAATCAGGGAGGAATTTAGAGGATACTGGATCACAGGAGGTTGGTGATACACGCGGCTATCTGGCGGCGTGCCGTTAATGAATGAAAATGCGCCGATGCAATTGCCGCAAGAAAGTTTGGGCGGGAATTATGGATTCAAGCTTGTGGATGGGAGCGCAAGAAAACGAGCGGAGACACTGAGGTTTGTAAAATGGGTGTGGGGCGTGAGTATATTCTGTCGTTTTCATTGCTGCTTCCAAAGTACGCGTCCATTCCAATTAGCCCGCCTTTCCAACTAAAAAAAAAACAAAAAGAAACAAATAATACCCAATACTAAAGGTGCCTATTCCCTCTTTGAGAATGCATATTTTACGGGTCTGCAATAATTCGCGACGCTTATATATAGTTCAGACTGAAATGTATCCCTAATCATTGCACGGGGAAAGAATAGCAGCAGTAATCGTCTAACAATGATTGCCACAATCAGTGGGTGTGACGTTGTCTTCGATGAAGTGTTTCGCAAAGTGTTTCTCTGCACCCACGCATGACTGAACGGTAACTCAGTGATAACCGGTATGCCAAAACGCTCCAAGCGTCTCAACCTGATGGTGCGCACACGAACGAGGGAAACAACAAATAATTTTGCTGATCATTAAACTGTTTGCTCACGGTGTGGTGCCTATTCCGGAGTCCCATATGAAGCCAGCAACAATCTCCCCCCGCGCAGTCTTGTATTTCTGACCATCAGCACCCGCAAGATTTTCACAGCGGAGCTGCTCGAAGTCGACACGGCGCTGTACGGCGGATCTCGTTGTCATGCAAGAGGCAAGAGAGCACCCGCTCTTGCCCTCGACCCACCATGCCTACTGCCTTGCTGGGCTACTTTTGCCCTCACCCCACTGCCACATGAGAGTGACTGTGCGAATGCCAACTGTGCCACAAGGTGTAGAAAATCTTCTAGAAAGAAAGTACATAAGCGCATGATGAAGGATCAGCTGCGGTCAAGAGGCAAGCATGAATGGTGCTACGACTAGCATAACGGATACGTCGTCACATCGATAACTTGACGCCATTGCATATCAGGTCAGGATTAACGATGATGACTATTACTGTGGTTCGGTTCAGGAAAGGGCGCTAATTTCTACAGTCCATGTAGGGAGCACGGCTAAGCGTCCGACGGGCTAGGAGAAAGGGAATGAAAGAGATAGGAAGGTGAACGCCGTAGTGGAGGGTTCGGGAAATTTCGATCACCTGGGGTTCTTTAACGTGCACTGACAAGGCAGAGAAGACGGTCCTCGGGCATTTTAAAATGTGACATTAAAAGAACGGTATCGCTGCTCCGCCGGTTTTCACAATGAGGAACTGACTTGCACTATTCTTCTTGTAAACCATCGGTGCTCTGGAAACCATGGCAACCATCTAAACTGGCGTGCTTGCGTGCGGGACATTTTAACGCGAAAATGTTTTATGCAGGTTTTACCAAGAAATCACTGGCGCATTCCCGTTACGGAAGTGGAAGTCTGAAAAAAGGAACACACATTTACAATGCAAAAAGTAGCACCCGCTCGGACTCGAACCCACAGTCACCCGGGATGCGACGATAAGAGCTCTCCACCGATCGCGCCATACCCCCACAGTGGAGACTCAGGGCACAGACGGGCCTGATATCTTCGCTACACCTCTTACTATTTGCATCTAACTGATGTCCGGTTAAAGCAAAGGTGTTTAGCAAGCACAATTACTCTTAAATTAACGTCGCTTTCCTTTTACTGCCCTCTTCATTCACAGTGGTGGTATCACCATCTATGAACGATGGAGCGAAGCAGATCGCCAGTGCTAACGAGCGCAGGCAGTTAGCGCTTCCGTAGTCTCAGCGTCTCGATCGCAGCGCTTTGTCGGCGAGTTGCTTGGGCAATATAGTAGAACCACGGCCGCTAGAAAACTTGTCTTGTGTGGTCAGTTGTGTTTCGACGCCCTCTGTTCCACAAACTCAAAGATGGCCATGAACAAGCAAATGATGCTCCTTTCGCTGAAGCGGACTGTGTTCACAAAACTGCCCCTGACAACCCATTCAGTTTCGCTTGCACAATTTCACAGTTTGGGAACACCCCTAGTTTATGGCAGGGAGAGAGAGAGAGAAACAAGGGAAGGGAAAGGCAGGGAGGTTAGCAAGACGTGCGTCCGGTTTGCTACCCTACACTGAGGAAGGGGGAATAGGGATACAAAGAGGTAGAGAAGAGAGAAAGGAAGTGTGTCGCCTCATCCGAGTGTGCACATTGTCAGTCTTTGGCGGTTGTCAACAGAATGTAGGGCTCTGGCGCGTCTAATGCAGTGCTTTCGGAAAAATGTGAGCCGTTCGAGAAGTTTCGCTTGTCTATAACAGTTGAGGATCCCTGCGCAGCGTCGAGGTGCCGCTGATGTCTACTTGCAACAGGTTCACATGTCTAGAGCACCCAATCCGTCTCCCGACCCAAGATTCACGAGACTGCCAGTTACTCATTCCACAGCTTCGCGAACACCGGTTTCACTTTCGTGTCATAGGGATTCCTATGACAGAGGAATCAGCCACCTTTTTATATATATATATATATATATATATGCTGTGTTCCGCCTAAAGAAGTGGGCGCCTGTGAGGTTGTGGTTAGGTCACCATGATTGTTTCTGGGCGTCCAGAGTACAAGTTCCGCCATCGGAATGTCTTGGCTGCCGTTTTTATTATGTAGACTTATTTTATTTACAGTGTGACCAACTTAAAGGGAACACTAAAAGGAAGCTGTGCTTGTGCGCAATGAAGTAGCATGTGCCGCAAAGGGCCAAAACTACTTACCTGCTCCAAGTGACTGTGTCCCTGAGAGAGTTTTCTCTGCAGTCATTCTCGGCCCTGAACGCCTGGACGTTAGAGGTGCCACTATAGTTGGCGGAGTTATAATTGTCTCGAGAGGTAGTCATACCGAGTGTGAAATTGGAGAGACAGGTCCAGACGGTGACGATGGGCATGCGCGCCCGATTTCCCAGGTAAATAACTCATACTAGCCGGCGTACATAGGCTGCGTCTTTCTTTCCGATTGACAGTCATTAACATGGGTACAGTTTGCATCCTTCATACCGACGCCAGTTCTCTTCTCTTGCCTTCATTCTGCGTATTATTATTATTATTATTATTATTATTATTATTATTATTATTATTATTTGTTGTTGTTGTTGTTGTTGTTGTTGTTGTTGTTGTTGTTGTTGTTGTTGTTGTTGTTGTTGTTGTTGTTGTTGTTGTTGTTGTTGTTGTTGTTGTTGGCGGTGGTGGTGGTAATGGTTTTATCCCAGCGTAATATTACAGGGAATTATGTCAGCCCTAACAAAGGCATTGAAGGCTTGAGCAGTAAAGCCAAACAGGCAGCTGTTAACATAACATGTAAAGGCCCAGTCTTCAATTTGTTGGCACCTTTTTGCCTTCGGCGCTGAGGGAACAAGGATGAAGGAAGGAAGTCTGACTGGCTGTTCTGCACTGGGAAAAGAGGAGGATAAGATTGAGAGGAGAGAGAGAGAACAAGAAAGCGAAGACCAACAAGGAGGAAGGAAGGAAACAAAAAGGCAGGGAGGTTAACCAGAAAGCGTCCGGTTGGCTACCCTGCACTGGGGATTAAGATAGGGGAACAGAAAGATCAAAGAGCGATAGAAAAAAGTGGCCAGGGATGGCAGATAATGCGCCTGAGAAGACGAGCAAAGTGTCGCAATGAATCTACGGGCTACATAATGTATGTTTTAATCGTTTACGCTCCTTCTATGAAGATCCCCGCCATACCTTAGGAGGATGGATAGATAAGGAGCTTTACTGAGCTCCTGAAAGAATCCGCCCCTGTCTTGAAGCAAAAAAAAAAAAAAGGAATGGTGTGAACGTTGCGAACACTGGTTAAACAGTGTAGCTGGTTCAATCTACTTGTGTTGCTTCTTACTATCACTATCATAGCACTGGGCTGGGGGCGAGGATGGCGTTAGTGGGTCTAGAAAAAGCGGGGGTCCGCTTTTTTCCTCTACGTAACCCGAGACTTTTCTTTATTTCTCTATTTATTTCTCTTTCTTCGCTATGACTATCTTGTACCAATCACTGTCACCTAGCAGTGGGCTAAGGGCAAGGGTAGAGGGTCCGCTTTCGTCTTCTGCGCAACCCGAGACTGTTCTTTCTTTCTTTCTCTTTTCATTTATACATTTATTTCCTTTCTTTCTTCTTTTCTTTTTCTCTTCCTATATTCTCCTTCGCACAATCGCTATCATGCGTCACGGTGCTAACTGGGCCAAGTGAACGAGCGCGTCCGCTTATTTCTTCTGCCTCACAGTCCCTCGGCTTTGCTGCGAACGTCGCTGCCCACGGACCAAACTCGACTTTCACAGCTCCGCTGCAAACAGACAAAAGAAGTCGTTATTATTGCTGGTCAGCACAGTCATACGTCACAGGCTCAACTTTTCCAACATTGCGTAACACTCTACAACGTGAATGTTCCTTCGCTTATTCGCCTGATATGCGCAGATCGTATCGTTTACTAGCAGGCAGGCGTCATATCTTGTTTTAACCATTCCAGTCTAGCGAACTCTATGATAAGGTAAATGCGAGTAGGATGCCTACTTAAATATAGGAGACGCCTTTACTGCAGTTTCTAGTGATTTATGGACGTTTCACATAGAGCAAACACAAATGCATCTTAATCTCAGGGGAAACAATCCCGACCGCGGAAGTCGCATTTCTGATGAAGACGAGAATGCTGGAGGCCCGCGTGCTTTGCGATGTCGGTGAGCGTTAAAGGACCCCAGGTGGTCGAAATTTTCGGAGCCCTCCACTACGGCGTCTCTCATAATCATAGCATAGTTTTGGGACGCTAAACCTCAGAAATATTTTTCACTACTAACCTTAAGGACCATTTCAATGATTGCTTTCACTGGGCATTCCACGGAGACAACTGTGGTAATTATAATAAAGATTATCTCGTGAACTTTATAATGTCCCCCTGATTACCCCTTCCCCATCTTCGCTTCTTCCTCGTTATGAGCCGCGCTGATCGCCTAAAAGTATTACCATGTCGTCAGCGTAGTAATCCGCCGAAACTCCTCACTAGAGGGAGAAATTATACTCGCAGCCTGATTTCCTGCGCTGCGTGTGCTCCTTTAATCTGTTGTACCCCGAGCCCGTCAGTTCGCTTTCGGTATATGATTAGGTCCCGCTAGAACGACGTGCAGACAAAAGCTCTATAATCACGCATTACTCCTCATTTTCCCTTATTTTTCCCCATAAGTACGTGCCCCGTGACGAATGAGATGACCGAGACATAATCACGTGCCCGCCTAACCAACACGCGTTCACAGAAGCTCGAAAGGCTATAGGGAGATTTCAAAAAGAAGACTCGCGTCAGTGCGTCAGCGTTAACGCGTGGTACCCAGATTCGAACAAGACAGCAAGGAAAAGAAGAGCATGATGCCTTCAGTGCGGGGGTTGCGTAGCGACCGTGCGCCCGACTATGCGGGTGGAAGGGGGGGGGGGGGGGGGATGAAGGGGGCCAGCAGCTTTTTCTACAGGCCATCCTGAAAATCAGTCGGCGCCCCCATGTTTTCTGGCTAAACCTTTTTCTCTCCCCGTCACGCCAATTTGGCACGCTTCAATTAAGCATCCAAAGTCGACCGAGATTGCA
This sequence comes from Hyalomma asiaticum, assembly GCA_013339685.2. NCBI lineage: Eukaryota > Metazoa > Arthropoda > Arachnida > Ixodida > Ixodidae > Hyalomma > Hyalomma asiaticum. The sequence continues at coordinate 106,274,469 of CM023482.1, read as the reverse complement.
TGCGCCCATCAATGGCGGTGTTTTGCGAAGCCGGTCCTCTTTTCTGCGGGGGCTTTAAAACCCATCCAAACAAACCGTCCTCTCATCCGTCTGAGAACCACGCAGATGCAAAAAAAATAAAAACAGTCCCCCTTCCTCCTCCCCCCCCCTTGTGCCTCGCCTCGTTGTGCGTCTCTTCTGCGTGCTCTCCAGTGATGATTCGTCACAGGGGAATCATCTGAAAACACTGGCTACGCCTCCCCCTCCACTGCCCGCTTCTCCCGCTCCAGTGCTACGTCATTCTTCTATACACGCACTATTCTTTCATCTGCCCTCCCCCCCCCCCTCTCCCCACCCCCTCGCTTTTCTTCTTGGTTTTCTATTCCTCTACTTAGGTTCCAAGTTGCCCACCCTGTGTTTGCGTCCGTGCGAAATCTGCATAGGCTACCCCGCACAAAGCGAGCTCGCCGGGCTTTGTTGTCCTCCGCGGCGGGAATGATTTATATCTTCGCCGGAGCGGAGGTGCTCTCACTTTTACAATGAGGGCATAATTATACCGCGCACGCGACGCTGGAGAGCGTGGTAAATCGCGAGAAACTAAGCTGCAAACATACAGTGAATTATACGCCGATCCACATCAGCGTAAAAAGTAAATCCTAACCGGTTTGAAGTAGGCCTGTGAACGACGAACGCGAGCTTAGGGGAAAATTACCTATTCCATAAAAGATTACTAGGCAGAGATGATGTTGTAATGCGCTGTGCATTGTGCGGCGGTTTGGACTATTGTCTATTTTAATTTGCAACGAGAGATTGAGTTGTTTTGATAGAGGGAGTATTCTTTTATGAGTAATAACCGCGTACAGGTGGCGTCGCTACTACAAATTAAACATACTTCTTGAACCATGCCATGAAGACAGCACTCTCGCGTTCATGCCCGCGTGCGAGAACTTCAACTACAGTTATTCACTAAACAGTATTTCAAAACGTGACGGGCACCCACCGTGGTGGAAGTTGCTAAACCCGAGGTCGTGGGATCGGACCCCTGTCACAGCGGCCATATTTAGATTAACCCGAAATGTAAAAAGAAACACACCCGTTCACTTATGTCTAACTATCTAGTTTCTGGGGTTTTACGTCCCAAAACCACGATATGATCATGGGAGACGCCGTATAGTGATGGTGTCCGAAAACTTCGACCACCGGGTGTTCTTTAACGTGCACTGACTTCGCACGGTGCGCGGGATTCGAGCATTTCGACTCCATCTAAATGCAGCCGCCACGGCCGGGTTTCCATACCGCAACCTTCGGTTCAGCCGCCGACTGCCATAGTCACTAGAGCACCACGGCGGTTGAGGTGGCCAAAATACTCAGGAACCCTCCGCTGCATCATAATTATGATTATAATTATGAGCTTGCATCATAATTATGCCGTGGTTTTGGCACGTGGAAGCCCAGGAATTGGTAAAAGGAGGTGCTTGCCAAACAGCGTTTACTGTAATAGGTGAGCGGAAATATGAGCATCAGTGTTTGGGTATTTGGCTTGTTTTGCGTTCGCCCACTGTGGGTGGAGTTTACGCGAAGATGCGGTCACAGTGGCAGATAGAGGACAAATAAGGATGTGTTGACGGAATAGCAAGCTTGAGCACATAATATTCCATTATTTATATAGAGTCCTGATGTTTTGAAACTACTAAATGTTCGCGTTCTTCTTTCGATATGTACAACTTAAAACGTTGCCAAGGCAGCGTGCTGGCGATACCAAGGAATTTCGCGTTGCTCACTAGTATTTATTCTACGATCAACAAGGAATTGCAGAGCGCGCACTCGAAAACAACGACGCGAATGAATATTTGCGGGATGCTAGAATGACGTTAGGCAACTGGGGAACGATCGAGTTGCTTTCGGCAGTTGGGCGTGGAAAATTCTCAGGACTGTAAGCATCGATATCTCTTTTGGTGTTCGCCTCATCTTGCTTTCTTCCTCATCTACTTTCCCGTCAGCGGCATCGCATCTCCATAGCTTCATTGCTCTTACCTATTTTTTTTTTTAACAGTGTAGCTGTTAGACTAGGCGAAAGTCCTTGAAGCGTTAGCAAAAAAATGTGATCGTGACATCAGAGCGCGTGAGGTTCTTCTATGCAGTGCCAAGTGTGCGGCAATTGCACGCGCACGTTTTCCTTGCGCTGATGCCCTCAGCCTAACGTGCACTGACATCGCACAGTACACGACCCGCGGCGGTCGCATTTTCGATGGAGGCGAAAATGCCGGAGGCCCGTGTACTGTGCGATGGCAGTGCACGTTAAAGAACCCCAGGTGGTCTAAATTTCCGGAGCCCTCCACTACGGCCTTTCTCTCCTCTCTATCTCTTTCACTCCCTTTCCCCCACCCCCACGGACACTTAGCCGTGCTCCCTACATGGGCTGCAGTAATTAGCGTCTTTTACTAACAGAGCCCCAATCATCATCATCATCATCATCATCCTCAGCCCAACGCGGGATTGCGGCACAGAAAGCGAGTGTGCGCCAACAGCTCCTAACACAGCACAGTCATGCGTAGTATAGTATGGCAAGGAGCTGGGGAAGGGAAGTGAGGAAGAGTCATCTGAGGATGAGAACAGAAAGGAGATGGGGAGATGGTAAAGCATGGAAAACCCTTGTATAGCATAGCTTGTGTGCCATAGAAAGTGGTTACATGCCGAGCAGTACTTAGCGTATCATAACATTGCATCAGTGGTGGAAAAACAAAGTGAGGGTGAGGGGGTGTGATCTGATGGTAAGGATGGAAGAAAGGAGGAGACAGTGCAGTATATATTAATGGACAGAGAAAGGAAGGTTACACAGAGAGAGGAATGGGGAAGGAGAAGCAGATGCGGAAGAAGGTGAAGACAGGCCGGTGCATGAAAGAAAAAGAAAATAAACCCGCATGAATAAACAAAATCGGTGCTCGCAAGGTCGTGGCGCTCCTTCGCCAGCTACCTTGCTTACTCGTATTGCGCTGGCGTGGAACGGCGTGGAAATGGCGATTTTTTTTTCTTTCATTTGTCCAGCTACTTACGCGTCCAACTATCGTCACATACAGCTTTATAAACAACTCTAGCGGTGCCTACGAATCCTCCTTTCATGACGTATTTCGATTTTTTTTTTCATTGACGCGTACAATAGCTACTGCAGCGACGAAACACTTGCGGAAACATTTTTCATTTTGGAAACGTTAGCTTGAGTCGCAGCTATTCCACAACATTGTACGTACTGGCGAAAAAAAAAAGAGAGAGAATCGTTATCGGGAAATAAGCGTGGTGTTAGGCACGCTTATTCCCGATAACACGAAAGTATTAAAGAAGTCTGCCACACTCACGTGTCACACGCACGTCATTTTCGGCACGGAGATGGCGCAGTAAAATGTGCGGGTCTAATTAACAAAGGAAAACTTACCCGTAAAATCTTTGTGGACGCGCTCGCAGTTTGTGGGAATAATCACCCGTACCGCGACGAAGGGCTCCGCGCTCTACCGACTGCGCTATTCAATCACATGTTTACAGGTGTACGAACATGCCTCATATATTCTTTCTTGCCAACGTTTCTCCCCTCTCCCTCGACGCGCAAGTTCGCCTGTGCATCTGGCACAGTACCGCCCTAAATACACGCGTCATCTAGGAGCGGTGAAACGAAGTCCGCAGCGTAGCGCTAACCAGAACCTTGTTCGCTTTGGTAGTCTCAACGCAGCAAAGACTCGCAGTGATTGCATTGACAACGTTCGTAGGCGCTTTTTCTTTAGCGTCGTATAAGCGTGTGGTGCCCCAGTGCCAGCGTAGCGCAGCTCCCACGTGCATGAGCGGCGTCTGTCCGCCAGCTACTGCTTCGAGTATGACGGAGTCGACTAAGAAAACTGCTGCACTAAGCACCGCAGAAAGGCAATGACGTTGACGGGTCAATGCTGAGGAAGTGGACACGTGCTGATTCCCTTGTCCAGGTGTTACGTAAACTACTTCGGTAACAACGAGGGATTGGTCGTGGTCACGGACGTTAGTCGTCGGAGTGGAGGAGATGTCCCATTAGACGTCAACTTGGGCGAATGCACGTCGAATGGTGCCATACCAGCGAAACACTTCTATATAGTGATGTGCAGGTTCATCTCGAAGGCACAATAGTCATTGAACTGTTTCAGTGAAGACACATTATGCTTTCGTGTAATAGCGATCCCTATGACAGAGGTATCAGCTACATCTTTTTGAAGTTAAGATGGCTGCAGCCGCATTTGCTTGGATTCATGTTCGCCATCATCACCGTAGCACGTCCCCATTCTGTCCTGCCATGCGCGAGCTGACTCCATTCCAATACTTGATTGTTATTAAGAATCCCTTAAGGAAATATTCAGATGGCCTGGACACCGTAGCCAAATTGCATCCTCTACTACGTCCTGCGAGTATATTTCGCCCACAAAAGGAAGACTGTCGAAAACGCGCAATTAGAACAGGCGCGTTTCCCACAATGCCCTAGTGGCGTCTCCAATTTCCGAAGCCCCATTCGCACCTCACTCTGGAGTCTTCGATATCCCATTATTCCTTATTCTTTCCGCGCGCAGAACGGCAGCAGTCGGAAGTTCGCGAAGCAAAAGTGACAGTACAGGGATAGAGAAATAGCATAACATGGCTCCCGTGTGTGTGTCAGCGAACTCACTGTGCTTGTCGCCAAAAGTAAAGATGAAAAAAAAATGAGGGGGGAGGGTGTGGGGTGTAGTCTAGCGGGAAGCGCACCAGTTGGAGGCTGGGTCGCTTATAACGCTGAGTCACGTCCCTCCTGGCGCGCGGGGCTCTTATTATCCATCGCTGATTCTTCTAGAGGTGGAAAAGGCGGGAAGGGGGGTTGGTAGGTTCGCCTCTTTTCCGCTCGTCGCCCGTGCGCTCACACAATGCAGGCACCGCGGCAGCAGCAGAAGCAGCGAGCTCGCTTATTTCCCCTCCAGCACGCACTGCGAGTTCCCGCCGCTAGCTAGGCTGAAGAGCACGAACAACGGGACCGCCCCAATAACGCATTTTCACGTGCCTTTCCTCCCCTCGTTGCCTCTTGAAATCAACCCCACCCCCCTTCTCGAGCGCTTCAGCTTATCCATTCCTTCAGCTCCCCCACCCCTCGCTTCCCAAAACCGTGCTCCGTTCAGCGTGAGCGCGTCCTTTTAATTCCTTCGATAAATAAACAAAGATTACGTGCTCGGCCGCAGCTCGACCTTAATCCTGAGGGTGTGGCGCCGCGTTCTTCGGGCGACCTGCCATTTTAAGCTCGCGCGGCGCATTAGTGACGCTCGCGCGGGTTGGAAAAAGAGCGAAATTTTATTCTCGTCTTAGTTCTTTCATTCTTTTCTTTCCTTTGCTCTTCCACTGTTTCTCGAAATCCTTCGGTGCCGATGTTTACGCTTCAGTCGCTTCGTCCGTCGTTCGCATTAGCGCGATTCTGCGGAAACCACCGCGTTCGGAATTAAGGGGCGCGACTGGGGATAAAACTAGACCGAGAGCGATTGCCGATGTCGTGGGAGGATGCTATTCGAGCTGTTTTGAAGCCGCCAGAGGCGGTGGTGCAATCAGAAGCGCATTCAGCGTGCCATTGAATGGCGAATTCTAGCAAAGTAAAGATGCATTAGCGGCGTGTTTCGTCTGTATGCGCAGCGGTGCCGCTGAAAACAACCTATGGCGGTGACTTCGGAATCGTGGGCGATACCGTGCGATGTCAACAACAGCGAACGCTTGTATTACGTAAGAACGAAGTGATTAGAATTGCAGGCGTGCTTATCAACCGCAAGAGATTGAAATATCGGGGATAAGTTTTCGTTAATTAATTTAATAACCGTGACATGGGAAATTGCCTATATCACGTGCGATTCCCTACGACAACAAACACATGGACGTATGCACGAGATTTCAACACAAAACATCGTCAGTCGGGCGAAAGATGCGCCGTCGTGTCTCGTCAGTCTTGACAATTCGTCACGAATAATATATTTTGATTTATAGCTATCCTGTAACTGCTACAAGGATATGCATGCGTGACCATTCTTGGTCAATCGCTTATTACAGGAACGTCCCATTGTGACACGACGGCACAGAACGCTTCAGCGGCTCGTTCAAGACCTCGTAGTCCCTCTGACCACCTGGCGCGCGCAGATACATATCATATAGGAGAAATTGGCAGAAGAATCTACAAAACTCAGTTCGTCCCAGCTTTGGCGTGGTCTGTTCCGGGCATCGCTTCTACTTGTACAAACAACTGTTAAACAAAAAAAAATTCATTTATCTCTTAAAATTGAGAATGTTAGACTCTCAGACAACAAATTACACTGACACTCATAAATGTTGTAAATGTCATAAATGTTGTAAAACGTACAGTGCGAATGCATCCTACATCTCTTTTTCATTCACCAGTGAACGACATCGGTGGCGGCCTGTAACGAAGGCGACATATATGTCGCCTTACCCGCCGTGTAGGCTATAGCGCCTAGGCGCTGGCTAGCGATGCTCAATGCTGCGGGATCGAATCCCGGTCACAGCGGTCGCGTTTAGATGGGAAGCGAAATAGAAAGCACCCATGTACTTCGATATAGAGAGAGAGAGAGAAAACAAAGAAGCGGAAAAGCAGGGAGTTTAACCAGACTAACGTCAGCTTTGCTACCTTGCACTGGGTTGCTAGGGGAATGAGAACTAGAAAGAGGAAAATAGGGAGAAGGCGAGCACTGCACGTGCTAAGGAGTCGGACAATGGCGGCATTGCAGTGTTCTCGCACTGCGCCAGGAATTCGCAGTCTTCATTGCTTCAGTGCGGAAAGACCATCGGCGAGCCATGATCATCACAGTCCCACTGAAAGCAGTGGATGAAGGTTATCCAGTACTTTGAGGTAGGCTCGCGCTATCGTGCTCTGTAGCCTACTCAGGAGGGTGCATACTGTAATCCAAGAGGCCGAAGTGTCTCAGTGATTTCCTCATCGGTCTCGGGCAATCCATCGGCAAGAAGCGCTCTGTTTGACTCAAGCAAAGTCTGCTGAGTCCCGTGGAGTCGCTGCGGCTTTGGTCGTTGGCTGATGGCTGTCGCTCAGGCTGTGTAGATTTAAGTGCGTGCTAAAGAACCCAAGGTGGTCAAAATTATCACGGATCCCTCGGCTGCGGGACATGCCTCGTAATCTTGGCTGGTTTTTTGGCCCATAAAACCAGCCAAGATTGTTATGTGTCGCCTTCGTACTCGCGACCTTGCTACGTGCACATCTGTGGATTCACATTACAAAGCGTGTTCGTTTCAGGGTGGCTTGCGAGCGGTGCAGCGCATAAAAATATAAGCTGGACGAGATCAAAGTTGAAACAGACGTGGTGATTATAAATTAACGATACATAAGATTACATGTTAGAATAGCACGAAAGTAAACAAAACCCTGCGCATCACTGTTATTTGAGTATCATTTGATTACCCGCATCCCAGGTGTCCGCTTCACTTCTATGGAAGCATATGCTTGGCTGTGCTAGTAAAGTTCCTCGTTTTTGCTCGTACATATACACATACAACTTGCTTGTCTGCTATGTTACAGATATAGTTGCGTTAGGGCATATGGTAGAGAAATTGGGAACAATATACCCTAGGGGTTATTCAGAAGGTAGGAGTAGAAAAATGCGCGAAAAGAACTCTTAACCAATCAGAGAAAGAAGATACTAAAGCAATTTACTCGAACAAATGTATTGTGGGCGTTTCATTAAGACAGGCCTGTCAGACTGTCCTAGGTCCAACAAGGGTATTATGAGGTTCACATGGGCTAAATCCAAAATTCAAGAATTACGTTTACTTTGCACGCACGGTGGCGGAGTCTGTCGCCCACCACAGTAACAAAACAAGCCCGACGCAATGATGTCTTCCGCTACAAACTTCACATTATTAGCACTTCTGCTGCAGAAGCGGGTATGGATTGCCTTAACCAAACGCGACATAGAAAAGTTAAGTCACTCCGTGTGAGCCCGCGCAGAACAGGGAGTGCAAGGCGGCGCACAACTTGTCGTTAGCAATATGATGAACAAATAACTAGCTTTATGTCGGTGCCAAGCTAGCAACTTGAAGTGCAGCGTTAGAACAAGTCCATACCCTTGTTCTTGCTTTTTCTTTTTTCTCGGCTCCATGTGCGTGGTTGGGGCTCCTATCGCATAAGGAAGCCCGAAATCGAACTTTCGCATTCGCGAAGTAGAGCTCGAGTTTGTAAGAGAGCACTTTACTATACAAGATATATATAGTGAATATAAAGAGAAAAAAATGAAGCGACAGACAGCGGCGCCTCGTGTATAAAGAGGTTTTCTTTTTTTTTTAATATGAGCCAACACAAGAAAAATAGCACTCTCTTGAAAGCTTCACAATGGAGGTTGTGATGCTTCTTCAACTACTTTTTCTCTTGCGTTTCCTTGTTAAAGTAAAGGCGCGCATTCACTGGCATACAATAAAGCAGGGTATGGAAAGCGGAAGGAAAGTTTTACGCCCTCTAAAAGCAGTACCGTGTTTGCTTATGCCAGCCGTTCGTCTGCGGCCTTCCTCCGGAGAAGTGTGCCCATTGCGTTAATGTATACAAAAAAATTGAATTTCTTAAGTTCAGTTCGTGTTTCTTTTCTTTGTCCCCCTCCGTACGCTCTCAAACGGTCGGGCTTCACTGCACAATTGCGAAGAGACGAAAGTGAATTGCAGTTGCTTCAAGTATGTAACGCAAGTTTTCTCCGGTCGCTGCGTCGCTGTAAAGTGGATGAACTGAGCGACACAAGGGGCAATTTCGTTGATAGAGTGGTTTAATATATCGCTGAAATCAACAGTACTTCGTTTGCCTATGTTCGCTCATATTAGTTGAGATTAGCATTGACGCTGGCAGCTGTCGCTGCAGTGTAGTAACGTCTTCTTTGTTTTTTCAGGCGCTGTTCACTAGTCTTTGGATGACAACGCTCTTGTCGAGGCATACTAACACGCGAAAAAAACTTATACGCGGGCCATTATCTGTTTTATCCAAGCAGCAGCTAGCAGATACACGATAAAACAAAGACCAACGTCTCGACACTGTTCTTTCGTAGAGTGCCACCATTGTAGAGTTACGCTCGACAAGTACGAAGCCCAAGCAAGAACTTCTCCGTCGTCATATATAGCCGTTGTTCTTATCGTTGTTGTCGTCTTCGTCGTAGTCGTCGTCGTCGTCGTTGTCGTCGTTTGTTGTTGTTGCTGTGTTGTTGTTGTTGTTGTTGTTGTTGTTGTGTTGTTGTTGTTGTTGTTGTTGTTGTTGTTGTTGTTGTTGTTGTTGTTGTTGTTGTTGTTGTTGTTGTTCCAGGAAGAGGAGTTTGGCACAGTGGTGCCACTTGCAGGAACATGGTGTACATAGGGAAAATTTAGCGTATGCGCTATTTCGATATACGCAAATGCGCTGCACAATACCAGATAGCGTATAATGCTCTTTGTCTAAGTCAAGTGGCGGCAGCTCTAGGTGATAAACAGTACAAGCAAACTCGTATTCCATGTCCTCCGAGATTCTGGGAGCCACTCGATAGGCCTACGGCATAAATACTTTGACTGTAGCTTTCAGAAACGGTGTCGAGTTGTCACGGACGGCTTGTCGAAGCTTCGTGATACAAAGCTACGGCGAATACAACGGTCAGTTAGAAATTTAGGGGCTTAAGAGCACACGAAACCACTTGAAGGATTCGAAGCGGAATGCATACGCTTTGCCTCGTATACGCAAAGTGTTTTGCCTAAAGCGGCTAAATTTCTCTAAGAAGGAAGAAAAAAGAGGACGAAATATTTACTAAATACGAACTCGTTCTATCACTGAAAACTGGACAGTGTTTAGGCGAGTACAGATATATGCAAAAAAATATTCAGGCCAAACCGCCTGCGGCGTTAGTTTGCAACGACATGGATTGTTCTGATTGTGAGTCCGGTCGGTTGCACCAGTGTACGCTGGTTCAGCGAATACTTTTTCGAACTATACAGAAAACTGCAACAGTTTCTTTCTGTATCTCACCGAAGCCAGAAACCGTGTATATATATATATATATATATATATATATATATATATATATATATATATATATATATATATATATATATAGTTTCTTTTATCGTGGGAATTTTATCGTCTAACTATTAGTACGGATTCAGCGACGACCTTTCACTATTCACTACACGATAACTACACGCATAGTAATAGACTACAGGATATTTCCTGTGACGTTTTTGTGTAGACTACGAGACTTCCTTTCAGACAGGGAAACTCCGTCTGAATAGGCGCATTGAGACATCGGAGGCCGCCGCATTGGGAAACACGTCGGCGCCAGATTGCGCGATATACCGTCTGGGCGGACGGGAATGACGTGTTGAAACTACCCGAGAGTGCGCAAATCTGGAGAAACGGTAGACCCCAAAGTAGATCCTCAGAAGATGCACTCAACTTTGGACTGCACTGACAGACGCATCACTCTAATCATCTCCCGATTGCCGTGACCAATGTGGGCCCACGTCAGGAAACACACGGGGAAGTGTCTTCGTTGAAATGGACTGAGAATGCATCTCATTACGTGACGAATTTTCTCAACAGAGAGACAATGGAAGGTATGCGTGTCTCCTCAGACAGTATAGACAACCCTTATTAACTTACGCAATGTGCCAGCTCTCCTTATCAAGGGTGTCGCTTAAAATCGCAACAATTTGTTGAACTTTTACTACAAATCAGGGGCTTCACATAGAGACACGCTTATCAAAACGGCGTAATGGAGAGATTGACGCACCTTGCTTAAGTGTGGTGTGCTTGCTTAATCGAGTCGTTGAACTAGAAACTCTGACTCAGCCGTGAACATCATACTCTTCTCCATACATATGGCCTTCGGGTAGCGGACCCTCAGCTGTGAAGTTGAGTTGTTTAGCACAAGGATGCGTCGGCCCCGAGTTACGGCAGTCACATTTTGATATAGGCTAAAAGCAAAGAAATGCCCGTGTTCTTAAGTTTAGATTCGCGTTGAACAGAACCACGTGGCCAGAATTAATCAGCAACACCTCACTGCAGCATTATTTATAATCAGATCGCCGTTTTCACACGTACGCCCTGGTATTTAAATAAAGGTGTCTCTACGTTTGGCTGGCAACCGTCGATAGTGCTAATGAAATGCGCCGAAGTTATTATGCATTCAGGGACGAAACATTGTCTTTTTTTAGCTTTACGGTGCAGCGGAAATAAAAATAACAGTGGTACCGACGCAAACAGTGCTATACCTAAGTCAAAAATGTCGTTACTGCAGTACAAGGGACGGCTGTCTTCGTGATGGCTCTGACATCCAGAAAATGAAAAACACATTGCACCGAAAGCACAGAAACAACAAGACAGATCGCTCGGTTCGGAGAGCCGTTGAGTGAAGTTCCATGTATCCAGCACCGCCACGGACGGTTGCCTGCGGCGTCTAAAGCGACGCTCACGGCCACCTGGCTGTGGTCATAGGGCGGACAGCATGTGGAAACACCTCGCACCCTAGTCGCCTCAGTGCTGCTATTTTTCACATCACGAGTTAATCGTTTCCGGCTTATTTTTTCGCTTATTGCTTGCGCAGTTACGTTTCATTTGTTTCTTTTCACCTGTGATATACGGCGCGTCGACCAATGTCGTGTTGGCCGCGTCGGAAATGTGGAACACGAATAGCTCACATGAAATCAATGCGCGGCCACGACGAAAAAAAAGAAAGCCGCTGCTACCGGGAAGCGTGTAGGAAAGGGGAGCTCGTTTGGGTCATTCATATCGCGTGTTCTTTTTTAGATTTTTATTTTCCGGAGAAAGCGAGCACGTTATCGGCCTTCGTTCATTATTTCTGCGCTTCGGCAACAAGTCGATTCCTTTTTGGGGAGTTTCGGAAAAGGCCGCACGCCTCCGCGACGGGTGACATTTCCGCATCGAAACCCCGGAATAACTGCACGCGATGGTGAAACAGACTTTCTGATTCGGTTGCCGCATTGACGTAGTTCACTGGCTACCCGCATAGACCCTACTGTCGTCGTAGTTGCACAAGATTACGATTTCGCTCGCTATTGCAGCTTTGTAGGTCGCGCTCATGGTCGAAGCTATTTTTGCCGACACATGAAAGGCGTGTTTCATTGTTCGTATCTGTCTGCTGTTTCACGTTTTTGTGAGTGTGTGTGCTACAAGTTTTCGTGTGACGTTGCGTTTTCGCGGACCATGAATAGCTCGGGTGTACCTGAGAATAAGCAAGCGTACTTTGCTAAGGGGGATCCTTTTCCACCTCTACTCATGCTTGCCTTTGTAACCTTTGTCAACCGGCCCTGACGTCAGTCGGGTTGTGACTATGTAAGAGCCAATGAAAACGCGCGGTGGTAGCAGCAAATTTCGAGGGAAGCAAGTGCTGCCAGCCCACTTACGCAAACTCTAAACACCGTGTCTGGTTTTGTTGGGGTAACGCCGATGTAAAGCATGCTGCAATGCACCTTGTTGAGATTGTTGCAAGGTCCCGCTTCGATGCTTCCCTCCAGTTTCTGCTTGGTCTAAATCTATGGCATTCGGATATTTCTGACAACGTTAATATTGTCTTAATATAAATATGATTTCCCGTTTTTACGCGTCTCACGCTCGTTTCCGTTACACTCTGTGCACGTCGTCGCGTCCCGTTTGGCGCTCGACAATGGTCACAGTGACCGCATGAAATTAATATCAGCGTTAAGCGTAGATCCTGTACTGCTCATTTCGCGCCTACTGTTACTGTTAACACACAATTTCTTGACCACGTTGGCATTTGAAGCAAACTAAACGTGGCTTGTAAAGCAGGTCTTTCCTCACAACTATCCTTTTAGTGGAGAAGCCAAACTTCAACACTTATTTGAGAACGCGTGGGAATGGGAACGCGTGGACACCTGTTCAAGTACATCACAGATTTCATGCATTGGCTTACGCGCATAATTATCCGCACCTTGAAAATAATCGCGCCCATTCTTTGGGGTTCAAACCGCAGAGGCATTAAAGAAATGGGCATAAATAAATAATGATATGCGCTTGCTTTGGAGGTTGAGGAGGAGGATGGGATGTTCTGAAACGCGCTGGCTTGCGTTTCGCTCGTACATCGGCTGATCAGTGAAAAAGTGAACAAGAAAACCTGGTGTATCATGGAAGGTGACTGTGAAAAAAGAAAAATCGAGCCCTTCAGCTATCGACAAAATGGGGACAAGCGACGCATGGCGTGTGCATGCCTATCTCTTTCTTTACTTCGGACTTGATTTTCCTCTGTGTTGTGTTGCTTTCTACATTTCCTTCCTTCTTCCTATTTTCTTTCTTTCTTTCTTTCTTGCTGAGTTGCTTTCCCTCTTTCTTTTGTTTCTTTCTACATTTCCTTCCCCGTTCTTTTCTTTCTTTTTCTTTTTCTTTCTTTCTTTCTTTTCCTTTGCCACCGTGTTTCTTTCTTTCCTTGTTTCTTTGGTAGAAAATCCAAGGGACTCACATGGCTCAGACATGTTAGCATCTCCTTCGTTTTCCCGAGCATTCATTGCAGAGCGTGCACGTGTTGTGGGCACGCGCTTTGCGCTGCCGTCTGCGTGCGTATGATTAACCGACAGTGGTTCAATCGGTTCGCGTGCTGGCCTCGTAACCCAGCGGGCCGTGGTTCGAAGCTGCAGCCGGAGAAGCAATTTTCCTTTTAGAGTCAGCCGATACAATCTGCGCTCGAAAAAACAGTGGCGGAAAATTACAAGTTAATGGTAAATGGTTTTAGAATAAGGTACACAAATACGGTACAAAAAAAAGTGAAAACTCGGGTCTCTCTGACCTCGTGTACACCAAATTTGGCGTGGAATGGTACAAATGAATGACTAACGTGAGTCATAGGTCATGGCACCAATACCACGACATGATCGTAATTAGTCACGATAACAAAATCGCGTGGGGCTCATACCCGCATTGGACATGTGGATGCGCAGAACACGTGATCGAATGTTATTTTTAGGGGCGAAGCTCCTTAGGGTGTGGGTCTGTCCCTCCTCTGTATGTATGTATGTAGCCACCTCTAGTTTAGTTTATGAATGGCTCAATAGATGGCGTTGTGTGTCCTGGCTGCTACCTGGACAAACGCATCATCATCATCATCATCATCATTATCATCATTATCATCATCATCATCATCTACCTCTTTCCTGAAGCCATGCACTACGCCACGAAGCGCACATGGAAACATGCACCACGATGACACTAAATACCCAGCATTAACGAAAGACTGCCCGTTTCTAACGATGATGATGATGATGATGATGCGTTTGTGCTAGCGCGTTACGGCGCGTGTAAGAAGCTGGTGTAAGACGCTGTGGCCTCTCCGCCTTATACTCTTTCAGCAGTCATGTGATGGCGTCGGCAAACGCGGTGCGCGTTCCGGCCTGTGTAAGGGGCTGCTTAAGACGCTGTGGCCTCTCCCCCTTACTGGAGTGTACTGCACGTTTCTAACGCGTTTGTGCTAGCTGTTGTTTTGTTTTGTGGGGTTTTACGTCCCAAAACCAGTTCTGATTATGAGAGACGCCGTAGTGGAGGGCTCCGGAAATTTCGACCACCTGGGGTTCTTTAACGTGCACTGACATCGCACAGCACACGGGCCTCAACATTTCGCCTCCATCGAAATGCAGCCGCCGCGGCCGGGATTTGATCCCGCGACCCTCGGATCAGCAGCCGAGTACCTTAGCCACTAGACCACCGTGGCGGGGCGCGTTTGTGCTAGCGTCCCCTTAAACGCGAGATCCCAGCGTTCGAATACAGTGTTTCTCACGTCTTTACATGATGATCGACTGGGCGAATTACACGGAAGATTCACGGTTTACCGATGATTCGCTCCGGAGCCTCGTCCACTCATCATCATTCACCCCGTGGATATGCTGTGATTTTTTTTCACCCTATTCCAAATTGCATTACCGTGATGTTCGATTTCCAAACGTACTGAGCTTCACTACCAAGAGTCTTGGCTATCACTTTTATTTCACTTAAGCGATAGATAAGGACTCCTATGAATGCTTTAGTCCATACGGTAGAGACGCAATGATGGTATTTCACGTCTTAAATACTGTGATGTTTTACTGTAAAGCGTGCTTTGCCGCGGCGTTAGTAACTGTAAGGAGAAGCCGCATCTGGTATCAAGAGAGAACGCAAGCAATAACGCCGTTTGTGCCTGGCAAAAGTGTGGGACTGGAGGACTGGGTGACGCAATGCGTGTTGTAATTCGTATAATGTAAGGGAAAGTAACACCGACGCCCACAATGCAGGTGTTCGCGTGATGAAGATGAAAGAGTAAAAAAGTATTACATTGGTCTTTCGTGTGATGAGCGTCTTTGTATATTAGTAATGACCGTGATGTCATGTCATCGTTTTTTCATCAAGAGAATATTATGAAGGTGTCACCTGCGCGACGCCTGAAGGGACGACGAAGATCTTTGAGCTAGGTTGGAACATTGGCGTAACAAGTCCATATCTATGCAGCTCGCCATCTCCAAGATCTCTGACTGATTCTTGCAGGACGCCTTCGTCCCACATGATGCCTGCTGCCGCTGACCATGTCATTAACTGAGTGTTCGTAAAAGGCTTTTAAACTATTCTTCCTAAGCACACAAAAGCTACCCCCAAAGGCAATTCGAATGGGTACGTCGATTGCGTTTGAGAGACTTAGAAGTAATAATTACACCCTTTGGCCAGTGTTACAATTTTCTGTCTCATCTCAGTCATGGTCACCGCACTTAACACTCTTTACAAGGCTGTATAGAGTATGCGCGCACATTTTGAATATACACGTCGTCGAACCTTCTATACTATTGCGCACACGCATTTTAGCTTTACTATTGGAGTGCTACATTGCACCTGACAGATTATTTTCTCGGTAACTGTGTCGTTGTTGTTTTGTGGGGTTTTACGTCCCAAAACCAGTTCTGATTATGAGAGACGTCCGTAGTGGAGGGCTCCGGAAATTTCGACCACCTGAGGTTCTTTAACGTGCACTGACATCGCACAGTAGCACGGGCCTCATCATTTCGCCTCCATCGAAATGCAGCCGCCGCGGCCGGGATTCGATCCCGCGACCCTCGGATCAGCAGCCGAGTACCTTAGCCCCTAGACCACCGTGGCGGGGCACGATAACTGTGTGGCAGTGAACGTTGATCTAGAATCCTATCCTTATGCAACATACCAGCATGACAATGGAAGCGTAGTAACTTAGCCGCAACGCTTATTATATTCCGTTCAGTAGACAAGGAGGCGGCCGCATCCACACGCCACCATTCCGTCATTTCATTTCCAATGCCTGTAAACACGAATGATTCTTTCATATACATTGCAATAACGACAAAAAGCGACAATGATGCTCTGGCGCTCGGGCGGAAGGAGCCGCGCGAAGGGAGGAAGAGGAGGCTCAGAGAACAGGACAGTCGGCCCCGGAACGGGTGCTGTCTCTGTGTCTCCGTTATTCGTTACAATATCCTCAAGCGTCACGTGCCAACCCCGCGCACCATACCTGCTTCTCCCAAAATACGAAACTTCCTCTTTTCCTCCTCCTCCGAATCCACGAAACAGAAACTATAAACAAGGAATATCTAGAGAAAAAAAATCCGTCTGTGCCGTCTCTCTGTCCTTTTTTTTTTTTTTCTGGTGGCTTTGCATCTCAGTATTCACAGAGAGAGGATGGGTTGAAGAGGAACAAATGGCTTCCTTTGACTGAATAAAAGAAAATGAAATAATATGATGCCCGAATCTGTCACATTTCATCACGAAGCGTGAAGCCCCGAAGCCACCGTTCCGAACGACGTGACGTCAGCGGTATCTTCTACGCGCCGTGCTCGTTGACGTCCTAATAAGACCGCCCCGGAGGCTCGCACCCGCGTCGTCTTCGCAGCAGTCGTGACTGATGAGGCCTAATGCAGGGCCGGCACGCGGCGCCTTTATGCGCGCCTGGCGATGGAACGGAAGCCGGAGTTTCGGGCAAGCAACAGCGGGAAGCCGAAACAATAGCCGGGGAGAAAAAGAGGCGGGAAGACCACGCGTGGCTGCAATAGGCGGCGAGGAGGAGAAGGGGTCTGGAGAACCGGTGAAGCACGAGAGAGCGTGTATAGTGTTTATATGCGGCCGGTGCCAAGCTTCAATTAGGAGAGAGTGAAGCAGCGCTAGGGAGAAAGAGTATAGAAGCCGGGAGGACTGTCTCGGCATTCGCTCGGGACGGGCGACGAGAGACGCCATGAATCACGTCACTGGCGATGGGGGCTACGAGATCCCCTGCTGCAGCAAGCCATCACTGACGGCGCCTGCTGGAATAGTGCTTGCATCCTAGACGCGCACGGCCCATCGCTGCGAAGCCTGGCCACTCAACCCCGTTCTTTGCTAACGCCAGCGTTCTAAGACCGACCACCGCCCTACGCTATATTGAACACACAGAGAGAGAGAAAGAGAGAGAGAGAGACACACACACACACGCACACACACACCGCCCTAAAACGCGACGTTCGAGGATGTGCCTGGGGGACTGTAGAGCTAACACTGCTGCGCCTTCTTCTTCTCCAACTGCAGCACGCGTTGTCTTCGGGACGTCAGAAGTAGACTGCGTGCAGTGGTGTTTCGTTTGAAGGTACCTGCATTTGCATAATTGGGTTTTGGTGGTGGCACGTGGCGGTGGTGCTTCCGGTTTTGGACCCGCGCACCAGCCAAGAGCCCTCGGGCGCGTGCTGTATTGTGCCGTTTGCCGAGGTTGCCGCTGTTATCGCTCCCCCCCACCCCTGAGGATACGGTATATGTCGGCGTCGTTTGGCCACGCGCGCACCATTCTTCGCTAGTTTTACTTCCCCCCACGTGGGCGTCAACGTGCGTGTCTAGACCGTGAGTTTCGAACGATATGGCTTATATTAGCGTCGACCAGCGGAAGAACTCGCGTTGGATGGATCGCGTCGCTCTCGGTAATGAGCATATATCCTCTATTTGCATGGGAAAAACGCAGTGGGGTGGCTAAGTCTGGAGAGACTTTCGGTCATGGTAAACTTTTCGGCGTTCACCGTAGACAGAGACGCTGTGAAGGAAGCGCTCGCTTGTCTCCCTTCGCTTCGTGTATTGTGCACGCTGCGAAGCTCACCACGAACAGTTAACTCACCCACCACTGCAAGCCTTTCGCTCTCTCCGTGTTTGGTTAGGGCACACCTTCACCAGAACCTGCTAATAAATATTTTGCATCGCCACTTCAAAACTAACTATTTAGCCTCAGACGTGTTTGTGGCACCCTCATGATACACCTGACGTTTCACTGCTCCGTAATCTCACTATTCGAAAGGCACTTCTTCCCTGCTGCGGAGATATATCATGCATGTTAAAATGTGCTACATGGCGGTAGGAAGAAAAACAGTTGGAACATTCAGGCATTGCACCCAGTGCTGAGCATCTCGTTCTAAATATAAAACGGCAAGTTTGGTCACCGCCTCTACATAGAACATCTGTGTAGTGGCTGTGGTTAGGTACAAGGCGCAAAGATGAAGACAGACCAAAAGAACGTCAACGCCGGCACACAAGACATCCGTGTGCTTCCCCTTTTTGTATGTCATCGACTTCATGCTTCTTACCTCAGAATCCGCTAAGCCAACACGTGCACTTATCTATCCTAACACTGTAAGTGACCCGAAGAAAACCGAGGACATTCTACAGGCACATCAGTGCAAGTCAGATCCGACCGCCTGCTTTATTGACGCAGCGTTGTCTGCACCGGCCTCTTGTGACAACAAAACTAAACATTGACGAAATTGTAAATGAGAGTCACCCATACCTCATCGCCCGTCTGAATGTTGAGCGGCCAGTATTCTTAAACGGAAGTTATGAAATGTTATTAGACGGAAGTTCGCCCTTAAGCACGCCCAAGTTATGGACAGCATGTAAAACTGATTTATCAGGGGTTTCATATTATTACCTCTTCACAAGCGATCGGATATGTGAACTTGCATCAAGTTCCTCCCTCGCTAGCTTCGTCACCTTCCTAGGCTGTGTCTTCTTATGTTGCTATGAAGTGCAGGAAGCTTCAACCCGACGTTCTTCTCAGTTGCCTCATCTGACGCAAGACAACGAACGTGGGACACCGTCGTGTGCAGCTGTCACAGTAGCCGCCATATTTTTGTTCTAGCATGGTGGTCGTTTAGCCACCATACGTTCAGTTACCATTGCGACAATCTGTGCTCGTAGTGTCACGTGAGGACTATTAAAGTCCAGGTTCTTAATTTGTGGCAAGAGTCTGAAATGACACAGTGACGCCTTTTCAGATAGTATCCTTTCCGAAAGCTTCCTAAATAACAAGCAATACTATCCTGGCGGCGACTCTTCCAAGGATATCCAGATCACTAGACATGCGAAGTGCAAGTGTTCTTTCCCTATTTAATTCCTTGAACTACCTGTTGTGGAATCCACCTCGTCCGAACGCAGTTGCCGACAGTCGTTTACTGCCTTTCACTGCTTCCTCTCTCTTTTACGTATCTTCTTGTCGTTTTAACTGCACCCGAAGTTCTGCCGCAGACGTTCCGGTGACCATAGTGATTGCATGCACTGCAGTCGAACCCACGAACTCGAACTCAGCATCGCTACAGTGCAGCCGCTAAATTAAGCTGCAGCTGTTCCGGCTACTGGCCAATATCTTTGGATTTCGTGCGAAGCAAGCTACGCGAAAATTTGCCGATCACGCGCTTACGCTCTCTCTATCGCATACCTTCTTGCTACCCACCTCGCTGACGTCAGCTATTCGCTATTTTCTCATTAACCCAGAACCTCTTTCTTTTTGCGCATCCGGAACTACCACCAATTTCCTGTGGGACCCTGCAGCTTACGTCATCACTGCCGCGAACTTCGGTCGTCATCTCCGTTAGAACGGCAAGCTGAAACTTCACCGATTTTCCCCGAACGTGCCGACCGAGTGAACGGATTCTCTGTCGCACTCCTTGTTACGTGTCTCTTTCATAGCTTCTTTTTCTTCATTCTTCTCCTAGGTCGACTTCACTATTACTGCTCCTATTTTTTTTCTTCCTACCAATCTAACAGCCCGTCTGACTCCGCTTCTCTTAGATTTCGTGTCACTGCTTTCTTTCTGCCCACATCTGTTCAAAATTTCTGGCTGTGCAGAGAAGCTGACGCGCAAAATGTGCCCCGTTGGTTGGTATAACTCTATGAACTTTCAGATCGAAAGAGAAGTAAAGGACTGGTTTAAGCGAAGCAGGAAACAGTTCTGACTGCTCATTGTCTTGTATATCTCGTTTCTTTCGTCTTTTTAATTGCGCTCTCACCTCGTCCTTTTTTTCTTCACTTCCTGTTCTTTCTATTCTTCAAGACTGCCTGTCGTTTTCTTATTTCCGCTTCGCTTTTTATTTTTCTGCCTCGTAATTTGTTCTCTGTGTTTTGCACGTGCTCTGTCGTACTTTCTTTTAGGAATTTTTATTTTCGAACTGACTAATCGATCATCTATTCTTTGTTCCTTTTTGTTCGCTCCATGGCAACGTTTTGCCCCATACCTTTCCTGCCCACGATTATGAAGCCAAAGGCAAAAAAAAAATGTAATGAAGTACAACAGCGAAGCAGGGAACACAGTTTGAAACAAGACAAAGAAAAAAAAAAGCTCACATTTAAATCAAGCCTCTGAGGCGCGAAAATCTTGTTAAGCCGTGCGCACCCTTCGATTAAAAGTGTAATTAAACTCAATTCGACCGTGCGAGGGCGGGGAACAAGAAAACGAACGCCGATCAGCGTATCACGAACGTCATCTCCTCGAGCAGTATACGATCACCGACCTCCCTTCCTTCTTCGCTTTTTCTTTCTATCTCCTCATAAGTCCACAGCGGCGCTAGCGCGCAGTCTTAACTGAGCGGCGGTGTGGGCCTTACTCTGTCCCTTAACCCGGAATAAACCACCAGCAAAACGACGACATATGTTTAAAAAAGTGAACGAAGAAAGAAGGAGAGTAAAGGGAAGAGTGAAAGCAGACGCTGGGGGAGGAGGAGGGGGGGCAGGAATTTAAGACAAAGTGGAAAAACGTAACAGAATTTTAAAATACTAACGGGACGCGTACGGCACTTTACGAGAATAGCTTGGCGTGTCGATCATGAGGAACGAACGCGCCGCTGGGAACAGCGTGCGTGAGAGCCAGCGGGCCGCGCCGCTCTGCGCCACTAAAATTAACCCCGTTAATTGGTGCCCACGTGAACTGGCAGCTTCTCGCCGCTCCCCTTGTTTGCCTTTCTTGGGGGAGGATAGATTATGAGTGAGAGAGATAAAAAAGAGAAATGTTATAAGGTAAAGAAACCGTGTTTCCTTTTGTTTTTATAACTTCTTCGTCTTCTTTCTCGTGTTTCTTATGGGCCGCTTGGGAGCCCTGCGAGCAAGGCACACTCGTAAGCTGATCGCTTCCGTGTTTACCCGCTGGTTCCAACGGGCCCGCTGTACAGCGAGACGGCACGCTTGACGAACGCGATGTCGGCGCGGATTACCACTGCGTCAAAGCGAACCGGGCCGCTTCGTAAGCCCCCCGCCCCCTCCACAACCGTGCCGCTTCCCGGATCCGAAGATTTCGTGGGATTTCCTTACTTGCATAAGAGTGTTCGCTCTCTCTTTCTTACGTGCCGGCTGCTCCTCTGTACGTTCTTGAGCCACGGCGGGAAAGCCTTCCTCTCTTTTGGTGTGAGGAAGCGTTTAAAAAAAAAAAAGAAAACGAGAAACGAAAAACTGTGGAGACGACGACGACGAGAGATAAGGAGCATACGGTAATGGCGGTGTTTAAGGGTTCCGCCAGACGAAGACTTGATCCTTCTGTTCGGATTACTCGAAGGAAAAACAGCGTGTCTGCCAGAATGCGGGATTGCTCGGTGTCAGGTGCTCGGAGGCTGCTTAATATAAGGACGTGTGTTGGCTCAATTTGCGTGAGAAACTCGAGATACGGTGGAATTTACTGAGCAAGGGGTAAGCACTTTAAGGGTGACTACTGCAAATTACCTAATACGCTTCGCTTTCCACAGACAGTGCTTTACAAGAAAAAGGATGTCGCAGATTCTTAGTATTGTTAGGCGTATAGCGGTCGCCAATCTCTTCATGCAAAAAATAAAATAGTTTCAGGGTACGGCTTCGCAATCTTAATAAGTAGTGGCCACTCACTTTTACACTGTCGCAACACTTCCATGCAGCCTGTCTCAAAACACGAGACTCCCTAATCTCATTATAGGCAGTTGGCATCGGCTTTCGAATTGTAAGAGTGCTTAAAGGTGTCAGTCTCGGAATGTGAGAGAAGGTCTAAAGATACAACAGCCAGAGTGTATGTACACGCAACTGACAGAAAAAAAAAAACGCGCATTAGGTGCAACTATCAAAAAGAAGCTGAGCTTTTGTTATGCATTTTTATCTATCTTCCTGTCTTGGTGGTTGTTGCATATACTCAAGATTTCCTGCAAGTCTGACCGAAAGTGTTTCAAGAGCATGACTTCAATATCAAGACAAATAATTGACATCAGTGACAAGCAACTGCTAGACATTTAAGGCTCACAGAAAAGGCTCAGGCAACATCGGGTTTCATAGGACCATAAAGATTGGAGTGATCCACAACAAGGTTTCAAGTGGCAGACAAGCCACTTTATGTTCTTTTGAATGACTAAGGGAAAAAGTCAAAACAATATCGCAGTAAGGTATGTATTTTAATGTCGTGAATGTCTGAATGAAGAGCTCCGAGTGCGGCAGAATTTTCACGGCAAGATGAATATTAAAAGGATCTGTAAGAAATGCCTCTAGAGTCATGTTTCATATTGACAGGAAATGTCTAGGAAACATCACACGTGACGACGACATAGACTGCATGCAGACTTGCTTTAAGCAATGTAGAATCGCAGCTTGACGGCACCGCGCGTGGCTTTTGTGATGCCTTCCCGCCGCGTCTCTAAGATGGCTGCAATTGGTGTCGCGTATGCCGACGACCTTCAAGCTGGATGCATTGCAGATACTGAGTGTTACACTTACTAGCACAAGGCCGTATAGACGCTAATATTGCAGTTCATTCTCTTGTCCTCTCTCTCTTCTTTCTCTCATGCCAAATGCTTAAACACCACGACCGCCCCAGCCGCTTTTTCTCTCGGCTGGTAGATAATATACCACCAAGAGTATGAACTTTCTTGCAATCTGCTTTTGGCGAAAGATTGATTGAGGCATTTCTGGGGTTCTACGTCCCAAAACCAGCTGTGATTACGAGAGACGTCGTAGTGGAGGGCTCTGGAAATTTCGACCAGCTGGTTTGGCGACGGAAGTAAGTATGCTATAATTTGAATGTTGCACTCTATATTTCTATGCGTACCGTGTTTGTGCAAACCGTTTCCAGTATAATGCAACATTCACTAAGACGCTCGTGAGACTACCTGGCTTTGGGGGCCGAAAATGCAAGTTCCTTCTGTGGCATTTCTTAATCTGCAAGGCTGTTTACTGCTACCTGCAGACAAGTATAATTATCCATGGCCGTCACATAGGTGAATTTTTACGCCTACACTTTCGCAGTTTTATTTTCCGAAAAGGAGAAGCTAATCCAAAATAACATAGCCTGTGGCATTTCGGAACTTAAGATGGGACGCCGAATTTGAAAAGCAAATTTTTCCTGCCCACCCAAGTGTCTTTTTTTTTTGTTATTATTATTATTATCCTCGCTTCTTGGCATTCTTTGGTAGCAACACTTATTTTGCCTTCCTAGCGTCTTTCTAACGCAACAACTGCTCTCGCAGTTCCCGGCGCATATAAATAGGCAAATAGAGGGAGAAAGAGAGAGTTTCCCGTATTTACACATATATATATCTATCCCCTCCCGTTGCGAACGCCAGGCGTGGACGGTGGCGGGGTGGCCAATCTAATTACCGGGATCGGCCGGGGCGACCCTTGTTTCCGCCCCAGCGACTCTTCTTCGACCGCCGCCGACGCCAGCGCCACTGTCGAACGCGGCGGCAATTTGAAATCCTGATGAGATTCGCAAGTTCCGCCGAACGACCCCGGTATGGGAGGCTCAACCCGATCTTCACTGGAGCGAAAGTCGCGCTATTTCTAGAAAAAGAACCGAACTTCCATGGCGATTGAAAGGTTTCCCGTCTTCCTGCCTTGCTCGTGTAGAGTTTGTGTGTTGTGATCATTTGTTTTGCTTTTGTTGCTGATCTTCCAGTGGGTGGAGACAAGCAAAAAGGGAATACCAAGAGGGGTTAACCAGATTAAGCCTGATTGGCTGCTCTGTTCGGGGGAAAAGGAAAGAATGAAGGTGTGAGAGGCGCGAGAAGAAGGAGCAATCTTCACAGTACGCGCTAACTACAGTAGCACGAACACAGGTGCTAACGACGCGTTCATCGCTCAATCGATCACGAGGGGCCATGTTGGCTCGCGCGTCTCAAGAATCGCGGCGGCAGCTTTGTAGCCTTGCACATCGCAACGTTACATAAGAGTAAAAGACGGTGGAATAAAATGCCAGCTACAGCTATTTATTTTGTCATTCATACCTAGCGTGCCCTGTTTGGCGTATAACGTGTTGGGGGCGGGCACATCTCGTTTGTAGTGGTTTCGATTAATGTCTTCAAGTATGTATGGCTGAAGATCATTCCAATCTTTCTCCGCTTGATCTATGGTCGGATACGGGAGCGTACATCCGCATGTGCATGGGGTAATTCACGGAGAAACACAGCGTGCACATCAGTTATATGCTTATACTTGTTTAGGTGGAGTGAATGTAAGGTTATTCATCAATACGGGCCTCACTACTGTACTCACTGACAACGTGGTTGGCGCCAATTTCTTCTAAGCGCAAATAATCAAGTTATGTTGTCGTTGTTGTTGTTGTTGTTGTTGTTGTTGTTGTTGTTGTTGTGTGTTGATGATGATGATGATGATGATGATGATGATGATGATGGTGGTGGTGGTGGTGGTGGTGGCGGTGGTGGTGGTGGTTTGTTTTCGTGTTTGTTTGAGTATAAGTGTTGCACTGAACAAATCGAATGTTTTTTTTTTTTTTTTATCGAAGTGCGTGGAGGCGACACGTTTATACGGAGCAGCAGGCAACTTCTTTTTGAAAGAAGGAACTGCAGCTTCCTGGCAGCCGAAAACCAACGTTTCAGAACGTCGACGTGTTAAGAAAGGCCGCCTGTACGCAGTTTACTGTCATCGCGCCTGAATGGTGCGCAAGATATGAATTAAGGAAGATTGTCATCGATGTTAGTCGTTGGCCAGTGAAATATTGATAACTGCGCTGTACCTTGGGTGTCGAGTCGGGACTTCTTTGGCATCGCTTCCGCACCATTGCTTCCTGAATATCGAGTGTTTGAAGTGTAGTGTGCTTAGTGTAGAACGCGTCTTCTGCCAGCCGCGGCAAGTTGAACGCTGGCCTGGCATCGCAGCAGAAGTGATCGGGTTTAGCGCCCACAGGGTCTCTACTTGGATTCGTCGTATTTTGCGGCCGAACGCGCAGCGTGTCGTTGGAAAACTTCTCTCATAGGGGAAGGCTTCGAAACTTTCACCACGTGCGGTCTGCCCATGCTCATCGCCGTCATGTGGGGACGCACAAATAATGGGGTAACAACGGCGTTATTTGATCTTCAGAGTTCCTATAATCAATATCATAATAAAATCCAACGGCTACACTTTGTTTATAGGTCCACGGGGCTCTACTTCACTTTCGTAGGTCACAGTGCACATGGGTCAAAGTGCGCATCGAGACAGGTTATTCGGGAAACGTAGGTTACACGCCGTCATATGGAAACACACTTTACATATACCAAAAGAAAAAAAGGAAACTCACACGGAGTGTCTCGTACTGAGAGGCCGATGTTCCGACAAGTCAGCCTATCTTCAACCTCGTCGCACACCATTTGCGGCAGTTATGGGTAGGAAGCGGCGCTATGTAGAACGAGAGGCTGAAAAGAGAGAGAGATAGAAAATTAAGCAGGACGTAATATGCGCTAACGCTGAATACGTATCAGCGTGTACCTAAGCGAAAGAAGCGTGTCGTGATGACGGCAGAAGCGTAAAGGGACTAACACTTACTGATACCTGAATGTGTCCACAGCGCTCATGCTGGAACAGAACCGAACAGAACAGTTACTGATCTAGGCAAGTCTGAGTCTGTACAGTAAACATTCAAAAATTAAAGGTTCTCCTCCTCGCGGTTCTGGCGAACACACTGACTCCTTTTATCAGATAGTTAAGTGCACCTTGTCAAAACATTGGCTTCTCCTCCTGGCGCGTCTCTTTCGCCCACTGCCAGTTACAACAGCGCACACACGTGACACTGGAACAAAACTTCTACAACTAGGATACGGGGAGCACACTGAGACAACCACAGGACGTTCGCTCCATTGTATTCCACATCTCCTCGCCGGCACCGCCCTCCTTTCACCTCCTCTATCCCTGGGGCGCAGCGAGCGGACCGCTCGAGACTCCAGCACCGCGGCCGCCGCCTCGGGATAGGCCTAGCTCCGCTGCCACCGGCACAGCGTTATCAATCACCCGTGCGGGCCGGAATTCCGGCGCTCATTAGCCCGGTTCCTCACAGAACGCCTAAACCACGTCTGCCCCGTGCCTTCTTCGTCTCTCGACGTGTGCGCGCGCGCCCCATCGGTGGCGGTGCTGCGCTCACCCCTTCGCCTCGGGGCGAGCACGAGTTTTTTGAATGACAGCCACCGAGGCGAACGGCCGCTCACGCACGCGCGAGCCTCGAGTCGGCGACGGCATTGGACCTCGCAGCTATATTCCGCCACTCGCGCAGACATCCGGGACTGTACTACAGTACAGGCGGTCGCGGTGCAGCGGGCCGATTAGATTAGAAAGAACAAAAATAAATAGAGTTCCCGAGTTCGCCGTCGTCCCGAACCCGGGTTCCGACGCGCGGGTCTTCTCTCGGTCCAGGCACGGTGCGCCGACTGCTTCCGCTTTTTCCCCCAATTGCAGACGCGCCCGAGTCTCGTAATGCTTTGGTGCGTGGCTGGAATACGTGCGGGGAGCGCAAGCGCCGAGAGAGAGTGTGTCTTAAATCAACTACTTGGAGCGGGACGGGAACACGGGATGCGGGCCGAGGTCCGCATCCTCCCCAGACCAGTGCAGACTTCGTTATACGTACAGACTGATCAAATGTCGCTGCAGAGTTAGCGCGGGGACGGGGAAATGTACGAAGCGGGACATGTATATAATAAGGATTCGTGCAGTTCGTTTGGTAGTCTCTGCACACGGGTGGCGTCGTAAGCAATGATGTCGTACGTGCTTTTTCCTTTTCTTTTTATCGGTGTTCCTCGTGATGGCTTCCGAAGGTGACTTAGTTGCAAAGCCAAGTTAGCACTCGTAGCACTTTCCTTCGCGGAATTTGTGTGGTCTCTGTAACTGGGAAGCATTAACGCACCCGGTTTACGTCTTCCTGATTACCTCTCAACGCAACTTTCTTAACTTTGGACAGTTCGCCGTGCCCTTACGTATATTAGGCCTGATTACATGTATGGGTCTTGATTTACTATTTACCCGAGGCCATGCATGTCGCATCTTCGATGGAGGTGAAAATGGTAGAGGGACTAGAGGCCTGCGTGCTGTGAGTCATCGGCGCACGATAAAGAACACGGGGCGTCCAAAATTGCCGGTGCCGTCTACTACAGTGTGGCTTATAATCTTATCGCGGTTTTGGAACCTAATGGTAATACGAAGTATTGTCCCGGCTATCGTGGTGTTCCTCAAGGAGAAGTCCTGGTTAACTGATGATTGATTTGTGGGGTTTAACGTCCCAAAACCAGCTCTGATTGTGACAGACGCCGTAGTGGAGGTCTCCGGAAATTTCGGCCACCTGGGGTTCTTTAACGTGCACTGACATCGTACAGCACGCGGGCCTCCACATTTCGCCTCCATCGAAATGCAGCCGGCGCAGCCGGGATAAGATCCCTCGACCTTCTGATCAGCAGCCGAGTGCCATAACCACTAGACCACTAGACCAGAAGTACGATCTAGACCACTAGATCGTACTTCTGGTCCTTGTTAAGCTGCTGGGAGATGTAATGTGTCTGTCTCTGTGTACGCAGGTGGCATCTGCATTTGGGCAACGAGCTTAACACGCTTTGTAATAGAACAGAAGTTGCAAGGCGCAGTATCAGTAACGTCGACCGTACCTCAACAGTCGAGGACTGCAACTCTAATCGGCAAAAAATGAAACTATTGCATTCACACGGAAGTCAATGTCTGTTGCCTTATCGCTATTGATGAAAAAAGAATCACTTCAGTATCGCACTATAAGTTTCTTGGAGTTATGATAAGTCGTGATTTATCTTTGTCGAAACACGTCCACCCAGTGAGGAAAGAAAAAACTAGACAACTTTGTTCAAGTAATTCGGCACATCTCTAGAAAATTGTGCGGGCTACCGAAACAATCACTTCCGCAGCTGTACCACACACTTTTCGTTGGCTACCTCCGCTCCAATGTCCCTGTACTTTATCGTGTGAGTAAATATGGTATTCGTACACTCGAAGCCGCTCAGGTACGTGCCCTAGGAATTTGCCTTGGTGTGCATCGATGTACTTCCACGTGGGGCACTATTGCAGAAGCATGTGCCTGCCCAGCTTCCATCTAGCTTCAACGAGAACCACTACGATTGCGCCTGAGGCTACCGACCAGACACAGAGACCATCCACTAGCCGGAATTCCTAGTAGGCGTCGTACTGCTGCATACTGAAAAACTGTGAGGTCGCGGCAAGATCTGCTGCCATCAAATTATACACCGCGGGTTGCTCCCGACATACCACTATATATGGACGATGCCAAGTCGATCGTGTGATTAACGATCCCCTGAATTACTAAAAATTCAAGACTACCCGCTGCTGTACTCAATCATTTCACATTTTCTTATGTTGCCTGTATGTATGGGCACACGGTTCAGAATTTTGCTGATGGCTGTATGACACAGAAATCTTAGGCAGCAGCTTTCACGATACATATCATGCGCACAACGCAACGCTTCAAGGTAGCTCACCATACATCGCTTGCTGTTGCTGAGCTGAGCGGTGTCCTAGAAGCTGTCCGCTAAATTCTACAGCACAGTCCTGCGGAGTGGACATTATTTTCAGATTCTAGGCCGGCACTTCAACTAATAAGGAACTATATGAAGCAAGGAACCGCTTATGATCATCTTGTTTGTGAGATCATGAGCATACTTCTGCTGAGGCTCCTCAATACGCACAAAACATTGCACTACAGTGGGTTCCCAGCCACTGTGGAATTGCTGGGAATGAACAAGATGACGCAGAAGCTAAATTGGCACATATCACCAGACAACTGACTCCTATTAACTTTTCGCAGCACGATGTCAATGCCTTGCTCTCCAGCTCCATGAAAACCTCAATGACGCGACTATGGGATGAGCCTGACCTTCGAAAACAGCGCCTGCATAGACTTGACGCCGGTGTGTGCTTTCGGCTTCCCCTCCGGCTACGAAGAGATCAAGAAATATTACTGCATAGACTACGGTTGGACGTTGCCTACACTTGTCGATATCTTTTTAAGATGGGACAGGAAGAGAGTTCCGCTTGTCGCGTGTGTCACGCTTCAGAGAATATACACCACATCATCTGCGTGTGCTCTCAATATTCGGCTGAAAGGAGAACACTTCAGTGCGTCATAGATGGTTTGGACTCCTGGCCCTTTTCGGAGGAAAAACCTTTGGGCGCATGGAAACACACGCACCGCGCCTCACACAACTTCAAGGCTCTCTTTAATTTTTTTTGTGAGAGACAGGTTTAGATACCTGTCTCTAGTGCTGTGCCAAAAAGACTACTGCGCATAGTACGTATCTGCGTACAGGACGTGTACAGTGACTCATTGCACTATACCTTCGTCACCTTTTACCCTTACCCCTGCGAGGAGTAGCTAGTAGGCCAGAGACTCACTCTCCAGGCCTACCTCTCCTCCTTTCCTTTCATTAACACTGTCTTCTGTGTGGAACCTAGAACCCCGGCAAGCAATAATTATTGCCGTTTACGTTAGTTCTAGCCCAGGGATTCTTTGTTAAATGTTCTCTATTTTTCTTTTTCATTTGGTTTCACTTGTTCGCCTGGTGAGTCTTCCATTATATGTTATATGCCAAGCACTGCAGACCAAGAATTTGGAGTTAAGCAGCATTTTCTGCTCTTTTATTTTTATTAGTACACAACTTTCTGGCCCTTCATAACTTGATGATACTAAGATGAGATCCTTTCCTATACGACATCTCAGGCTCACCAGCGTATTGTAACGAACGAATTACTCAATATCCCACTGCCAAGATTATACCATTTCAAAGAGGAAATGA